>BLBF01000026.1:2268348-2383440 GCA_015471245.1 Laticauda colubrina | reverse complement strand
CAGGATTTCAAACATTAAACACAAATGACGAACATTCACACACAAAAGTAGAAAAGGGTATAAGAACTGGGGACTTACCATACAAAGGTAGGTAGCCCAGGAACGCAGACTTCTTGCTATCTCTCACCTTCCTGAAAATAAAAAGATCCAGCTCTCAAGCAGTTTTCCATATCCTTGCGCCGGAGTTCTCCCAGCAGGAAAATGGAATCCTCGAAGGAAAGGCATTTTGACACCTTTCAACACCCTCATATGTAAAAGTTAGAAAATGATATTCCTCCATTTTTACCTGCCATCAAAACACATTAAACAAGTGAGAATTTAATCGCAAAAGCAGTACATGGTGCCAAATACACTATTATGTATAAATATATAATACTATGTGTTATAAAAACTTCTTCATTACATACAGTGCATTCAATTCTTGTGTTATTTTATATCCTCATACTACTTAGGAAAACTGTAAATAATCTTCTACCAGTAATATTGTCTATTTTTTGGGAATCGATGCAATGAAAGAAAATTCCAATTCAAATAGAGCAAAGATCTGCAGTGCCCCCACCATTTCAACACATGGGAAAATTGCTTGTTTGATTCCATTTGTTTAGACAGTTTTGGTGATTTAAATACATTGTGGTGAGGCAACCAGAAGAGAGACGTCAATTCTATAGTAATTGTCCTACTACCAGTGCAAAATTAGAACTAGTCAGATAAAAACATGGTCAGGAATATACAGCTCATTCTCACTCTCTGTCTCCATATGTTGCAGATGCATAATTTGTAGAAGTAAAACCAAATGCACAAATCAGAAAGGCAGTTTTTGGTTCAAGTATAATTGCCCCCAAATTACATTCATAGTGCAATTTGTGAATGCTTATACAGAATTGCCTAATTATACTTGCTGAGTTTTACCCTCAATTTGAGTGTGCATAGAATTGCGGTTTTGTGGCACAGTCTATGTGGACTGTTCTCAGAACATGCTCCAATGAGTGTAATAAAATTTCCTTCTGAAAAAATATGCACCTGGTTGCATTGATACTAAATTGATTTAAAGAAGCAGCTAATAAGGATGGCACACAATACATTAATAAGGAATAAATTAATGAAAATAGCAAGTAGATGCAGATAAAACTATGGGCTGATTTACATGAACAAAAGACAAGCAGAACGTAGCCTGCTTTTTTTTTTTAAAGAGAAAGCTAACATAATGTATGGCAACAATTTAAATAAAATATTCTTTTCTAAGTTTTGTTTGACAACAGTTTTCACACTGATGTCCTGATGTATCCCATTGTCTGTAGGATACAATGAAATAGCAAAGTTATATAATCAGCTAGCATAGTAACACCTAGAACAAATTTGAAACAATAAAATTTATCAATAGTTTGAAAGAAGTCACTAATGAAAGCATTTTAAAAATTTGCTAATTAAGGTTTATTCTATTTGCTTCTGTTCTACAGCATTTTAATATAGCAATTAATCCTTGGGTGAATACTGTACTGTACCAAAAAGGTTTCTGAGGCCATCCTACAACAATTGACCTTTTAATCTTCCAATTTCATTTGCCCTAAATGTTAATTGACTTGGAAAAAGCAGCATATTATCCTTTTAAGAGTTGTAGGAGGGGTAAAGAAAAAAGAAAAACTGATCTGAGCATTCCAAAATCAGCATCAAAGCTCTGTTAAATCATAGTGCAGTGGAGCCAGAAATTAGAATCAAGAAAGGGGAGTTAGAGAATAAAGGAAAAAACACTGATATGAAAGAACTCCAGTGACATCTACAGGCAGTCTGGGGGGACTGGCTATATATTCCAAAATATCAATCCTGGATACAATATGCATACTTTCTGATTTATTGAAATCAAATTTCTGATAATACCATTTCTAAAGAGAAACTAATACACAGTAGCTTGAAATGTAACTGCATACAATATATGGGATATTTTCAATATTCTCACATCATATTGTTTTAGATATTTATAAGAAAGAAAAAGATTAACAGTGATAGTGTAATTTTTCCAACTAAAACAAATATTCAAATTTCTGTTGGACAATACATAAAGAAGAATTTCCATATTCTGTTATTCTACAATATTAAATTTAATATGAAATACAGGACTTAGCACTGAACTATTTAATAAGACATTGCATTAGGCCAATTTAGATTCATATTACTATTGCAATAACAATCCTTTATAACAATATGATCAATACTGATGATGTTAATTGTACAAAACATTTTAAGGCAATGTTTATGACAAATGACTCTGCATGATCTTATTATTTATCATCTAAAGATTGCAATGTCAAGCAGCATTTCAATGTGCCAAATTGCAATCCATAGAGCTTTTATATAAGAAGAAATAAACTGACCCATGATGACTAGGGGGTTAAACTGGGACAGAAAGAAAAACAATACTAACTAGTACCTGCAACAAATTGGATGTTCTTAAGTTATCCTTCAAGTGACCTATTCACATGATTGTTTTATGTGAATAAAAAATAAATAGATTACTTTGATCTTCTCCAAGGAAGCACACTACAGCAAATTATGTACACAGATTAGGTGGCAACCTTTAAATACATTAAATGACTATTTCTGTAATTGCATTTTTATATTTGTTTTAATCTCTTCTGTACACACACACACACACACACACACACACATACACACAAAGAGAGAGAGGGAATTTATGGCTGAATAGCACTGTCATTAGACCACCACCGTTGATGCAGGGGACTAGGGTTCAAATATCAGTTGACACCCACCTTATTAGTCCTTAGTCAATTCTTCACTGTTTATCTCAAATATGAGAGTGATATGAACTAGGGCATTCATGCCAACTTAGACATTGCTTAGATAAATAAGACCTGTATCACATATTGAGCAAGTAGGACAATCTGACAATAAATGGGCTATTAGAATAAATTAAAACTGGACAAGGCAAGAAAATCTGCAATTGATGGAACACTATAGCAATAGTAGGGAGAGGGAATGTATGAAACATATGAAGAAACTATGTATGGACAGAAGACCTGCATCCACAAAAACTGAAAAACCAATAGTTATTCAACACTTTAACATAGTGAAGAGGAAGCTGCTCTCACAACTTGAAATAGATCAACTATATATTAAACAATAGAACAAATAGATCTACATCCAAAACTTGAAGCTATAATATCACTACCACCCCTTCTATTACAGAACAAAGCAGCTGTTGATTATGGATTAAAGATTATGGATAAACTAGCTACAGTCAACCCAGTTGACACAAGGCTAGTGGAGATCAAGTAAAGATCAAGTGGAGATCAAGTGGCATCAAGTGCAGCATATACTAAATGATGCACTATTCCCATTGCTATTCTGCTTAGGCTTAAACCTTGTCAGCCAGTTAACCATAAAGATTAAATATGTGTACAAGTTCAACAGTGGAACTAATATCAGACATCTTTTATGTATGGATGACATCAAGCTATATGCTAAGAGTGAATGAAACATCAATTCACTGAGTCAACTGACTCAGATATACAGTGAGACTTTGGATTATCATTTGGACTGCAGAAGTATGGATGAATGATGGTAAACTGAAGTTAAAAAATAAAATAAAAAGAAAGATAGTTAAGACTGATGGAGTCCAATTAGCAGCAGTTCTCATGGAAGACATACCGGCCAGTTACAACTGTCTTCGTATCTCATAAACTATGATGGGAACTATATAAAGACAAGGAACACTGTACCATCCAAATACTGCAAAAGAATAAAAGTAGTCCTAAAAATCCAGCTTAATGGGAAGAAGATTCATACCATCAACATATGTGCCTTGTCAGTCATCACATATCCTACAGGTATAATGAATTGGCCAAAGGAGGACATGGAAGCTGCCAATGTAAAAACCTGAAAAGCTATATTAATATACAGAAGTTTCCACCCCAGTTCCAATTCCCCTAAACGATTCACCAACCAGAAAAAGGGTAGTCAGGCCTTGTTAATGTCCAAGTCACTATCCTGAATGAAATCCAGAACACCCAGAAATAAATAAGTAAGATTACACCCAAAGATGGGCTACTGAAAGTATGCCTGTGTGACATGGAAAGAAGAACAAGCAGAGAAAATACTATGGAAATGGGACAGCATGGGACAGACCATTACCTGAGGTGATAAACATTGGGAAATCCTATCAGTGGCTGGAAAGGTCTGGATTAAAAGACAGCACTGAAGCACTAATCATGGCAGCACAAGACCAAACATGAAGCACTGGATTCAGAGAAGCAGTGATCCAAGGTGAAGGCCATGAAGAGAGGGTTCACAGACAGTCCAATATATAATGGCAGGTAAGATGCAGGCAGGTACAGCATACACTGAATGGCACAACCAAGTAGCTTGTATTGTTTACAGGAACATCTACATACTGTATGGGATAGATCCACTCATGTCCAGATTGGTGGTTGCACAGAAAGTCATGGTGAATAATAGGAATAAGAGCTGTGGTGGTACAGTAGTTAGAATGCACTATTGCAGACTAACTCTGCTCACACTGCCAGGAGTTGGATTCCTTTGATCCTGATCAGCTCAAGGTTGACTCAGCCTTCCATCTTTCCATGGTCAGTAAAAATGAGATTCCAGATTGTTAGGGAAAATATTATAATTATAATATTATATTAAGATATATTAATATTACACAATTATGGAACATCCAGATCCAGATGGACAAGAAAGTACTGGCCAACAAACCAAACACGGTGATAATAGATGAAGATCTAAAGACAATATTGATCATAGATGTAGTGATACCAAATAACAACAACATCAGAAAGAAGAAATATAAGAAGCTGGACAAGTACCAGGGTCTGAAGAAAGAACGAGAGAAGATGTGGAAAGCAAAGGTCAAAGTGGTCTCAGTAGCAATAAGAACAGCTGACTCCTAAACTGAAAGATTGGCTCCAACAGAACCCAGGAACACAGCTTTCCTGCAGAAGAGTATAGTGCTAGAAACAACTAAGATACTGTGCAGAATCCTCAAACTAACAGCATCTGGCAGAGGAACCAATATTGAAGCATACCACTCAGAGAGAGGAGAAAGTAAATTCTATAAATATATATATTTAAACGCATGAGAATATTTGCTGTTGCAAAATATACTATTAACATTTACAAAAACAATATGCATTTTTTTCTACAAGTTATGCAACGATCAGAGAATTTATAGAATCTCCAAACAGGTTATTTATAAAGGGTTGCCCAGCAGGCTTAAAGCTTTGGTCATAGCAGCAGAATAGATTTTGTTTACTGTGTATTTTATTGTCACTGTGTAAGCCAGGTTTATAGTGCTCACCCACAATTCATGAAGAATAACCAGAGAAGCCAAGCAAGTCAGATCATTGAAATCAAGTGACGCAAAGTAGCAGAGGCATAGCTGGGATTGAGGAAGAAGCAGGCAGGGTGCCTTCAGGGAGCTCTAATAGCCTATCTGCTGCTTGCTCATTTCCATTCTAAGTAGGATTGTGCTGCTTGTCACCTGCACAGCTTTCTGATTCAGTTCAAAGCTATGCATACTCATTTGCAAGTAAATCCCACTGATTTTGAGAGCACTTATTATTCTGGGACGTGCTTAGTATTGCAGCATAACGTTACCATTCAACATGTGTGATTAACAGCTACCAAAAAATAGACATATATCCAATGTTACATTAATATCACAAATGCTATTCTTTCATTCAGTCTTGAAATATTGTTTCCATTCCAATCAAGACAATATTCAGTGTATTAGTATGTTTATTAGTACTGTATACTTTATCATATCATTAATAATAATGTAATGTATGGAGACAAACAAGTGGACCGTGTGCTATTGCAGAGGTCACCAACCTTTTGGACCTCAGGCACCACCAAACTCATAATTTTAAATCCCAGGGACCACTAATATGAATTTTGACTGTTGGTGGCTTCCTGACGTTGGTAGGGGAGTCTCTCTCTCTCTCTCTCTCTCTCTCTTTCTCTCTCTCTCTTTCTCTCTCTCTCTCTCTCTCTCTCTCTCACTCACACACACACACACACACACACACAGAGGAAGGGATGGGATTCAAATTTCTTAACAACCGGTTCTGTGAGTGTGGCCTAATTTGTGGGTGTGGCTTGGTGGTCATGTGACTGGCTGGGCATGGCTTTTATGTAAATATTATAAATATTTATATAAATATTGATTTTTTTTAAATAAAAAAGAGCAACTTTTACCCAAAATCAGGCAGAGCAGGCAGACAGATTGAGTTGCTCACAGAATCATTCAGAGATCTATCTGTATTTGCCATCTGCTACCTGCACTGAATAATAGAAGCTTCAGTCCTAAGGGAGGTTTGGCTCTGCTTAAAAGATTAGCTAGAAAGCAATGATTTCCTGCTTTCTAGCTAATCTCAATTTCCCAGCACAGCAGAATAGCTGATGGTCAGGGAAAAAAAGGAAAAATAGCAACTTAGCAGGCTAGTTTACAAGTTAAGGAGTGAGTGGGCAGGGATGGTTCCTGCGGACCATGTGGGTGGCGCAGTCTTGTGTTCCCATGCAGCCTGGATTAATGGCTTTGGGGGGGAGTGCTTTGGGGGTGACATTTCTCTGCAGACCACCAACATTTTCTTGTGGACCATCAGTTGGCTACGGCCCACAAATTGGTAACCACTGTACCCTTGCATGCATTTCTGTCTTTGTATGGCAAAGTCCAAGAATTGTCAAATGGACTTCTAGAGATTTAAGACCTGGAATTCCAGTGTGCACCTCACATACCTACTTATGTCTACAGATATCTCCTTTCCTATTTGTGTGTGTGTGTTTCAAAAAAATATTGTTTTAATTTTAATTTTTGTCAAAGAATGTCCTTGGGTTCCATGTAATCCCAATTGGGGTTATATTTAAAGAAAACACCCAGACTAACAAGGAAAAAAGGTGACAGTTAGTGAAGTTGGCAATAAGCAACTTCATCGGTTTCCTTTGTCTTTTATGATTGGCTACATTGACTATAGCAGGCCTTTTTTGAAAGACAAGTCCTACCATAGGAGTTATTTTCTTTAGGAGCCCATAGTATGTTTGTATTCAAAATATACTGTTCCTGAAAATAGTATCAGTCAGATGCAATGGACTTTATTCCCGAATGTATCAGCTAGTACTGAAGGGATCTGGTTGGGAAAAACAATCTAATCGACATAACTCTGTGGTTTCCTATCTCCTTTAAAGTATGCTTTCCTGGTTATATTGGAATCTACCTACCCAGTTCATGTTTATTTGTATTCCCATAAGTTAACTAACATCCATTGTTTTAGAGCAAAGCAATACTAACAAAGAAAATATATCTTTTTAAAAAATCTGGAATTGATGCACATTTGTTACAGGGTTATTAAGGAAGTTAAAATATCCAGTGTTGTTAAGCTACTTGTACTTGAAGTAGCAAAGCTCATTAAGGATTAAACTATTAAGAATGAATATTTAATATAGCATTAATATCTTTGGCATGTTTAATAATCTAATCTAGTGATAGAGGAAATTCAGGGATAGGAACTACACATATATTATTGTTATTACTTATGATACAATTCAATTATTATAAAGACCTTTACCAAGATTTGTAGTACATATGATAAATGTTAGGGATATACCATTTAGTAGAAGAAATCTAATGTTTTGCCATTTGGTAATAAGATATTTATGGAAGTACATAAAATGCATTTTTGCTCAGACTTGATTAAATACTTGACAGTAATTATTTCTATTAAAATATCTTGTATGGCAAATATTAATATTTCAAACTGTATACCACTAAAACATAGGCACAGTAAGAAGTGGATGAAAATAGCTGGGAATTGGGAAGAAAAATAAATGTTGCAAAAATGACCATGGTTTCAAGATAGAGAGAGGGAGGGAGGAAGGGAAGGAAGGAGAGAGGGAGTGAGAGAGAGAGACTAAAATAGTAGATATTGTAATTGTACTAATACTAATAGTAGATATTGTAATTGTAATAAATAGTGTTAATACATAGAAGAAGGGGCTGCCACAAAGAGGAAGGGTCAAAGTATTTTCTAAAGTGCCTGTAGGCCAGACAAGGAATAATGGATGGAAACTGAACAAGGAGAGATTTAACCTGGAAATAAGGAGAATCTTTCTGACAGTGAGAACAATCAATCAGTGGAACACCTTGCCCTCGGAAATTGTGGGAGTACCATCACTGGAAGCTTTCAAGAAGAGATTGGACTATCATTTGTCAGAAATGGTGTAGGGTTTCTGACTTGGGCAGGGGTTTGGACTAGATGACCTACAACGTCCCTTCCAACTCTGATTATTTGTTATCTGTAAATTTCTATGTAAAGATTAAACAATAAACACTTTTCTCTCAAAACTACAGTTTTTATATGATTTATTTTAATTTTCATTATTTTAAATTGTATCATTGAACACATTTGTTAATTTCAATAATGCTGAACGTATTACAATGAATAAGAAATTAAATATATAGCATTTACACCCAAGTGGAAAGTAATTAATTAAGTATCCTTGGAATTCTAGCATATATTTGGTTCCATTATTATAGCCATTACTTTTTACTTGATATTTACAAAACTGAAAAGATTTGGACATTATTTGTAAGTAATTAAATTGCATCTTAGTTCACATGAAAAAAATTTTGATTCTGGAGTCAATTGCACGAACTCACACAGCTTGCTCTTGAGAACTAAAATCAAACCTTCAATTTCTTTTTTAATATTTCAGTTATATATCATTGGCAGATTGTATCATTATCTACTTTTACATTCATCTTTTTAAGAAATTGAAAGAAAACATGTAATGCTTTTCCTTGCTGGTATTCAGTTCATATTTTTATTACATTATTTTGAATTTCACTTTTTGTTTTCTGAACATTTATTAATTTCTAATTTTAGCATCAATACTTAATTTTGGCTGTCTTTTATGTAATCAGCCCATGAATGTTTTTCTTATGCAACAGTTGTTTAAGGCTAGGTCACACTGGCCGACGGATGCAAAACGTATGCAAAAAGGACACAGCGGACGAGCAAAATTTCAGGGGTGGCTCCATCTGTTGTTATCCGCTCTCAAAAGTGCCCCAAATTTGCATAAACAGAACGGAAAACAATGGAAAAGAACGGATGGGGGTAGTACGTAGCGAGGATGGTCAGCGGATGTTGGTAGGAAGCCTAGCGGATGGAAGCGGATGGAAACGGATGACACATCCGCAGGGCTTCCGGGGGAGAATAGCGAAGCAGACAAGTAGCGGAAGGAGCGGATGCATAGCGGATGATGCGGATGCATCATGGATGCCTATAGGATACATAGAGGAAGCGTAGCGGATGTGTAGCGGATGCAAAGCAGTCACTGCACATGCGGGAAGGATGAATTGCATCAGCTCTGTGGATATAAAATGATGCAGCTCGCAAGCAGTCACCATTCAGAGGAAAGACCTGCTGCCAGAGACATCTTGAAAGAACACCATGGTTCGACAGTCAGGGAAGAAGAGAAAGCCTGTGCCTACCCCTGCCAGCCCTGGCAAGAAGGATAGAACCACCATCCCACCCCCTGGCGCTGACTCTGAACCTGCTAGTGCTCCTGGTGTTGCTGCTGCTGCTCCTGGTGTTGCTGCTTCTGGTGCTTCTCCTGCTGGTGCTGCTGGTGCTGCTGGTGCTTCTCCTGCTGCTGTTGCTGCTGCTGCTGCTGCTGCTGTTGCTGCTGCTGCTGCTGTGATGGACCAGCCCCAAGGCCTTCAAAGCCCTGCTGCTGAAGGCCCTGAAGGCCCTGCCAGAGGGAGGAAGAGGCAAGGCAAGGAGAAGGGAGAAACGAAACAGCACTCCATTTCTGAAGACCATGAGAAAGAGGTGCTAGAATGGCTGAGGGAGAACGAGTACCTGTGAAGAAAGGGCCACAGGTTCTATCGCGACACCAAGAGGAAGCAGGCAGCGTGGAAAGACAAGGCAGAGAGCCTGGGCTACACTTCAGACGTATTCCTGGGATGGTGGAAGCACATGCACACCTGGTATGGCAAGCTGCACCTGAAGAAATCTGGCCAGGCTGCTGTCAAGCTCACTGACTGGAAGATGTACGTCATGGCCAGGTGTAGTTTCCTGGAGGGTGAGATCCGCCACCGAGGAGCAGCCCCTCTGTCCTCTCCCTCAGACAGCCCACAGACAGCCACTCCTCTTCCAGCCAGGAGACAGCTGCCGTGTCCAGGCAGGTGTCTTTGGAGGGCCCCACAGCAGAGACCCCACCGACAGCTGCACTCCCCATGCCAGAGGATGTGGAGGATCCCCTGTCTCAAATGGAGCAAGAAGAAGCAGCAGCCAGAGACCAACCCACACCCACACCCAGCTCCACCTCCACAGAAAGCAGGCAGAGAGACAGACTGGAGGGCCAGAGCCACACTGTCCTGCTGGAGATCAGGGACACCATCAAGACCAGCACAGATCTTCTCTCTCAGCTGGTTCACAGCAATATGCCATCCTCTAACCACAAGCCCTTCATCACGTACGTGAGCCAGACTCTCATGGACCTGTCCGAGGCCCAATACCAGGTGATGAAGGAGAAAATCACAGCACTGCTGCACCACCCTCTAGGCCCAGCTGAACCTGCTCCGACCCACTCCAGGTCTGCTCCTCCACCCCAGGTAATGTCCCAGCCCTTCCATGGCTTTCAACAGCCCCTCACCTACCAAGGCTACGAATACCAGGATTTCCCACACCAGAGGCATCCCTTCCCAGTCCAGGCCCAGGTACATTGCATGCCACAGACGCCTCACCTGACCCAGCTGCAGACCAGAGAGCCCAACTGCACTCCTCCTTCCTCCACCCCACAGCCAAGTCCCTCAACAGAAAATCTGTCTTCAGTCCTGTGCCTGACATCCCAGGTCCTTGAGAAAGGGCCTCTCAACCTCACGGGACTGAGTCAGCTCTCTGAGAGCTTCCTTAACACACCATCCCCTGTTGTACTCTCGGGGCCATGTACCCCAATGGTGCCTCAGACCAGCAATCCAGCCACAGCCACCTCCACAGTCCCTGGCCACTCAACAGCTGAGACCATGGACATGCCTCAGAGTGACTGAGAATAGTGCCAGAGACTGAGTTGTGACCTGTTCACCTTATTTTTGCTTAAAGACACTTTACTTGGGTCATTTTGCTTTTTTAATAAAGTCATACAGTTTATTTAAGACAGTTGTTAATAAAGGTTATCTTTGCTTCACACACTTGGTTCATTTTATTTGCTTAATAAAGTGTTGGTGAAAACTTTGAAAAAAGGGTTAAGCCTTTGCATGCTTGTGGGATGGGTAAGGATAGTTGTGGGATGGGTAAGGATAGCTGTGGGATGGGTAAGGATAGTTGTGGGATGGGTAAGGATAGCTGTGGGATGGGTAAGGATAGCTGTGGGATGGGTAAGGATAGTTGTGGGATGGGTAAGGATAGCTGTGGGATGGGTAAGGATAGTTGTGGGATGGGTAAGGATAGTTGTGGGATAGATAAACCTCCAGTGCAAGCATAGTGGGACTGTATGGTCCACCCTCCCAGCTGCCACACATATGGCCCTTTATTATCGATAACAATTTATTCATTGATCAACACATTTCAAAATAAACAAAACTCTTTATTAATGCCCTATTCATTGTAAGGCCACTCAACATACATGGCACAATCTCATCAGTGTGATGAGACAGGCTCAAGGAAGCATCCATTAACCATTTACCATCCTGTCTTGCCACTCCACTGCTCCAGCTGGGGAGTTGCACCAGTGTTTCAGGAGGTTGGGCTGCTTCTTCCCTTCACGTGAAGCTCTGTTGGGGCCTTGTACATCCACAGTGTCTATCAGGTTTCGTCCACAAGCCTGTTCTGCAACGCTGGGTAGCAGGTGTGCATGAGATTGTGCAGGATGCAGCAAGCTTCCACGATAGTCCTCACAATCCCTGGGTGATGCTGCATGGTGGTGAGAAGTACCTGGAACCTGTTGGCCAGGATGCCAAAGGCGTTCTCCACCACCCGTCTTGCCCTGCACAGCCTGTAGTTGAAGATCCTCTCTTCATGGGTGAGGTATCTGGAACTGTAGGGCTTCATGAGGTAGGTTCTGAGGGAGAAGGCGTCATCACCCATGATGAAGTAGGGCACATCTTGTGTATCATTGGGTAGGGGGTCTGGATCTGGAAAACCCATGATGAGGTTGCATTCCAGCCCATTCTTGAGGTCACTGGCATTGTGTACCTGGCTATCTAAAGCAGACCCATTGCCTGAAGCATCGATGTACATGAACTTGTAGTCAGCATCAACCATGGCAAAGAGGATGATACTGAAGAAGCCCTTGTAGTTGTCATAAGAGGACCCTGAGTTGGGTGGAGCTTTGCAGGCCACGTGCTTCCCATCTATAGCTCCAACGGTGTGGGGAAAGTTCCACCACTGATACCACTCTTCTGCAAGTTTCCTCCATCCTTCTTCAGTGGTGGGGCACTGAAGAAGCTCCTCCATGTATTCTTCGATGATAGTCTGCACCACTTCTCTGACCACTTTGCTGATGGTGTTGTGTGGCACCCTCCAGGCATACTGCATGTTTCTGTACGTGTTCCAGAGGCCAGGTGGCACAGAGTCAGTGCCACCTTCAGTCTAGGGTCCAGGCTGGGTTGGAAGTTGGTGCTCGGCTTGGTCAACCTGGGTCTCAGACGCTCCACAATTTCGTCAAACATGGCTGGTGGCATCCTCATGAAGTGCTGGAATGCATGAGTGTCTTCATTCCTCAGCTCCACCATCAACTTGTCATACAGTCCAAACTCCACTCTTCTCCCGATCCATCTTCGGACCCACACAGCTCTTGGATGTCTCCTTCTTCTCCTTGCATAGAAAAGGTGAAACAGTCTGAAGAGGGCTTGGTTCTGGTGTTGAATGATGGCAGGTACCATAAGGAGTGTGTGATGATCCATGGTGGAGATCAACGGATGATGTGGAAGAGCAAGAGCAAGGGTGAAGAGGTCTGTACACCACGGTTGCTGGACTGATAGTGAGATCCAGGTGATTTCCTCCCCCTTTTTATAGGGAATGTCGGTTTTCCGCTAGGTGTCCTTCTACATACTCTAGGCATACTCCAGACATCCTAAATATCCGAGATACATCCCATATATAAACATTTTGTCCATTTTAATGCTTTATATACGAGATGCATCCACTTACATCCTTTCTATTTCCGTGCTACTAACGCTGTGTGGATGTTCCGTGTACCTTTCGCTTCCTCCCTCTTTCTGCTTTCAGCTGCAGCGGATGTGAGTTGAGGGGATGCCCAGAGGATGCCAAGAGGATACAGCAGATGTGTAACGGATGTCTAACGGATGTAGAACATTTGTTGCCCGTATGCGTCATGGATGTAGATCGTACGCGGTGGAAAGTTCATCCGTACAAAAAGTTTTGTGCAGCTCAAAACTTTTTGAGCAGAAGAAATAGCAGTAGATGAATGTTTGATGGATAGAGCGTATGAATCACATACGCAGTGAGTACACAATGGATGCATCGCGTTTTCCAACGGATGGCAAGCTTTTTTGTCCATTTTACATCTTCTTTGCATCCGTTGGTGCAGTGGGACATGGGCTTTAACTTGAAGTAAATCTTTGCCTCAATTTCTGCAGGGCAGATATAATCTGTCAATAACACTGTGGATTTGTGATGCATAGTGAATCTTCATTAGTTTTCATATTTTTCACTACAAAATGTTCAGCTTATGCCCTGTTAAATATTCAAGCAACATATTGTATCACAGGTATGGACTGGGTATTAACAGCTTTTATAGTATTTCTACTAGTCCTTTTTTATCCTTTGGATGTATTCTTTACGAACTACATTTTTAACTTTTCCATATTTAATGTTATCCAAAATACCCTAAGGCCCAGATACCCTTAGGCTTTATTCTGATGGCTCCTCATAGTTCTTAAAAATTTCAATTCAATTACCTTGTGATTTTAACCTTATTTATTGATACTGTAGCAGATTTCTCTAAGCCAAATTTCATTATTAATAATATAGAATCCTTGCCAAAGACCTGGGATAGCGAGATGTTGTTGTTTAATGATATTGAAGGTATCATCAGAGGATGTAAGCTGTTCCAAGTGAAGTATCTTTTGCAACTAATTTATGATGATTTAATCAATGATTTTCCAAGTGGTGCTCCAGATGTTGGAATGTATCCAAGGCATCTTTTGCTACTATCTTTGCTTACCTTTGTCACATCATTATTTTTCTATTTGCAAGTTTAGCATTTTGTAGTTTTTTCATTTGTTTGATTTAATTTGTCAATAGCTTATAAGACAATAGGTATAAATATAAACATGAGTAAATACAGGAAATAGGTACAAATAAATGGGAACAATAGTAAAAGGACAGGAGGCACGATGGTGCACTTATGCACACCCCTTACAGACCTCTTAGGAATGCGGTGGGGTCAATAGTGGATAGTTTTAGGTTAAAGAAGTGGTGGGGGTTAGAGGATGTAACAACAGAGTCAGGTGGTGCATTCCAGGCATTGACCAATTGTTGCTGAAGTCGTACTTTCTGCAATCAAGTTGGAGTGGTTTACATTAAATTTGTATCTGTTGTGTGCTCTTCTATTGTTGCTATTGAAGCTAAAGTAGTCACTGACTGGTAGGACATTGTAACAGATAATTTTGTGAATTTCTTTTCTCCAATTCTTTCTCTTCTCTTCTGCTATCTCCAGGTACTGACACCTCCACTGTCCACATTTTTGTCTTTCTTATTAACAATTGTTAGGTCTGGCCTATTATGTGTGTCATAGTTCTGAGTAATGTTCCCAATCAATTCAAGACTCTGAGGCCTTGGCTTCCTCAAAAATCCTGTTTATTGGGTACATCAGATCAGCATGGTCAAATGTGAAACCAAAACTGATATAATTAAAGAATAGATACTGGCCACCACCTTGTGTCACAGATCATGTTAGCCAACCAAGCCAGAGATAAACTTCTCAGCACTCACTCCTGTCATTGCTAGGGCATGTTGATCTGGCCTTGGTTCTCAGAAGCCTTATCATTGGAGAAAAACATTCTACATTCCATAAGTTCCCCTCACCCCATAAGTATGGCAACTAAGAAACAAAGCAAGAAAATATGGCTTCAACTAGAGTTGTTTCAAGAGTTGACAGTGTGTTTCTAATAGAAATCTAAACCAAGAGATGTTTTATTCCCAAATTATCAATCCAAGGAAGGTTAGGGGTACTTCTAAGTAAATCTTTTATTTGCAATCATATCGCCCTGTTATGGAATGAATACTGGTTGCATAAATTGATATCTTTTATCTGTTCACCCAGCACCAACACTATAATTTTGAGAATTTTTTTTCATATTCTTAAAAATTCTTAAATATAGTTCAAATTCCCATATATTTAGCACTATAAGAAGTACTTTTTCCCACAAAAAAAATGGAAATGTCTGTGTGTCTTATAGAGCAAATGTTGCTGAAGCCCTACCCATCTGCTGGCCGTCACCCTTCAGCCATTTTTTGCCTCTGCATGGCCCATTTTCATACTCCATATGCCCCATTTTTTTGCCTCTGCACATCCCATTTTTGGCCAGTCCCAGGCAGCAAGGATCATCACTGCTGCTGCTGATCACCACTGATCACCACCACTGTTTATCCACCACTTGCACTGCAAACAGCGGGTGGGTGGTGACAAATGGTGGTAGGGGTGATCCAGGCTGCCTGGAACGGGATGAAAACATGCAGAGACTGAAAATGGGGTGTGAGGAGACAGCAATAGGCCGTGACAGTGGTGGTGATCCCCACAGCCTGGAACAGTTGATCAGCAGTATTCCGGGAGGCCAATTCAACCACCAATCATCTGCTCATGCTAAATGAAGCTGTGCTGAAACTGTGCAGTTTGCTGTTTGCTAAAAAGAAGCAAATTGCTGGGAAGCAGAGGCAGATTTTTTTTCTTGTTTTCTTTCCCAAAAGCTTGGTGTATCTTATGGTCTGGAGCATCTTATAGTCCAAAAAATATGGTAAGCATAGAAAATCTACATAATAATATTTAGCAGTAATGTGGAAGATCTTGGTTGGAAATACCATTATTTTGGACTCTGGAAGATTAGAGTTACATTATCTAACTGGAATAACTAATTATCTAACTAATCCATTTTGTTCAAAATGCAAAATAGTGGTTAAAATATGTAAATTATCAATACAATGCAGTATTCCTGTGTCTTTAATAAAATTAGTGTAGAAGAGGCATTTTCTCCTTTTCCTATCCTAGATTTGCTGTTGTAAAATCTTCAGTGCAATTATTAAAGGTTGCTGGCATACCTTTTTCCTTTATAATTTTAATTATACTTTCTAATTCAGAAGGAACGGGTTCTTAAATAATACAGGATTATTCTCTGAGCAACAAAAAAAATTAAGTTTCTTTTTTTTCCTATGCCTCATGTCCTATACATTCTGCATGTTCTATTTATTGACTGATCAATCTGCTGTCATAAAGTATCTGATACACCTTTATATATTTCTATAATTAAAAAACCAATAAGTCATCTGATATATTTTCCTGCCAGGCATGACATTTAATTAACCCAAATATGTAATCAGAAACCCTCGGAGGTATATGCAGCTATATAGAAATACAGTATGCATGATACTTCCAAAGCTCGTTTGCATTTGTAAATAAATGCAGATGCAAACAAGTAAAAGGAAAATAAATAAATCTAGCATTTCCCTCCATACCTTTAACAACAAAATAATCACAATTAAAATTAACAATACTATATATGTATTGAAATCCAGTTGAACATAATGTTTTTCACTGTGTGAATCTTTATTTTTATGCATACAATTTAAAACGTATAGATGTATATAATAATTTCAAGGATTACCAGAATTGTGCATTTTAATTTGAAAAATTATACAATGAAAGAAATACCATGAATTTAGTAGAATGATTTCATTACAGGTGTCAAGATGAACTTGAAAGGAAGCAGACAGACTTCAGAGAATCAAACTTCCATGTGCAATTGCTTCCTTGAGAACTCAAGATATTGGTGTGTGCTGATGGTGACATGAATTTTAGCACTGGACTAATCCAATTAATATTTAATTTAGAATCCAAGTTAATTTTATAGCTGCCCAGCAGACATCCAATATAGCTAAATTAATTATAGAAAAGATGGCCACACAGTCTTCCGCTTTTAGGAAAGCAAAATTTGTAAGAAAGAAGCTAATCTGAACAAAAGACACAAATACTCTCCAAAGATACTTGTGTATTTATATAGCTTCTCTACTGAATGTATTCCTGTGATTAGAGGTTTATTATAATTTAGAGTCCAAAACTTTGATTCTGAGGTCCAAACAGAATCTATCTTTGTCAAAGCAAAAAGAGGAAAGGGACAAAGATGAGACAAAAAAACCAAGAAGAATTCCAAGTTTATCTACCCCTAGTTGCTGCATTAGGAGGACTACCCAAAACCATGGCAACTGTATCTGGGATCATTTAGAGGGCCACTAACTGTTTCCATTAGAAATATGTCAATTCAGGACCAAGTAGCTTTTCTTATGCTGTAGCAGAATATATTATTTTCCATAAAGAATAACACTTTACTTCAATAAACAAGCTTGATAAAATACTGTACATTCTGAAACAAATAGAAAAAATGTGTTCCTGGTTCAGATTGATAAAAGCTGGTGGTAGATCTGAGCAAACATAACTCGTAAATGTGATACTAAAAATAATAATGATTGACATTTCTACAGCATCTTTCATTTCAAATTTTCTCACAAACTTCACATAATATTGATCTACAAAAGCTGAACCTTGCAAAGATTAAGCTCTAAGTAGTCTGACATGCATGACTAGCACCTTCACAGTCAATAAGAAGACTAGTCATGCATACAGCTACTCATATGTTCAAATTGATAGTGATATTGAACTAAAGACCCACATATCTAAATTAACATTTCATCTCTTTATGTAACAAACTCTCAGAGCCAATCTTCAAGAGCTTATTCTAAAGTCCAGGACAATTTTTATAATTACAAAAATTGAATTAGTCTTAAAAATATGGTTTGATTTAATTATACAACCTATCAGAAACTTCCAATGAATGACCTTCTACACAACTGTAGAAACAAAAAGCAAAGCAATTTAATACACTAGTTAACTGCATTTTAGGTATCGTTTGAGTCACTTTCAAGAAATGAGGGCAAGTGTACTATATATATATTCTTAGCCTTGTATGGAATAAGTTAAGACAGTTTGGACAAATGAACCTATTACTACACTTCGTATTAATAACATTAATTTTATTAAAATGTTAATCATCATTTAAAACTATACCAAGAGATTAAAAGTAAAGTACTACAGTGCCATCTGCTGATAGTACAGAATTAAAAAAAAAACACTTGAATTGCAGTTCTTCCTTCATCTGAATAAGAAAAAAAAAACAGTTACAAAATTCCAAAACATTATTTTTAAAAGCCCTTTGAAGTCTTTGCCATTTTTTTAGCCTGAACGAATTAACTAGTTTTTGTTTAAAGTAATAGATTTGTCACATATATCATTGCTCACATATAGATGCCATAATTGCTGAGGTGTATATACAACACACACACACACACACACACACACACACACACACACACGATAAGGAAAGTTATGCCATTTGGGTATGTCTAGTTTGCTGAATGCCCTGTATTCATCCTCATCCTTCTTCTCCTCTTCCTCCTCTTTCTCCTCCTCATCCTTCTATTTTCTCTGGAGAAAAATAGAAAACAAACACCAAAATGAGTTTTCACATTTAAGACAAAAATATTAATTGTGAAGTTCTGCTTTATTTCCCAGTTCACTAGTTCAAATTAATGTTTTAAAGTAGTATCAGTTTTGTTTGTGTGCTAATTTTGATTATCAATTTTACTAATTCCATTCTTTAAAAAGAAACGTGGGAATAATAGCATCCTCATAGTTTTATCCAGAAAGATAGATTATTTTGTTCCTTTTCCCCACCAAACTGCTTTAGACAGAGATGCAATTATGTTAGAAAAGCAGCTGTTAATTCAAGAAATTCTCTTGAAAAGAATGCCAAGGAGAAGACCCAATATTTGGCAGATTATCTACTCAGGTTTTCCACGCTCATACCCTTCTTCCCCCCCCCCCTTTCAAATTCACATAGGATAACTTCAGGCAATACAGAATTGGAGTTCTGTGTTTAAAATTATGCGAAGGAAAAAACATAAAACTGCTTAGCCTGCTAAAATTTGCCTCTTTCATCCAACTCTTCCAAAGACAATTTCCTGCCTTAAGGGCAGCCTAATTCCTCCTGCTTTTTCACATCTTGAAAGATCTTGCAGTACAATTCAAATGTCAGTTCTTACTTTCCTTTATCTACAGCTTGATGCTTCTGCCTGAAACAGATAGCCTTGCTTGCTAAGCCATATGCTCTTAAAACTTCAAAGCATTTTATCCCTCACATCTGGTTAGTTATCTTAATGGCACAATGATCTGCTGAATATTACTTTTTAAAAAAAAAAATACTGAATTGTATAAAAATAACAAACCATTTTCTCCTTCCAGTTGTTTTTGAGATTTCTTATACCCAAACATCAGAAATTTCCTTTCATACACTATCTCATTATTTCTCAATCTTCAAGATTTCTCCAATCCGTATTCTTACTGAATGAATAATTTCTGTGCTCATTGAAATTTATAGCTTGTTTTTTCAGTATGTTGTTCTGCATTTTGAAATAGACTTCTATTGTCTAATAATGATGGCTTGCAAATTAAATTTATTTTTAATGGCATAGTTAAATGCTAATTTATATTTTGGAGTTTTGTTTAATTCATTTAGTTGTAATGCAATTATTTTCTTTTATTAACTTACGTTACCCAAAACCTGGTGCTGGAGACATTGAACACAATAAATGTAATTCTCTGTGATTTGTTAGACATCCTAGGTTCTTAACCATCATCAGTCATACCTGATTATTTCTCAGAATACCTTCTACAGAGGTGGTATTCAGCAGGTTCTGAACAGTTCTGGAAAACCGGTAGCAGAAATTTTTAGTAGTTCAGAGAACTGGCAAATACCACTTCTGACTGGAGATTTTACAGTACCCTTCCCTACCACGCCCACTAAGCCACACCAACAGAACCAGTAATAAAAATAAATTGAATCCCACCACTGATCTTCTCACATAGGTAAATACCCAATCTCATAGTGATCTTTTACTTATAAGATGTTTTGAAGCATGTTTTACTTATAAGATGTTTTGAAGATGTTTTTCACAATCTGGTTGTGAAAAACATCTTTCAATCAAGGCATCAAGGCACTTCACTATTACACAGTGTTTTGTTTTTAGTTTGTTTACTTTTATTGTCATTGCACCTCGTACAACATCTTCAGTGTACATCATGATCATGACCATGAAAATAAACACAAACACACATCCTTCACCCTTCACACACTGAACCGAAAATCCCCAGCACTACATCAACACTGTACTGTGCAGCAGAATTCAAAAGAGCTATTGCTCTGGGATAGAAGCTGTTTTTCAGCCTATATGTCCTTCTTTTTATTATTCTGTACTATCTGCCAGATGATAATAGTTCCAAAAAAGGGTTCCCAGAATGAGATGGATCTTTGAGAATGTTTTGAACTTTCTTAAGGCAGTGGGAGCTATAAAGCTCTTCCAAAGAGGGGAGAGGGTGACCAATGATCTTCTGGGCAATGACATTAACCATCTGGGGTGCTTTCCTATCTGCCACTGAGAAATTGGCAAGCCATGTTAGGAATGATAGTCATCTAACAGTTGGGTTGACAATATATAAACCAAGACAGTCATTTAATACTATTGCATCTTTAAGAGAATGTCGTAACTGTGATTGGCTGAGGTTCCTCAAACAGCCATAAGATGGAGCCAGAAACCTGGTTTGTTTTTTTTTGCATTTCCTTTTGCCTTTTACCTGATCGTCATTCTGCTTGAATTGCTGTGAGTCTTGCAACTATTCGCAAACTCCATTTATTGAACTTTGTTTATGATACTGGTAAAGAAAAGGATTTCATTTTTGGATTATCCTTGGATTGATTATTTTGAATACTAACTGCTTTAACTACATATGATTGGATTGTTTGTTGGACTTTGTTTATCCATTTACAGGAAGTAAAACTTACATTTTACTATTCAGTGTATCTGTGTGCTGGTTGTGTGTTATTCATCACCACTCTCACTATGTTTCCCTGAGTGTACTCATTCTCTTAATGGGGAATACCTCAACACTGGTTATCGTCCCAAAATCAGATAATTGAGAGTTAGTGTGAAAACACAGTACCATATACAGACAGCTGTCTATTGTTTAATCATGGGTTACTGTCAGGGGTGGGTTTCAATTTTTTAACAACTGGTTCTGTGGATGAGGTTTAGTTGGTGGGCATGGCTTGGTGGTCATGTTATTGGCCGGGTGTGGCCAACTCAACATCACTCACATTGAGGCATGCATTTCCTTGCCTGACCTTTCATGACTGTGGGGATGCTGCAACAGTTGTAAGTGTGAAAAATGACAAAATGAAATGAAAAATATGTGTGCCACATGACAAATGTATACATTTGCTGCATAGACATCTGGGGCACGTTAATTTCAAAATGCTGAAACAAACTATGAAATTGTCAGAGGGAGTAAAATTAAAACCCTGTAGCAAGTACTTAAACTGTAATGCCTGTAATCAGGAGAAAAGCAAGGTTACTCCTGCAAACAGACTGAATGAGTTTGATATCAAAGAATCTTTAGAGGTTGTTTTTGCTGACATAATTGGTCTTAAGACACCCAGTTTGGGAGGTGCCTACTATGTTTTGAGTATAATGGACCATTACTCACGGTACAGTTTCTGCTATCTAATGAAAAACAAAACAGAAACATTCCAAAGTTAAATCTTTAACTGGCTAACATTTGCTGAAAGGAAAATGAGACATAGGGTAATTACCTTAGTTACAGATAATGGGACTGAGTTTATTAACACTAGATTCTAAATGATGTTGAAATTGGGTAGTGTTGAGCATAAGCGTTCTGCCCCTTACAGGCCACAACATAACTCATTTATATAATGAAGGGGGCAAACGTTACAAGCAATGGCTTGCACTATGTTATCCGATTCAGATTTGCCTGAAACACTGTGGGATGAAGCCATAATGTGTACCAACCATGTTTTAAATAATGTGGTGAACACAACTGCTGAATTTCCATTCACTCGTTGGCATGGCAGAAGACCAAGCATGGGTGCATATTCCCTCACAAGTAAGACTGAAAGGACAACATAGAGCTAGGAAATTATTTTTCATAGGTTACGAGGCGAACCATAGATCATTTAGATTCTGGGCTCCAGACACAGCTAATGTTTACTGTAACGCTAGTGCTAAATTTCTTGAGCACGTTGGGTGGCATAAACTAGAACAGAATCCAACAATGATGTTGTTATCGACACCCAAGTAGTCCCTAATGATGAGATAGTTAAACCATCAATAGCCATTAAAAAGGAAGAATAGGCACAGAAGGAGGTAGAAGAACAGGAGCAGGTGTAACATGAGAGTCCACCAGGAAGCCCTGTGTTGCCTAGACATTCAACCTGTGTAACATGACCACCAGATAGATATCAGGCTAGTATAGCATGCCAAGTAAATATAGTTCCTCCTAACGATAATGAACCAAAACTGTATCCTGCTAAGGTTCAGGCTGCTTGGAAGGAAGCAATGGATAAGGAACTGAAATCCTTACAAAGGTTGGAGGTATATGAAAATGTCACATTACTACCAGGTAAGCATGCCATATGGTGTAAGTGGATTTAGAAAATTAAGACAGGTATAGATGGGACTGTTACCCATAAAGCCAGGTTAGTAGCACAAGAGTTTGATCAGTCAGCCAACGACTACGATGAGGTGTTTGCACCTAGTCTGAAGGCTACCACATTATGAGCAGCATTAGTGTGGCAGCAAAGAAGAAATACACAGTAAACTATTTAAATGTGGAGACAGCATATCTTCATGCACCGTTGCAACATATGATATATTTAAAGAAGCCTTTGGGGATAAAAACTGATAACAAAGCTGAGTGCTGGAGATTAAAAAAGATTCTTTATGGCTTGAAGCAATCAGGCTATGAATGGAACCAGTGCATAGTGAAGGAATTAACAAAGATAGGTTTTGTAGCTGGCATGGCTGATCCATGTTTATTCAAAAAGGAAAGTGATGGTGTAGTTTCATTGTTGCTATTGTTCACTGATGACATAGTATGAATCACTAAAACTGAGCAAGAAGCTACTGGGATTGTTTCACTGTTAGAGAAAAAATTAAAAATCAAGGTGAGATTTAGGTGAGATTAAACAGTATCTTGGTTTGAAAATAGACAAAACTAAGGGAGGTTACAAAATCTCACAGGCAGATAAAATTAACCACTTACTGAAGAACTTTAAAATGGAACTTTGTAAACCAGCTAAGACACCAATGAGCCAGGAGTTTAGCCACAGTGATGTGCAAAGTCCTGTTTTTGATAAAGACATTAATTGGTAGTTTATTCTATCTTAAAAGGCCCGGTCCCACTGCACTTACAAATGCAAAGAGGATGCAAAACATTAAAAAAAGCTTGCCATCCATTGGAAAACACTATGCATCTGTTGTGTACTCATTGCATACATGTTTCATACGCTCTATCCATCGAGAATCCATCCACTGCAATTTCATCTGGACAAGAAGTTTTGAGCTGCACAAAACTTTGTGAACGGATGAACTTTCCGCCGTGTACGATGTAAATCTGTGACATACAAGCAACAAACGTTCTATGTCCATTTATCATCCATTAAACATCCTCTGTATCCTCTCTGCATCCTCTGGGCATCCTCGCAACTCACATCTGCTGCAGCTGAAAACGGAAAGAGGGAGGAAACAAAAGGTACATGGAATGTCTATACATCGTTAGTAGCATGGAAATAGAAAGGATGTGCAGTGAACGGTTTGCATCCGATATACATCCGTACGGCATTCCCTTTCTTTCCTTTAGGTGTACTTGATGCATCCGCTTCATCCGCTATGCATCTGCTTCAAAATTCTCCCCTGGAACCCCTTCGGAGATGTCATCCACTTCCATCTGCTAGGCTTTCTATGAACATTCATTTAACATCACCGCTACATACTACCCACATCCGTTCTTTTCTGTTCTTTTCCATTCTGTTTATGCAAATTTTCGCCACTTTTTGGAGTGGATGACAACGGATGGAGCCACCCCTGAAATTTTGCTCATCCACTGTGTCCTTTATGCATACATTTTGCATCCGTCGGCCAGTGGGACCAGGCCTTTAGTAATTGGTCTAGGCCAGATGTAGCATATAGTGTCAACCAATTAGCCAGTTTTTAATAGAGAGCCTACTGAAAGGCACTGGTAAGCTGCTAAGCGTTTGTTGAGATATCTTAAATGATGCATTATGCATTATATTTGGAGCCTAAAGATGAACTTAGTTTTACTGCATATGACAATGCAAGTTTTGCTACAGACGTACCTACACATAAACCAATGTCAGGTACTGTAGTGTTATTAGGAAAGGTGTTAATTGGATGGTGATCTATTCTATTCTAAGCTTATCAACAATGGAGGCTGAATTCTCATGTTTGTCTCTATTATGTATAGATTTAGTATATTATAAACCACTAATGGGAAGTAATTTAACATGGGAAGTAATTTAACATGGGAAGTAATGTAACATGGGAAGTAATGTAAAGGAACCTATTGTTGCATATGAGGACAACCAATCAGCAGTTCAGACTTCAGGCTTCCAATCTCGCCTTAAAGACAAGATCAAAACACACCTATCTACAATATCTGAATGTGAAATAATGTGTTCAAAGTAAAATGATTAAACTGGAGTACTGCATGTCAGAAAATAACATTGCAGATCATTTTATGAAAGCCCAAGGCACTGTAAAACATAAGGCTTGCTGTGAGGAATATGAACTTAAACTGTAAGGTTTTATATATTGTCCTACCCAAAGGGGAGAATGTTAGGAATGATAGTCACCTAACAGTTGGGTTGACAATATATAAACCAAGACAGTCATTTAATACTGTTGTATCTTTAAGAGATGTTGTAATTGTGATTGGCTGGGTTCCTCCAATGGCCATAAGATGGAGCCAGAAGCCTGGTTTGTTCTTTATTGCATTTCCTTTTGCCTTTTGTCTGATTGTCATTCTGCTTGAATTGCTGTGAATCTTGCAACTATTCGCAAACTCCGTTTACTGAACTTTGTTTATGATACTGGTAAAGAAAAGGATTTCATTTTTGGATTATCCTTGGACTGATTATTTTGAACACTGCTTTAACCATGTATGATTTGGATTGTTTGTTGGACTTTGTTTATCCATTTACAGGAAGTAAAACTTACATTTTACTATTCAGTGTATCTGTGTGATGGTTGTGTGTTATTCATCACCACTCTCACTATGTTTCCCTGCGTGCACTTATTTTCCTCATGGGGAATACATCAACAAACCATACAGAGTTGCAATATGTTAAAATGTTGTCTGTGGTGCAGTGGCAGAAGGTCACCAGCAGTTTTTCATTCAGTTGTTGTTTTCTGAGAAGTCTCAGGTAGTATAATCTCTGCTGAGCCCTTTTGACCAGGGCTGCAATGTGGGCACCCCAGGTCAAGTCCTCTTTTAGAGTAACACCCAGAAACTTAAAACTGGCCACTTGCTCCACTCAGTCTCCATTATAAGCAAGGGCTAGATGTCTGATCTGTTCCTTCTATAATCCAGTATAAGCTCCTTGGTCTTACTGGTGTTGAGGACCAAGTTATTGTCTCCACACCATGAAAGCAACTGGTCCACTTCATTTCGGTAGGCAGACTCATCCCCCCCAGAGATAAGTCCCACCACTGTTGTTATTGCAAACAATAGACATTTGTCAACGTATATAACATTTTAAAAATATAACACACACAAAAATAAAAATTGAATTGAAATATTGAACTGAAGAAGAAGAAGAAGGTAGATCAAAGATTGAAGTAATGTTGCTTCTGTTTGAAAGCTTTAGTTCACATTATTTTCCTCTCAAGTGTCCCTGAAATCAAAAGTAGTTATTTCCAACTAAATTGCCTCGGACAAAAGCCTCACAAATTGTTCCTAGCACTTTGTTCTACAGCATAATTCTGGGACACATTTAAAATAAATATAAAAAGCTAACCTATAATTTGTTTTAATTGCATTAATTATTGGAATTTCCACTGATTTGCAATGTCAGAACTTCTTCAGATCTGAATATTTTCCCAGCAAAGCACTATGCCATCACTGCCACTGCCACTGCAACTATGGGGCTCTCCCAATATTTTTATGTTGTTGGAGATTGAAATATTCTGTCTGGCATGTCAGTACCCCAGAGTTGGGATCCGACTAGTGAAACTATCAGTTTGGTGATTTTACATTTTACGCTGCATGCGCATGTATATCATCATCAGCTTGCTGTCTGCACAGCTGAGCAGTTCTGTGCGTAGGTTCGCAGCGGTTGAAAAAGCACTTTTTTCCTGCTTTTTCAACTGCAGCTGTGCCGTGCAAAGCAGCTGAGGTTGAAAAAACAGGAAATAAAGGTCAGGTAAGAGCCTGAGTTGGTGGGTGGGCCAAAACAGCAGCAGACAGAACCATTTCTATGTCTGCTGCTCTTCAGAGCAACCTATTCTACAGAGGTGAACAGAACCAGTAGAATCCCACCCCTGCAGTATTCCAAGAGTGAGAATCTAGTCTGAGGACTGAATAGTGAAACAGGTTTTAAAACTATAACACAATGAAATTCATTCGTAGCTTAGGGTTGAACTATGGGATCTTTGGTGCCCTGTGATTTCTGTTGTTTTCTTGCAGACATTTTATTACTAAAATAGGCAATACCAGTGCTGGTAAAACGTGTGGTTTTCTCTCATTTTATATTTTAGTGGCTTACTCTGTCAGTCCCAAAGGTGCTTTTTTTAAAAAAAGGAACTGGACTTTCTGGTTTTTCTTTGAAAATGTTTCGCTTCTCATCCAAGAAGCTTCTTCAGCTACGACTGGATGGTGAGGAATGGAAGAGTTCTTGCAGACAGCTGGATATTTACATTCTTTTAGTGGGTCGTTAAGATCACCTTTGGTCACCATAATATATGTGCACACTTCAAACCCAAGAATACATTAAGGCAGAAGCTTGTCCATCTCAAAGATAAAATACCAGACAGAAACTGAGAATGTGGTATATGCAGTACAATGCAGTGAGCCTTGTACATTGGTGAAACAAAGCAGCCATTTCATAAACACATGCATACATAGGAGAACAAACACATCAGACTAGATTCAACAGTCCATATGCATTTAAAATACAAAGGCCACTCTTTTGAAGACAACAAAGTCCATATTTTGGACAGAGAGGATCGCTGTTTGAAAGAGGGGTTAAAGAGACAATCTATGTCAAAATTGAACAGTTCTTTCTCAACAGAGGGGGAGAGATATGACACAATCTATCTCCAATCTACAACACAGTCCTTTCAATAGTTCCACACAAATTTACACACTCAGGTGATCCTGATGACACAGATAAACCTCCAGGTGACCTTAATGTCCTGCTATAAGAAAGCAAATGTCCATTTGTCTGCAAGGAGTATAAATCCTTCCATTCCCCACCATCCAATCAGAACTGAAGAAATTTCTTGGATAAGAAGTGAAGCATCTTCAAAGAAACACCAGAAAGTCCAGTTGCCTCTTGGGGAGAAAAAAGGACCTTTGGGACAACCATGACCTGGATGACTGAAAATCTCCAAAGACCTTTTCAGTGATCTTTGTTGGGCTATTTACTGTTAGGTTGTTTTGGCAGTTCCTTGATTGAGGTATTGTCTCTCATAAAATTAGCTGATGATGTCACTTATTTTGGTAACAAAATGACTGTAAGAACACAACCAAGCTCAAAGAATACAGGAGCCACAGTAATTTATTTACAGGCAATCCTCACCACAATCAGAGCCAGCAATTCTGACATGAGGCAACAATGTCCTAAAGTGAAACGACAAGATCACACAAACAAACAACATCAGTTCCTTCTGCATCTTTAAATCATTCAACTTGTGCTCATTTAGCACAATATCACTTCCTGCCAGCTTTCCCATCTACTTTGCTTATCAGAAGTCAGTTGTGAAAGTTTCAAATGGAAATTATGTGACTGTGGGATGCTGCAACCATGGAAATGCATACCAGTTGCCAAGTGCCCAAATTGCAATCATGTGACTGTGCGGATGTGACTGTTGCAATCATGATGACCATAACTTCAAATATCAATTATAAATCTCCTTTTTCAACACTATTGTAAATGGCCACTGAATGAGCAATAGGTAAACAAGGGCTACATGCAATCCAGAAGATAAATCACACAGATTGCAATGGAATTCATTCCCTAGTAAGCT
The DNA here is from genome assembly GCA_015471245.1 of Laticauda colubrina. Lineage (NCBI taxonomy): Eukaryota > Metazoa > Chordata > Lepidosauria > Squamata > Elapidae > Laticauda > Laticauda colubrina. The sequence continues at coordinate 2,355,001 of BLBF01000026.1, read as the reverse complement.
AATTCTCAGGACTAGAATCTTAAACATTCCATCAGGAATGCACTAATATCCTTGGACTTGATACTAGTTATCTTGGCAGTTATTGTTGCCAAGATGATGATATTGTGTTGTGTTATGGTTTACTGCCCTATACTGCATTGTTCTGTACTGAATTGTATTGTTCTGCAGTGTATTGTACTATGTTATATTGTACTCTACTATACTGTTCTATACTATGCTACATGATGTATGATTATAATACATAAATAATGTTGCAGGAACATATGTTATGGTTACCATTAATAATAAGTAGTATTTATTATTTATTGCCGTATGGCATAAAATGTCAGGGAAATCTACAAATGCTAGACACAATGAAGTTCTGACAGCCTAAATTCTAGTTCATTCTGTTTGGTACTTACACGCATATCCTTGATGATTGTGGGGAGGGAACTAGCTTTGCACTAGCTAACTAGTGGTGCTCAGGTTTGCTAGTTCTTCTGGGCTCCCCTGCCAGTTTTGCCTCACCTTGTCTCATGTTGCCAGGTTCAGTGCCAGCTTCCATTCTTTTGCACACACGAACGCAGCCAGGTATTTCCCCCTAAAGTGGAGCCCCTTTATCTACTTGCAATATGCTTTTGAACAGCTTCATGGGCAAAATGAGTGATGAGAACTCATTCCATCTCACCAGGCCAGGCTCGAACAGCTAGAATGCAGACAACTTCATGCCAGCAGTTACAGTATCATAAAATCATGTCATTTAGCATAAATCATGTCGTTTAGCGCCATGTCTTCAATAAACAGTACGATCGAGATGTAGCTTTTAAAACTTTGGCTGTTAGTGCTGTCTTCCAGGGACAAGATGTAATTCTGTCAATTTTACCCACAACTATGACATCAATAAGCACTGGGCAAGCCCAAATTTCTCAGAGATAGATCAGTGGAAGATATTTGGAAGGAATCACAATGTACAGATATGAATAAATGAACTAATTTGGAAAATTCTCAGACATTTATGCTCAGTATTTCCAATATATTCTGTACAAAAAGGGATTGATTCTGTTTTAAATTTGCATCAGTTTTCACTTTAAGTACGAGGGCTATCCATAAAATAGATTATATTTTTGTCTGTAGCAAGAAGGGGTGGAGCTAGCACAGCCATCTTTGGTCTGGGCGTCCACCACTTAGTCTGCATCTAGTCGTGCTAGTGGGAGGTTCGTATCGTTGCCCATTATTTCACAGCAAACGTTTGAAATGTGTGCTGCAATTGAAAATCCCACGAGTTGTGAGGTGCGATCAGTGATAACGTTTTTGTTGGCAAAAAACGATAAACTGACTGAAATTTTTTGGCAACTGTGTGAAGTATATGGGCACAACATCATCATTGAAGGTGGAGTGCGCCAATGGTGCATTAAGTTTAAAAATGGACGAACTAACATTCATGATGAACAGCGGAGTGGACATCCAAGCATTGTGAGTGATGAACTTGTCACGAAAGTCGATGACAAGATTCATGAAAACCGCCATTTCACAGTAATGGAACTTTTGTTTAGTTTTCCACAAATTTCACACAGTTTTTTGCATGAAATTGTTACACAAAAGCTAGGCTACCACAAATTTTGTGCAAGATGGGTGTCAAAAATCCTGACGGAAAACCACAAGAGTCAGCGTATGGCTGCATCATTGACATTTCTCTACTCTTACGACAAAGATGGAGATTCATTTCTTGGTTGAATCGTAACTAGAGACGAGACTTGGGTCAAACATGTGAACAGTGAGACCAAATTGCAGTCTATGGAGTGGGGGCACACAAATTCCCCCAAAAAAACCAAGAAAATGTTTGCAAACTTTCTCTGCAAGGAAGATTATGGTGACTGTTTTTTGGGATAGGCAAGGTGTGGTTCTTATCGATTTTTTGGAACACGGTGCAACAATAAACTCTGTGAGGTATTGTGAAATGTTGCAAAAACTAAGAAAAGCAATTCAAAACAAGCGTAGAGGAAAGTTAAGCTCAAAAATTTTGTTTTTGCATGAAAATGCCCGACCACACACAGCAAATCGCACTCGAGAAGTCCTGAATGCTTTCAAGTGGGAGATTTTTCCTCATCCGCCCTACAGCCCCAATCTTGCACCAAGCGACTACCACTTGTTTCCGAGGATGAAGACCTGGCTTAGAACACAGCACTTTGACGACGATGCGGAATGATGGGCGGGCGTGACTGACTGGCTCAAATCTCAGGAGGCTGAATTTTATGACAATGGAATTACAAAGCTGTTCACCGCTATGATAAGTGCCTCAATTTGTTCAGTGAATATATTGAAAAGTAGTATTTAAGTGTCACTTTTAAGTGTATGTAATAAAACATTTTTCCTACACTTTGTTTTTTTTCTATCGCAAAACATAACCCATTAAAAAAAACCTATTTGTTTTTTTTCTTTCGCAAAACATAACCTCTATCATAACCTATTTTGTGGATAGCCCTCGTAATATAATCTCACCTGACATATAAGTATTGGAGTAGAACAATTACTTTTTATTGTGCAAACGTCCATTACTTTCTCCAAGGTGAAATTTTCCAAATCTATCAGAAAATGAGAGGAGAAAAGCTTCTATTAATGAATAACGCTATCTTATTCATACTTCTATACAAGGAAAATAGTGCATGGCAAGAGACAAATAAAAAGAGATGTTAACATGTTAATTCATACTAAAACTGGTTTTAGAGTTGCACTAGTTGCTTTTTTAATATGTAGGAGATGAAACTGAAAAAGTAAGGACAGCTGACCTATATACTATATATAAGATTCTGAATTTTCAAGAGTTAAGGAAAGGACCCCTTCCTCCCCCCAAAAAATCATATATTTTGTTATATATTTCAGTTCTAGAAATTCTAGAATAATTATGCTGCCCACAAAAATGTCTGACAAGATCAGGAAAACAAAAATACATTTTTAAAATATACTTACACATTAACAAAATTATGTAATTATGTATATATAATAGTTAAGTATTAATTTTATCTATCTATTAATATCACTGTAGTTTTGAAACTGAAGAAATAATATCCAAATATTTGGTTTTATACCAATGAAATAAGATTGGAGGTCAAAACTGTGTTTGGATTAATATCAACATTTCAATGAATGTTTCAAAGTATTCTAACTTCTTAAACAATTCAATAATCTTTTTAATTTACTGATGTAAATTAAACTTCATGAGAATCAACAGGTTACATTAATTTAATACTTCAGCCAACAAATTAGTTCAACAACAAATTCTATTTAGATGACAAGCATAATTAACTATTTCTCATTTCCCAAAAAATAAAAATAATTACTCTGCTAAAGATGTGAGTGTGTGTTTTTGCAAGTCTTGATTGATATAGATTGTGGATTTCCAATCTTTTGGTTTTCCTGGACTTCACTGAATTCACTGATGAATTATCTTGGTCTGCATATAAAATGTATGACTATAGATATATAAGCTAAATACCACCCACGCATCTTCACAAAATCTCCAGAACCGTAAAGTCTACAAACTTGAAATTTGATACATATTTTCCTCTTGGCTTCTAGGTGCTCACTAAGAAAGGATTTTTTGAAATGACCATCAGAACATTAGTATTTTGTATGTTATTATTAACACACTCTGATGCTAAGGAGTTCTACTTCCCCCTCCCACCTGAAAAAAATCTGTTCCAAATGCAAAACACAAGCAGAGGAGAGGAGTTTCAGTTTAGTTTCACAGCACCAAGCAGCTTTAGTACAGGAAAGTTGAGCTAAACCAGACCCAGGCTCTTTGCTGTCTCCTTCTTGGTCATACAGCCAATACTGTTTCAGTTTCAAACAGCCCTCAACTTTCTCACACACTGACAGGATGCTAGCCAGATGAATACTGATGGATGCTGGTAGGCAGAGGCAGAATTTTTTCCCCTTATTTTCTTCCCCAAAAACTAAGCCCAACCACATAGTTTCATACTGAAGCACAGGTATCGAGCTAGTATAGTTAATAAGTTTAAGTCACATAATAATGTTAAAAGTTTACAATTCTTTTGTGACCTCATTACCAGCTATCCAGGATCACATGCAGCCCTTGGGTCATGAGTTGGACATGTCGGATATAGATGATACTATATAGATATAGATGTCTATCTGTAGATAAAACTAGAGATAACAGGAAGTGATTCCTGTTATCTAATAAATAATAATAAATAAATAATAAAGGAACTAATAAATGTGGGTGACTTCAAAAAGTTAAAGAGTGTCAGACTTGCTCAATATTGAATGGAAAACCATCCGTAAATTTCAGAATTTTAATGCAGATTTGGAAAATGGGGGGAAGAGATTCTAGAAGAAAACAATGTCAAGCTACTATTGTTGGCACGATCAAATGGAACTACATCAGAAATGGGAACTATCACCCCTTTATGACTTGTGGATTTCAACTGCCAGAAATGAGCATGGCTGACTCAGGAATTCTAGGAGTTAAAGTCTGCAAGTCATAAAAAGGCAATAGTTCCCCATTCCTGGACTACATTGACATAAAGTCAAAGGAATCAGCAGGATTCAAAGTAGATTTACTGACTTTTGTGAGGACAAGGGAGCAAGGAAGACACAAACCTGAAATGTATTTGCAGGCTTCTCACTTTCACAGCCAAATATTGCTTATTGTGAAATATAACTATACAGAGAGCATGGTAACAATCTGAAGATTCATGTACCAAATGAGCCTCGATGTTTACAACAAAGAGGCAATTTTTTGTTGAGGAAAACCTTTTAAGATATGCTGGACTGGCAACTGACTGGAATTCAATTTACTGAAGTGATATTGAAATATTGGGGAGAGGTAGATGCAGAATGATTACAGTTCAAAAGCTCTATTGCTAGTTCTATCTCATGAACCTGTATGTTCAGTTGTCACCATGGCAACATGGTCATCAGAGTTATTCAGGAAATGGCAACTTCATTTACATTTTTATGTTAGATATTGAGAAGACTATCAAAGAAAAACACAATATGAGGCTCAGTATACATACTGTAACTACCCTTCAACCTTCCCATAATTCAGAGTAATAAAGGAGGAGAAGAAGGGAAGGGAGGGAGGGTGATTTATCTAATGTTATTTTTAAATAAAATGTCCTCAGAAATGTATTTTTAACAACAACAATTTTCCTTTGTATTTTTATACAGTTTAAAATTCTGACACATTTTTATAAGGGATACATACAAAAGTTAGCACAATCAGATAAGAGTAATCAACTTGTGGCCCCCAGTTTATTGCCAAAAGCTTTCTGTTTAGCCATTAATCCAACTCTATGTCAAAAGCAATCTATGTTAGCCAATAGATGAAAAATGGAAATCAGACAAGAAGCATAGTTATTCAAGAATCTATAATGCATTTATTACAGGTGGATTTAATTTAGATCAATGCACTTGCCAAGTTAAAATAGTAGAGGAGATACACCTCATCCCTTATGAACCTTTGCAAATTCTCAACAACATTTTCATCTACCAATCCATAATTTCCTGCTTTCATGGTAGCATATTGTGAAATTCTATTTATTTCATCATAGCTCTTTATGTATAACAATCTGAGAATGATATGTCTTGCTTTGTGTTTCATGCTGCATAGATATAGAAAGGAAAAGTACTATGCAACCATAGTACAACACCTCTTACACACCCAGGCTCACTCAGGAATTTTTCCCAATCCATGACATACCCCCATATATTATCCCAACCTGTGCAGTATCTATTACATCCTCTGCCAATGCTCTCTGCTGCTGGCCTTGGCCTTGTAGGCTCTGGCAGGGAGGGAGAAAGATTTCTCAGGTTCCCTGCCAGCATCTCACAAGAAAATTCAAGGGGAAGCCAGAAGAAGTTGTAAGCTGGTCTCATTCCCACTGCTTTTTTGTCCACCTGTGGTCATTCTGTTTCTTTATTTGGGAAAGAAAATATCTCTGAAACAATGACCCAATAGGGCATAAGTTGTCTAGGCAAAATGGGGTAGAATTTATATTTTATTGTATTTCAAAATTTTAATACCCTTTTACTGAACTGCCTCTAGAACAGGGGTCCCCAAACTTGACAATTTTAAGACTTGTAGACTTCAACTCCCACAGCTAGCTGGAGAATTCTGGGTGTTGAAGTCCACAAGTTTACAAGTTGCCAAGTTTGGGGATTCCTGCTCTAGAAGCTGTTGACTTTTTTTTTTTTTCACTTGCCCTCATCTTGCCTGTTGAAGATGGCTGCAAGTTCACATTATTTGAATGTCAGCTTTCTGGTTTTGATAGCAGTTGTATGGAAACAAAATTCTGACACAAGGATTCACTTAAACTAAATGTCAGTTTAGCATTATGATATACTTTCCTTTGCCAATTGCTTTCTAGATATCTTCAGTCCAAGCTCTCACTCTCACTCTTAAATGATACACTGATGCCTGTGCTCCCTGTGAATTTTGAGAATGATAGACATAGGACATGGAAGGCTGGCAAAACAATTAATGCAGCTTTGAGTAGGGACATGGCAGATTCCTTTATATGTTCCTAAAAGATATTTTATTTTATATATTTTGAAAGGGGAAATGTAAGTCCCATACTCTGTTTTATTGCTATATCCATAAGATGAGAGGTGGTACTGAGCAGGTTCTGACCAGTTCTTGAGAACCAGTAGTGGAAATTTTGAGTAGTTCAGAGAATCAGCAAATACCACCTCTGACTGGTCTCACCCCCATCTCTTCTCTGCCTCCCAAGTCCCAGCTGATTGGCTGGGTTTGTTGCCCTGCACAGGAGAAAGGAGCTGGAAAGCAAGTTAGGGGGGAGGGAATGAGATTTTGCAGTAACCTGTTGTGGTCCGCCAGCAGGCTGCGGAACTGGCAGCAGAGCCAGAAAGTGGACAGGAACATGGGTCAGTCCGAGAATCTGGGAAAGATGCAGATGAGGGTTCTGCGTCTGACACAAAGTTAGGGCCAGGACTATCTGGAAGTTATGTGCTGACTTCAGAGCCTCCAGAATCTGACAGCAGTGAGGCAGAGGAACAGAGGGACCCTGTTACCAGTGCTTATTTGCACAGAGTTGCCAGAAGGCAAGAGCAGTTAAGACAAAAAGGGCGAGTCAGAAGTAAGGCTGGGAGCTGATTGGCCTTCCATAAGACATAAAGGAGGAGCAAAGGGACATGAACCTTTGCAGGAAGCAAAGGTTTGTACTGGCCGGTTTGAAATCTGAAGCTCTGTGTTGAATTTTTGCTCCATTTGGTCTTGTATAACTAATTGGCAATTAGTCATTGGCATCATTTCAAGAAAGATAAGGTGCATTCTTATCAGACTTATCCCAAAGGACTTTGGCAGACTTCTGTGGGACTATTTACAAATTGTTTGAGACTCATCACGAGCTGTGAATGACTATTATTCACAACCTTTGAAATAAAATGAAAGGTTTTTGGGACTAAAGTGTGTTTGTCAATGTCTCAGGAAGCTTGGTCAGAACATAACCTTCTCCCAGGACTGGGAAGAGAATGGAGATTTTATAGTATTCTTCCCCTGGAGTGGGCTAGGAATGGAGATTTTACAGTATCCTTCCCCTGCCATTCCTATCAATCCACACCATGCCCACCAAGCCACATCCATATAACCATGCCACCCCAGTAGTAAAAAAAAGGAATTCAACTACTATATAAGGTAAAGGTAAAGATTTCCTCGCACATACATGATAGTCATTTCCAGCTCTACGGGGCGGTGCTCATCTCCATTACAAAGCCGAAGAGCCAGTTCAGCATGATCAAACACCGAAGGCTCACAGAATGCTTCCCACCAAAGAGGCCCCTATTTTTCTACTTGCATTTTACATGCTTTCAAACTGCTAGATTGGCAGAATCTGGGACAAGTAACAGGAAGTCACTCTGTTATATGGTGCTAGGGATTCAAACCACTGAACTTTCTTGTCGACAAGTTCAGCATCTTAGCCACCGAACCACTGCGTCCCTTTTTCGCTATATCTATACAATGGCAATTACTACACTAGTACTCTTGTTATGACAATTACTATAGTCTATACTATTACTGTTCAATATACTATATTACTATGTTCCATACTACCTATTACTCTATTACATAGTGCTTTGTTACAATTAACTGTATACTATTCTGTATACTGTTGCTAATATGCATAAAGATTCTTTCTTGAGCCTATTCTATCTTCTCTCTCTGAGACTTCTTTTTCGGTTAATGGCCAACATGTACGGCTCTTGTACCATTTTGATGTTGTGCTTTGCCTTGTTTGGCCTGTATATTTATGTATATTTGGCCTGTAAATTTGAAAACAAATAAATAAGTTTCAAGTTTCTCTATTTCTCCTTTTGCATACTAAAAGTGGGACTCATATTACACATTGAAGGATATGAACAATATTATCAGTAAACTTTCAATGCTTCTCTAAAAATTCATAAAGTTGTTCTCTTGTAACATATGAGAAATACACTATGCAGTGATATATATAAAAAAATTTCTTAGACATTTGAGAAGATCTGAGAAGGACGGTATATGACACTGATAAATTGTTAAAAATAAACCAGAGCATTTAAAATATTTATTGGAAATCTAATCAAATTGAAGATACTTTTTTTAATCTTTGGTGCATATACAAGAAAGCTATAAAATATTTGGATCAAGTATGTATTCTGATTTAAACAATTTCAGAAATGAATGTACAATTGAAACCAGATATTTTCTTTTGAGTTTAATAGACAAACAAATGGAAACATTTTAGGAAACTTTGCTTTTGTACATGAGAGCAGCAATAAAACTTTATATGCACAAAGAGGGAAAGATTTACAAATACCTGCAATGAAAGAATGGATAGTGAAGTTGATGGAATAGATGGAGATGATGAAATTAAATATAATGATTTGATTTTAAAAATACCAATTTTATTTCTACTTGGAAACCACTTTTGACTTTTGTGCAAGAAACAAAGAAATGAAATGTAGATTTGAGGATTTTAATAGTATAATTATATGGGACTATAAAAATAATGTAGACAAACTTAGAGTAAGAGTGCACATATTTAGAGACTAATTTAAAAAAAACAAAGATTTATGCAAATTCAGTGATCCTGCTGGTTTCATTTCTTAAAGACTATGATATTTTTTTATGTGTTTGTGTGTTAGAACAGAGTAAAACAATATTATTTATCTGTATTAATCAATATTTTCTTCCCTACAATAAAAATAAGTTTTGACATTTGGCAAAATGGGAAAATTTACAACTGTCATTAATCGGGAGAATATCAACAATCAAGATGAATATATTACCCAGAATTTTATATTTGTTCCAAACAATTCCAATTAGGCTTGGAAAAGATTATTTTGAAGATTTAAATAAAATTGTATTGAAATATATGTGACAAGGTAAGAAAGCCAGAATAAAATTAAAACTTTTGCAAAATGCCAGAATAAGAGGAGGATTTGGTTTGCTTAATTGGGAGTTGTATTACCAAGCTACAAATTTGATGTGAGTTAAGGAATTGATAACATTAAGAAATACTAGATTGTTGAGATTAGAAGGACATGATCTGTTGTTGGGGTGGCATGCCTTTCTATAGTATAAAGGAACTAAAACACAGGGGTATTTTAGAAGACATTATATAAGGCAGTCTCTGTGGTTAAACTGGGAGAAGACTAAAAGGCAATATTATTTGAAAATTCCAGTCTGTCGTATCAACTACTGAAGCATTTTCTTATCCTATAATATACAAAAAGGAACAAACAGATATGGTGAAATATTGAATGAAAAGGATGAACTTAAATCTATGCAAAAACTACAGGAAGAAGGTATAAAGATGAACTGGTTTTCATATGCAAAAATATATTTTAGATATGATAGGATTCTAAAACAGAAGGTTTCTATGATAAATTGACTGATTTTGACAGGTATTGATGAAAATAGATAAGATTTTGACAGGTACTGATGAAAAGTTGATTAAAAAATTATTTATTAGAAATTAAACCAGAACAAGTCAGAGAAACAATGATTGCATGGGGGAAGAATTTTGGATATGGGATTGATCTAGAGAAATGGCAAAAATTGTGGTCTCAAAATTATAAGATGACAATGTCAACAGCATATAAAGAAAATTTGTATGAGATGTTTTACAGATGGCATTTCCCCCCAACAAGAATAGCAATAATGTTCAAGAACAAATCTGAAAAATGTTGGAAATGTCATCAGACAGCTGGCTCATATTACCATATGTGGTGGATATGTACGGATGCTAAAAAATATTGGACTAAAATCCACACGTGGCTGGAAAAAATGACAAAAAAGCATATAGATTTAAAACCAGAGATATTTTTATTGGGAATTGTACCTGAAATATTTGATTGTAAATGTATTAACAGCGGCTCGGATCGTATTTGCTAAAAACTGGAAAAATGAGAAAATACTAACACAGAAGGAAGTTATTAAGAAAATACTGGAATGTGCTGAAATGAGTAGATTGATTTTTTTTTTTTTTTGAAGAAAATTGAATTGGTTTTTAGAAACAAACAAAACAAACACAACACAGAACATGAAAACATAAAACCTCTTTTCTGAAAGCAGCCTGATCCCGGGTTACATCTCTTTGTACAGACACCAATTCAAATTCATGCTCATTTTTATATACCATTCCATATCTTATTACCATTCCACATTTTCTATATAGCTTCTCCCCTCTTTTAACTTTCTTAATTTTATTTTTATTTGTTTCATCTCAAATCAGATCATTATATTTATATTCTTTGTCTGTCCTATTTCAGCTGTCATTAAACAAAATTCCTCCCGTGGTCACTGATTGGAGTATGATGCCTTTATATCTTTCCCCTAAAATTATAACACTTAATATAGAACATAATTTCCATTTGGATTCTGTGTAGTACATTAAAGGTACAGGCCACATTTTTTTAAAAAAAGATAAATATAAATATATAATATGATTAAAACAATGATCTACACCAATTCAATTTTATCATTAATGTTAATATTCATTTAAATTTTAAACATTTAAGCCCATGTCACACTGGCCAACAGATGCAAAACAGACACAACGGACGAGCAAAATGTTCCATCCGTTGTTATCCGCTCTCAAAAGGGGCAAAAATTTGCATAACCGGAGCAGATAACACAGATGCTGGGAGGACACAGGGCGGATGCAAAGCGGATGCGGAACGGAAGCCTAGCGGATGGAAGCGGATGGGAGCAGATGGCACATCCACTAGGCTTCCGGGGGACCTCAGCAAAGCGGACGCGGAACGGATACAGCGGATGCAGAGCGGATGCACAGCGGATGAAGCGGATGCACAGCGGAAGCCTAGCGGATAAAGCGGATGCACAGCGGAAGTGGAACGGATGTCGAGCGTTAATTGCGCATGTGGGGGGGAAGTATTACATAAGCCCCCCGGATATAAAGGGAAGCAGCTCGCACGTGGCCAGCATTCCGAGGAAAGACCTGCTGCTGGACACTTCAAGTTCCTTGCCTGCCCTGCCAGCTTGCCTTCCAGCCAGCCTTGCTGCCTGCCTGCCTGCCAGCCTTGGTGCCTGCCAGCCTCCCTGCCAGCCAGCAACCACACAAACATGGGGAGAAAGCGAAAGCCTCAGCAACCTGCCACCATCCCTGGCAAGAGGGACAGGGCCAACCTCCCGCCCCCTACCCCTGACTCTGTTGGTGCTGGGGCTTCTGCTGAAGCTGCTCCTGAGGGTGGTGCTTCGGCTGGTACTGGGGCTTCTGCTGTTGCTTAATCTGTTGAAGCTGCTCCTGGTCCTGCTGGTCCTGCTTGACATGCTTGTGCTACTGGACTTGCTCGTCCTGCTCGTGCTCCTGGTCTTGCTTGTCCTGCTTGTGCTCCTGGTCCTGCTTGAGCTCCTGGACTTGCTGGCCCTGCTGGTGCTTACTCTACTGCTGCTGATCCTGGTCCTGCTGTTCCTGCTGCTGCTGCTGCTGCTGCTGATGATGATGATGATGATCCTGCTGGTGAGGATGATGATGCTGATTATGATCCTGCTGGTGAGGATGATGATGATGATGATGATGATGATGATAATGATGATTCTGCTGGTGCTGCTGCTGCTGGTGGTGGTGTGGAGGAGCAGCCCCTACTACCTGGGAGCCCCTCTGATGAGGTCCCATCTGGTCCTGCCAAAGGGAGGAAGAGGTGTATGCAACAACAGGAGAGGAGGCAATACTCCATTGCGGAGGGGCACGAGGATGAGGTGCTGGAGAGGCTGAGAGAGAACTACTATCTCTGGCGGAAGGGACACCGGCTGTACAGGGACACCAAGAGGAAGCAGTCTGCTTGGAGAGAGAGGGCGGAGAGTATAGGTTACACTTCGGAGGTGCTCCTCGTCTGGTGGAAGCACATGCACACCTGGTACCGGAAGCTGCACCTGAAGAAATCTGGCCAGGCCACTGTGAAGCTGACAGACAGAGACCTACGTCATGGCCAGGTGTAGCTTCCTGGAGGGTGAGGTCAGCCACCGAGGAGCACCAGCAGCCCCTCTCACGACCCACTCTCTCCGGCGGCCTGCTGCCACCCAGTCCTCTTCCAGCCGAGAGTCAGTCCCTGTCTCCAGGCAGGTTTCTGTGGAGCGTGCCACGGTGGAGAACCCACGGACAGGTGTGGTAAGCGTGGTGGAGTGTGTAGAGGACTCCCTGGTGCGGTGGGAGAAAGGAGACATCGAGTACACCACACTCCTAGCCGCATCCACCACCACCCAGCTCCGCCTCCACAGAAAGGCAGAGAGCCGGACAGCTGGAGGGGCAGAGCCACAATGTCCTGCTGGAGATCAGGGACACCATCCACACCAGCATAGATCTCCTCTCTCAGCTGGTCCACACTGACTCCTCATCCTCCAACCGCAAGCACTTCCTCACCAATATCAACCAGACCCTCAAGGAAATGGCGGATCCACAGTACCAACAGGTGAAGGACCGGATCACCAAGCTGCTTCACAACCCTCCAGACCCAGAGGAACCTGCTCCCACCCAGTTCAGGCCTGCTCCTCTACCCCAGGTGATGTCCCTCCCATTCCAAGGCTTCCCACAGCCCTTCACCTACCAGGACTACGGATACAAGGAGGTTCAGCAGCACAGGCAGCAGCCCTTCCCAGTCCATGCACAGAGTCATCGGGCGACCCCGTTGCCACCTGTTTCACTGATGCCACCGAAGCAACCCACGCCAATGATGCCACCGACGACAGCGATGCCACCCACGCCAATGATGCCACCGACGACAGCGATGCCACCCACACCAGTCCTCACCCAGCTGCAGAGCAGACAGCCCCACTACATTACTCCTTTCTCCACCCCACAGCCAAGCCCGGCCTCAGTACATCTGTCATCAGTACTGGGGCTGACACCCCATGGCATGGAGGAAGGACCTCTCAGCATCACGGGGCTGAGCCAGCTGTCCGAGAGCTTTCTCAACACACCGTCCCCTGTTGTCCTCTCGAGGCCAGGCACTCCAGCACCACACACCACCACAGCACCTGGACCCTTCACCCCTGAGACTGGGCACACCTCCGAGTGACCAAGAAGGGTCACTCTGGGCACACCTCCGAGTGACCAGAGACGGGGTAGCTGGCTACCTGTGGACACTTGACTTGGGTCATTTTTTTTTTTTTACAGCTTGTTGTTCAATAAAGTTTATCTTTGATTCACACACTTGCTTCATTTCTTTTTTTTAATAAAGTCTTGGTGGAAACTTTTAGAATTGGCTTAAGCCTTTGCATGTTTGTGGGATGGGTTAAGATAGCAGTGGGGTGGGCAGGGATACCTGTGGAATGAGCAGGGATAATAGCTAATACTTGTGGGATAGATAAACCTCCAGTGAAAGCATAGTGGGACTGTATGGTCCACCCTCCCAGGTGCCACACCTATGGCCCTTTATTATCAATAATAAAGTAATCAATCATCCACACATATCAACATAAACACAACTCTTTATTAAACGCCCTGTTTATTGTAGGCCCACCCAACATACATGGCCCAATCTCATCCGTGTGATGAGACAGGCTGAAGGAAGCATCCATTAAGCATCTACCATCCTGTCTTGCCACTCCACCGCTCCAGCTGGGGAGTTGCATCAATGTTTCAGGAGGTTGCGCTGCTTCTTCCCTTCCCGTGAGGCTCTGTTGGGGCCTTGCACATCCTCAGTGTCTATCAGGTTTCGCCCTTGCCTCCATTCCCGAGGCTCCATGTCCCCATTGCCTTGCTGGAGGTCCATGAGCCTGTTCTGCAAGACTGGGTAGCGGGTGCGCATGAGATTGTGCAGGATTCAGCAAGCTTCCATGATCCTCCTAACGGTCTCTGGGCAATGCTGCATGGTGGTGAGAAGTACCTGGAACCTGTTGGCCAGGATGCCAAAGGTGTTCTCCACCACCCACCTTGCCCTGGACATCCTGTAGTTGAAGATCCTCTCTTCACGGGTCAGGAGTCTGGAAGTGTAGGGCTTCATGAGGTAGGTTCTGAGGGAGAAGGCATCATCCCCCACGATGAAGTAGGGCACATCTTGCGTGTCAATGGGCAGGGGGTCTGGATCTGGGAAGCCCACGAAGAGGTTGCCTTCCAGCCCCTCCTTGAGGTGACTGGCGTTGTATACCTGGGCATCTGAAGATGAGCCATTGCCTGAAGCATCGATGTACATGAACTTGTAGTCAGCATCGATCATGGCAAAGAGGATGATGCTGAAGAAGCCCTTGGAGTTGAAATAAGTGGACCCCGACTTGGCTGGAGCTTTGCAGGCCACGTGCTTTCCATCTATGGCTCAAATGGTGTGTGGTAAGTTCCACTTCTGATACCACTGCTCTGCAACTTTCTTCCATCCTTCTTCAGTGGAGGGGCACTGGAGGAGCTCCTCCTTGTATTCTTCGATGATGGCCTGCACCACTTCTCTGACCACATTGCTGATGGTGTTGTGTGGCACCCTCCAGCCATACTGCATGCTTTTGTAGGTGGTCCCTGAGGCCAGGTGGCGCAGTGAGTGCCACCTTGAGCCCAGTTTCCAGGCTGGGCTGGAAGTTGGTTTTTGCCTTGGTCAACCTGGGTGTCAGCCGCTGCACAACTTCATCAAACATGGCTGGAGGCATCCTCATGAAGTTCTGGAACGCCCGAGTGTCTTCGTTCCTGAGCTCCACCATCAGCTTGTTGTACAGCCCGTACTCTGCTCTTCTCCCAATCCATTTTCAGACCCAGACGCTTCTTGGCCGCCTCTTTTTCTTCCCATAGTAGAGTTCACAGAGCCTGTAGATGGCTTCATACTGTTTCAGAACGATGGTGGCTTCCCAAAGGACTGTGGTATGATCCACGGTGGACATGACTGGATGCTGTGGAAGAGCAAGAGTCAGATGAAGGCTGCAGAGGTCTGCACAGGTGGGCTGCTGGTCTGAAAGTGAGATGCAGACGAGTTGCTCCCCCTTTTTATGGGCAGTATAGGTGTCCCTTTGTATCCTCTAGGCATCCTCTAGGCATCCTCTAGACATCCTTAATATCCGAGATAGGTCTCCTCTGCGAACGTTTTTTCCGCTTTAAACACTTTGTTTCCATGCTGCATCCGTTCTGCATCTGTTCCGCGTCTGTTCCGCTTCCTCCCTGCGTCCGGGCGGATGCGAGTTGCGCGGATGAGCAGCGGATGCCAAGCGGATATAGCGGATGCGTAATGGATGCGTAGCGGATGCGTAGCGGATGCAGAACGGACGAACTGGATACATTTTCTGCGCAAAAGCTTTTGGCAGCCCAAAACTTTTGGAGTGGATGAAACGTCCATAAACGGATGCTGGACGGATAGAGAGGAAGCAAAACGGAGGCAGTGAGTACAGAACAGATACATTGCATGAACCAACGGATGGCAAGCTTTTTTGTCCGTTTTACATCCTCTTTGCATCCGTTGGTTCAGTGTGACATTGGCTTTTACATATTACTTTTCAAGTAGGTATCATGCTTCTATGGGAATGCTTATAAACCTTCCATAATTACTTTCCCCCCACTTCACTTGCATTTTAAAACATTATGTCATTAAAATGTTCCCATTCTTTTCTAAATGAATTCCTTCATTTAATTCATTCCATTTATTTTAACATTTATTTTCAAATGTTTCACTAAATCATACGTTGTTTCCAATTTTCTAACATTATTCCTAAATACAAATATAACAATACAATTATATGCACCTTTGCAGAATCACTTTTTCAATTAATTTTTTACCCATTATCTCTAAATAAGTCCTGTTTCTTTACATCTTGCTTCACACCCTTGTAGCTTCTCTTTCCTTCCCTCCTCCTTTGCTTCTTCTCTCTGCCCTTTTTACCCCCTTGTTTCTCCACCTCGATTTCCCTTTTCTGCATTCCCTTTTTCTGTTGCTTTCTCACATTATATCCACTTTTCACCTTATTTTTCCCTTTTTTAGTTGTTTTTTTAGGTCTCAAATTCTTCATTCTCTTTCCCCTCTTTCCCCTTTCTTCCCCAAATAGAGTTACTTGTTCATTTAAAATGGCTTCTTCTTTGTCCCAATCTTCTTGTTGCGTAGTCTTTTCTTGTAATTTCTCGTAGGTAGAGATCGCCATTTCTAAGAATTGAAAAACGGAACCAAGAGAGCCCTTCCCTTCTTGTTCCTCTTCTTCAAGTTTTTTAAATTCTATTTTCAGTTCATCCACAAGTGATGCCATTGAAGAGGTTTTTTTTCTTTTAAAACAACCACCCAAGTGCATTTAATCCTTCCAATATAGTTCCAAAAGTCCCAAAGTCAGCAAGCCATCCAAATACAGACAAGCTGTTTCTTTTGACACATTCTTCCTTTTTTTTACTTTCTCCTCCTGGGGTTAGTATTTAGTAACAAAGTTCCAGTTAAAATGTATCTTTTAGAAGTCCCGTTAAAATTTAACTTTAGATTCTTTAGATTCCAGGCTATCTCCTCCTTCAAAATCCTGTTCTTATTCTCTTCCTCTCCCTTCCCACTTACAACAAAAATAATAATAATAATAATAATCCTTCTTTCCTTTTATATTCAGAAATCTTTATTATCCCCTTGGCATTACATTTTCCAGCTTAAATACCGTTGATGCCAAAGCAGATTTTTCTGATTTCTCATTCATCTCTGTTTGCTGTCAACATAAGGAAGGAGAGTGAATTTTTTTTTTCCCCTTTTCACTTTCATTTGCTGCTGAATCCTCACTTCCGAATCTTCTTTGGGAGCTATGTATCCTTTTTTAAAATTTGAGTTCCAGGATGCCTTAATTGTTGTTTCTTATCCCAGTCAGCCAAAACTTTCACTTCAGCACTTTCTTCCTCTTGCACATTCTTTTCCAGATGAGGGCTTCTTTGAGGCAGTCATTTCTGACCGCCACTCTACCGCCTTTGGGAAAGGGAGTTTAGCCAGCTGGGGAGGAAAGATGCAGCTTTCCTCAACTCTTCTGAAATCTCCCCTGTATTCACCAACCTCTATGTGTTGGCTTAGGCCTGAAGCCAGCTGGCTCGGGGCACTCTGGCGACCCGCCCAGGCAGAAACCGTGCATGATCGCAGATTCCTGCCTGCCGCTGAAGCCCTGCAAACCGGAAGTCCAGTAGATTGACATTTGAAAAACAAGAAGATAAACAATTTTATAAAATTTGGGATCTGTTCTATCAATGGTTAGACAATAAAGCATGATAATGAAATATATAGATTTTTAGAACATAATGAATATATAAAGATGTATTTTTTATTTTATCTACAAAATGATTATAGGATAGATTTGAGATGATAATATGAACTGTCATAAAACAAATTAAGTAAAATATGGATTATCTTGTAAAACATGAATGAATAACAGTATAGTCAAATGACTGATTAACAATGATATTAATGTATTTAGGAATATTTGATTGACAATATGAGAACATACACAATGTAATTGTAAGTGAAGACTATGAAGTGGAAGCACAAAACAATTTGTAAACCAACCGGCACACTTTATGTACATATATGGAAGATGGCTTGATGTTTTTATGTTGTGTTTGTCTGTTTGTCTTAAAAACAATAAAACTTTTTTTTTTAAAAAAAAATAATTTTTGACGTTAAAGCTTTGATATTTTAGCATTTACATTTTTGAACAAATGGCAGCTTTAATAAAGCGAACAATGTGCCTCCTGTAGTCTGACCCTATATATCAACTGACTCGTAATGTGTCATTCAGTAAAATACAGCTCTGCAGTGGCCCTTTGACACTGCTTCTTATCTACTTGTCTTCATTCATTCAGGCAGCTAAATGGGATTTATTGCATTTTAAAACATTCATTCACTCTTAAGGCCCTGTCACACTGTCCAATGGATGCAAAATGGACACAACGGACAAGCAAAATGTTTCATCCGTTGTTATCTGCTCTCAAAAAGGGCAAAAATTTGCATAACCAGAGCGGATAACACGGACGCGGGAAGGACTCAGAGCGGATGGAAAGCAGATGCAGAACGGAAGCCCAGCGGATAAAAGCGGATGGGAGCGGATGGCACATCCGCTAGGCTTCCGGGGGACCTCAGCAAAGCGGACGCGGAACGGATACAGCGGATGCACAGCGGATGCACAGCGGATGAAGCAGATGCAGAGCAGAAGCCTAGCGGATGCACAGCAGAAGCCTAACAGATGACTGGCGTTAATTGTGCATGCGGGGGGGATGCATTGCGTAAGCTACGCGGATATAAAGGGAAGCAGCTCACACGTGGCCAGCATTCGGAGGAAAGACCTGCTGCAGGATACATCGAATCCTTGCCTGCCCTGCCTGCATGCCTGCCTGCAAGCCTTGCTGCCAGCCTTCCTGCCAGCCTGCCTCCAAGCCTCCTGGCCAGCCTCCCTGCCAGCCTTGCTCTCTGCCTGCCTGCCAGCCTTGCTGCCAGCCTGCCTGCAAGCCTTGGTGCCTGCCTGCCTGCCAGGCTTCCTGCCAGGATTCCTGCCAGCCTTGGTGCTGCCAGGCTCCCTGCCAGGCTCCCTGCCAGCCAGCAACCCCACAACCATGGGGAAGAAGCGAAAGTCTCAGCAACCTGCCGCCATCCCTGGCAAGAGGGACAGGGCCACCCTCCCGCCCCCTGTCCCTGACTCTGCTTCTGCTGGGCTTCTGCTGCTCGGGCTCGCTCTTCTGGGGCTGGGGCTTCTGCTGAAGCTGCTCCTGGCAGTGGTGCTTCTGCTGCTGTGTACTCTGCTGAAGCTGCTCCTGGCAGTGGTGCTTCTGCTGCTGCGTACTCTGCTGAAGCTGCTGCGTCCTTCTGGTCCTGCTGGTCCTGCTGATCCTGCTCGTGCTCCTGGACTTTCTCGTACTGCTCGTACTCCTGGTCTTGCTTATCCTGCTCGTCCTGCTCGTGCTCCTGGTCCTGCTCGTGCTCCTGGTGCTGCTGGTGCTTCTGGGGCTGGTGCTGCTGGGGCTGCTGGGGCTCCTGGTGCTTACTCTGCTGCTTCTGATCCTGGTCCTGCTGATCCTGCTGATGATGATGATGATGACGATGATGATGATGATGATGATGATCCTGCTGCTGCTGCCGCTGCTGCTGCTGCTGCTGATGATGATGATTATGATTCTGCTGGTGATGATGATGATGAAAATGAAGATGATGATGATGATGATGATGATGATGATGATGATGATGATGATCCTTCTGGTGCTGCTGCTGCTGGTGGTGTGGAGGAGCAGCCCCTACTACCTGGGAGCCCCTCTGATGAGGGCCCATCTGGTCCTGCCAAAGGGAGGAAGAGGCATATGCGGGGATGGGAGAGGAGGCAATACTTCATTGAGGAGGAACACGAGGATGAGGTGCTGGAGTGGCTGAGAGAGAATGACTATCTGTGGCGGAAGGGACACCGGCTGTACAGGGACACCAAAAGGAAGCAGGCTGCTTGGAGAGAGAGGGCGGAGAGTATGGGTTACACTTCGGAGGTGCTCCTCGGCTGTTGGAAGCACATGCACACCTGGTACGGGAAGCTGCACCTGAAGAAATCTGGCCAGGCCACGTTTAAGCTGACGGACAGAGAGACCTACATCAGGGCCAGGTGCAGCTTCCTGGAGGGTGAGATCCACCACGAAGGAGCACCAGGAGCCCCTCTCACAACCCTCTCTCTCTGGCAGCCTGCTGAGAGCCAGTCCTCTTCCGGCCGAGAGTCAGTCCCTGTCTCCAGGCAGGTTTCTGTGGAGCGTGCCACGGCGGAGCACCGGCGGACAGCTGTTGTCACCGTGGTGGAGCGCGTGGAGGACTCCCTGATGCGGTGGGAGAGAGGAGACATTGAGTCCACCACAGTCGTAGCCGCATCCACCTCCCCCAGCTCCGCCTCTACAGAAAGGCAGAAAGGCAGACAGCAGGAGGGGCAGAGCCACACTGTCCTGCTGGAGATCAGGGACACCATCCGCACCAGTATAGATCTCCTCTCTCAGCTGGTCAGCACCGACTCCTCATCCTCCAACCGCAAGCCCTTCCTCACCTATGTCAACCAGACATTCAAGAACATGGAGGAACCCCAGTACCAGGCGGAGAAGGACCGGATCACCGAGCTGCTTCACAACCCTCCTGATCCAGAGGAACCTGCTCCCACCCAGTCCAGGTCTGGTCCTCCACCCCAGGTGATGACCCTCCCATTCCAAGGCTTCCCACAGCCCCTCACCTACCAGGGCTACGGATACCAGGAGGTCCAGCAGCACAGGCAGCAGCCCTTCCCAGTCCAGGCACAGAGTCATCGGACAACACCATTGCCACCGGTTCCACTGATGCCACTGATGCCACCCACGACAATGATGCCACCGAAGACAGCAATGCCACCCACACCAGTCCTCACCCAGCTGCAGACCAGACAGCCCCACTACACTACTCCTTCCTCCACCCCACAGCCAAACCCGGCCTCAGTACATCTCTCATCAGTACTGGGGCTGACACCCCATGGCATGGAGGAAGGACCTCTCAGCATCACGGGGCTGAGCCAGCTTTCTGAGAGCTTCCTCAACACACCGTCCCCTGTTGTCCTCTCGGGGCCAGGCACCCCAATGAGGATACAGACAAGCACTCCAGCACCACCCACCTCCACAGCACCTGGACCCTTCACCCCTGAGACTGGGCACACCTCCGAGTGACCAAGAAGAGTGCCAGAGACTGGGTGGCTACCCGTTGACTTTATTTTTGCTTTGGACACTTGACTTGGGTCATTTTTCTTTTACACTTTGTTATCAATAAAGATTATCTTTGCTACACACACTTGCTTCATTTATTTTATTAAATAAAGTCTTGGTGGAAACTTTTAGAAATGGTTTAAGCCTTTCCATGCTTGTGGGATGGGTAACGATAGCAGTGGGATGGACAGGGATACCTTTGGGATGGGTAATATCTGTGGGAATGGCAGGGCTACCTGCGGGGTGGGCAGGGATACCTTTAGGATGGGTAATAGCTGTGGGATAGATAAACCTCCAGTGCAAGCATAGTGGGACTGCATGGTCCACCCTCCCAGGTGCCACACCTATGGCCCTTTATTATTAATAATAATGTTATCATTCATCCACACGTCAACATAAACACAACTCTTTATTAAATGCCCTGTTCATTGTAGGCCCACCCAATATACATGGCCCAATCTCATCAGTGTGATGAAACAGGCTGAAGGAAGCATCCATTAATTATCTATCACCCTGTCTTGCCACTCCACTGCTCCAGCTGGGGAGTTGCACCAGTGTCTCAGGAGGTTGCACTGCTTCTTCCCTTCATGTGAGGTTCTGTTGGGGCCTTGCACATCCTGAGTGTCTATCAGGTTTCGCCCTTGCCTCCATTCCCCAGGCTCCATGTCCCCATTGCCTTGCTGGAAGTCCACGAGCCTGTTCTGCAAGACTGGGTAGTGGGTGCGCATGAGATTGTGCAGGATGCAGCAAGCTTCCACGATCCTCCTCACGGTCTCTGGGCAATGCTGCATGGTGGTGAGAAGTACCTGGAACCTGTTGGCCAGGATGCCAAAGGCATTCTCCACCACCCGCCTTGCCCTGGACATCCTGTAGTTGAAGATCCTCTATTCACGGGTTAGGAGTCTGGAAGTGTAGGGCTTTATGAGATAGGTTCTGAGGGAGAAGGCGTCATCCCCCCCAATGAAGTAGGGCACATCTTGCGTGTCGTTGGGCAGGAGGTCTGGATCTGGAAAGCCCATGATGAGGTTGCCTTCCAGCCCCTCCTTGAGGTCACTAGCGTTGTATACCTGGGTATCTGAACATGAGCCACTGCCTGAAGTATCGATGTACATGAACTTGTAGTCAGCATCGACCATGGCAAAGAGGACGATGCTGAAGAAGCCCTTGTAGATGAAATAAGTGGAGCACGACTTGGGTGGTGCTTTGCAGGCCACGTGCTTGCCATCTATGGCTCCAACGGTGTGTGGGAAGTTCCACCTCTGATACCACTGCTCTGCAACTTTCTTCCATCCTTCTTCAGTGGAGGGGCACTGGAGGAGCTCCTCCTTGTATTCTTCGATGATGGCCTGCACCACTTCTCTGACCACAATGCTTATGGTGTTGTGTGGCACCCTCAAGCCGTTCTGCATGCTCCTGTAGGAGGTCCCTGAGGCCAGGTGGCGCAGAATGAGTGCCACCTTGAGCCCAGTTTCCAGGCTGGGCTGGAAGTTGGTGTTTGCCTTGGTCAACCTGGGTGTCAGGCGCTGCACAACTTCGTCAAACATGGCTGGAGGCATCCTCATGAAGTTCTGGAATGCCCAAGTGTCTTCGTTCCTGAGCTCCACCATCAGCTTGTTATACAGTCCGTATTCTGCTCTTCTCCTGATCCATCTTCGGACCCAGACGCTTCTTGGCCGCCTCCTTTTCTTCTCGTAGTAGAGTTCACAGAGCCTGAAGATGGCTTTGCACTGTTGCAGAACGATGGTGGCTGCCAAAAGGACTGTGTTACAATCCACGGTTGACATGACTGTGGAAGAGGAAGAGTCAGATGAAGGCTGCAGAGGTCTGCACAGCTGGGCTGCTGGGCTGAAAGTGAGATGCAGACGAGTTGCTCCCCCTTTTTATAGGCAGTATAGGTGTCCCTTTGCATCCTCTAGGAATCCTCTAGGAATCCTCTAGGCATCCTCTAGGCATTCTCTAGGCATCCTCTAGGCATCCTTAATATCCGAGATAGGTCCCCTCTGCGAACGTTTTTTCCGTTTTAAACGCTTTGTTTCCATGCTGCATCCGTTCTGCATCCGTTCTGCATCTGTTCCGTGTCTGTTCCGCTTCCTCCCTGCGTCCGGGTGGATGTGAGTTGCACGGATGCACAGCGGATGCCTAACGGATATAGTGGATGCGTAACGGATGCAGAACGGGTGCAGAACAGATGCCTAGCGGATGCAGAATGGACGCATTGGATACATTTTCCGCACAAAAAATGAATTTTTATATAAAAGTGACTGTTTCTACTTGCCAAATACCCAGAAAACACTGACATTTTATCTTTCTGTGCAAGAAGAAAATATTATTAAAAAGACTTCAATCCATTTAATGTGCACATTAGAATATAATGTTTGATGACAATATCTTTTATATTGTGCATATGACAGAACATTATTGCAATAGCAA
Organism: Laticauda colubrina; assembly: GCA_015471245.1. Taxonomy (NCBI): domain Eukaryota; kingdom Metazoa; phylum Chordata; class Lepidosauria; order Squamata; family Elapidae; genus Laticauda; species Laticauda colubrina. Next base: position 2,331,452 of record BLBF01000026.1, on the reverse strand, counting down.
TTGCTCTGCAAACTTTCTTCATAGCTATTCTTTATTAGTCAGGGAAGAACAATTTCAATTTGATATGACAATAGAAAACTGACTACTACAACTACTATCAGCATAAATTATCATTACCATTTGTTGTTTGTCTTTTCCAATACTTGGAAGAATCTAATAAATTGTAAGATACAGTGGTTGTAGAAGGCTGCATATGGATAGCTACCATTTCTGATAAGAATCAATCTTATTATCTATACATAGAAAACAACTTTTTTCTTGCTTTCCATAGTAAAATTGGTATTTCTCTCATTTAGGGATCTAATTTCTTTTCAAATCATACAGAATTCTCTGTGTAACCATTGATTTTAAAATAAAAGTGTCTGCCTACAAATCAAATTCTTTGACCAGCAACCAGAAGATTATGGATGGTATAGATAAGGTTATTCCATAACACAGATCAAGCACAATAGTTTTTGCTAGAGTTCCAGTTCAAAGTATTTTAGAATCATGATATGTCCAAACCAATTAAGAGCTGACTAATTAAGTAAATGTAATAGAACACACACAAAATACTAAGAACTGAATAGCAAAATAGAACACAAAGCAATCCAGAAAATTAAGCAGGGTATATGCTATTATTGTGTAAGGACAAGGAACCTAAATACATGTATGTCTATTAGAACTTAACCAGAAAGCATTGTTCTAAATTCCTTCTCCCAAACATGGAATTTACCTGCAATGGAATTTAAACATTACCATACAAACCTTTGTAGAAAAGTCATGCAATGTTCTTGAATATAGTACTGTAGCTTCTTGCAACCTCTACATGATATACCTTGAGATCCAGTTCTGTATTTCTCACATCCTGTTGTACAACAAGCTATATTAATTCCAATTTGAGACATGTTTTGGTCTAGGATGATCAGAGTTTTCCACTTGAAACTACAGTTAAGTATCTCCATGTGTCCTGAAATAAAATAATGTTCATCTAATATAGTTGTTAGTTGGTGTTCAGTGATGCATTTGGCCAGTCTTCTGTCTAAATCTTTTATCAGAATATTTGTCAGAATTTTTTTTCAGACTTTGGACAAATCTTTGTCAATTTTTTTGTCAGAATATTTGTCAGTTTTCTGTTTGTTTATCAGGCAGAAAACTGGCAGAACAGAAACATGAACAACAATTAGCAGACACACCAACAAGCAAGTAAACAATACCCCAATCAAAGAAGTGCCAAGCAAGCCAACAGAAACAGCCCAACTAAAGCCCATGTCACACTGAACCAACGGATGCAAAGAGGATGTAAAACGGACAAAAAAGCTTGCCATCCATTGGTTAACACGATGTATCCGTTCTGTACTCACTGCCTCCGTTTTGCTTCCTCTCAATCCATCCAGCATCCGTTTATGGATGTTTCATCCGCTCCAAAAGTTTTGGGCTGCCTAAAACTTTTGCGCAGAAAATGTATCCAGTTCGTCCATTCTGCAACCGCTACGCATCCGCTACGCATCTGTTACGCATCCGTTACGCATCCACTATATCCGCTAGGCGTCCGCTAGGCATCCGCGCAACTTCATCCGCTCCAGCAGTAAACGGACGCAGGGAGGAAGTGGAACGGATGCAGAACGGATGCCTAGCGGATGCAGCACGGAAACAAAGCGTTTAAAACGGAAAAAACATTCGCAGAGGGGACCTATCTCGGATATTAAGGATGTCTACAGGATGCCTAGAGGATGCCTAGAGGATGCCTAGCGGAAAACCTATACTGCCTATAAAAAGGGGAAGCAACTCACCTGCATCGCACTTTCAGAACAGCAGCCCAGCGGTGCAGACCTCTGCAGCCTTCATCTGACTCTTCCTCTTCCACAGCATCCAGTCATGTCCACCGTGGATTGTAACAAAGTCCTTTCGGCAGCCACCATCGTTCTGCAACAGTGCAAAGCCATCTGCAGGTTCTGTGGACACTACTGCGAGAAGAAAAGGAGCCACCCAAAAAGAGTCTGGGTCCGAAGATGGTTCACCAGTAGAGCGGAGGACGGACTGTACAACAAGCTGATGGTGGACCTCAGGAGCGAAGACACTCGGGTGTTCCAGAACTTCATGAGGATGCCTCCAGCCATGTTTGACGAAGTTGTGCAGCGCCTAACACCCAGGTTGACCAAGGCAAACACCAGCTTCCAGCCCAGCCTGGAACCTGGACTCAAGGTGGCACTCACTCTGCACCACCTGGCCTCAGGGACCTCCTACAGGAGCATGCAGAACAGCTGGAGGGTGCCATCTGTTATGCCTGGGTTCCCCAACCAGGGTTAGGTAGACAAGCTAAAACAGAATGTGCAGCGTTAGTCAGATAGGCACACAGATAAATGAGTGAGCTAAGCTTGTATGTTTATTAACATACAGTAAAAATAACAGATACGCTTGTGCTATCAAGAATATAGTTTATTCCATTATAAGTTCATAGCATAGTCAAATAACAGTCCAATAGTCATGTATCATGTAGTCAGTCCATTCAGGGATATTCAGTTAGCAAAGTCCATGTAGAATATCCTATGTCAGTTCACTTACAAATCAGTCCTTTGTTGTCTCTCCCGTTCGAGCTATGCAGTCTTGATTCCAAGCAGTAATCAGGGATCATCAAAGCCAGCGTGAGCAAGCTGTAGACTTGCTACTTTTATAGTGTTTTCATAACCACTCCCACAGTTAAAGCTGCAGACACTTTAACATACACCAACTATGATTCATAGTTATTATTTCACCTAAACCAGTTAGGGTAAACAATGTTATCCCTAACACCATCCAACACCATCAGCATTGTGGTCAGAGAAGTGGTGCAGGCCATCATCGAAGAATACAAGGAGGAGCTCCTCCAGTACCCCTCCACTGAAGAAGGATGGAAGAAAGTTGCAGAGCAGTGGTATCAGAAGTGGAACTTACCACACACCATTGGAGCCATAGATGGCAAGCATGTGGCCTGCAAAGCTCCAGCCAAGTCGGGGTCCACTTATTTCATCTACAAGGGCTTCTTCAGCATCATCCTCTTTGTCATGGTCAAAGCTGACTACAAGTTCATGTACATCGATGCTTCAGGCAACGGCTCATCTTCGGATGCCCAGGTATACAACGCCAGTCACCTCAAGGAGGGGCTGGAACGCAACCTCATCGTGGGCTTCCCAGATCCAGACCCCCTGCCCAACGACACACAAGATGTGCCCTACTTCATCGTGGGGGATGACGCCTTCTCCCTCAGAACCTACCTCATAAAGCCCTACACTTCCAGACTCCTGACCCGTGAAGAGAGGATCTTCAACTACAGGCTGCCCAGGACAAGGAGAATGCCTTTGCCATCCTGGCCAACAGGTTTCAGGTACTTCTCACCACCATGCAGCATTGCCCAGAAACCGTGAGGAGGATCATGGAAGCTTGCTGCATCCTGCACAATCTCATGCGCACCTGCTACCCAGTCTTGCAGAACAGGCTCATGGACCTCCAACAAGCCAATGGGGTCATGGAGCCTGGGGAATGGAGGCAAGGGCGAAACCTGATCGACACTGAGGATGTGCAAGGCCCCAACAGAACCTCAAATGAAGCGAAGAAGCAGCGCAATCTCCTGAGACAATGGTGCAACTCCCCAGCTGGAGCAGTGGAGTGGCAAGACAGGATGGTAGATGCTTAATGGGTGCTTCCTTCAGCCTGTCTCATCACACAGATGAGATTGGGCCATGTATGTTTGGTTGTCCTACAATGAACAGGGCATTTAATAAAGAGTTGTGTTTATGTTGACATGTGTGGATAATTATTACATTATTATTGATGATAAAGGGCCGTAGGTGTGGCACCTGGGAGGATGGACCATCCAGTCCCACTATGATTTCACTGGAGGTTTATATATCCCACAGCTATCCTAACCCATCCCACAGCTATTATCCATCCCACAGGTATCCTAACCCATCCCAAAGCTAACACATCCCACAAGCATGCAAAGGCTTAAACCATTTCTAACAGTTTTCAGCAAGACTTTATTAAAAAAAAGAAATGAAGCAAGTGTATGAATCAAAAATAGACTTTATTAACAAGAAGCTATAAAACAAAAATGAGTCTCTGGCACTCCTCTTGGTCGCTCAGTCTCATGGGTGAAGGGTCCAGGTGCTGTGGAGGTGGCTAGTGCTGGAGTGCTTGTCATCAGCTCCTCCAGAAGCAGAAGCAGCAGAAGCGCCAGCCCCAGAAGAGCGAGCTCGTGCTGCAGAAGCCCCAGCAGAACCAGAGTGAGGGCCAGGGGGCAGGATGGTAGCCCTGTCCCTCTTGCCAGGGCTTCCAGCAGATGGTTGAGGCTTGCTGTGCTTCCGCATGGTTGTGGGGTTGCTGGCTGGCAGGGAGGCTGGCAGGAACCAAGGCTGGCAGAAAGGCTGGCAGGAAGGCTGGCAGGAAGACTGGCACCAAGGCTGGCAGGCAGGCTGGCAGGCAGGCAGGAAGGCAGACATGAACCAAGGCAGGCAGGAAGGCTGGCAGGGAGGCTGGCAGGCAGACATGAACCAAGGCTGGCAGGAAGGCTGGCAGGCAGACATGAACCAAGGCTGGCAGGAAGGCAGGCAGCAAGGCTGGTAGCAAGGCTGGCAGCAAGGCTGGCAGGCAGACATGCAGGCAGGGCAGGCAAGGCAGTCGATGTGTCCGGCAGCAGGTCTTTCCTCTGAATGGTGTCCTGCTTCCGAGCTGCTTCCGTTATATCCGCGTGGCTGACGCAATGCATCCTCCCCTTATGCGCAATTAACGCCAGGCATCCATTAGGCTTCTGCTGTGCATCCACTAGGCTTCCGCTCTGCATCCACTTCATCCATTTGGCGTCCGCTCTGCTTCCGCTCTTTCCGTTCCGCGTCTGCTTCGCTAAGGCCCCCCGGAAGCCCTGCAGATGTGCCACCCACTCCCATCCGCTCCCATCCGCTTCCATCCACTGGGCTTCCGTTCCGCATCCGCTTTGCATCCACCCTGCGTCCTCCCCGCGTCCGTGTTATCCGCTCTGGTTATGCAAATTTTTGCCCCTTTTGAGAGCGGATAACAACGGATGGAACATTTTGCTCGTCCGCTGTGTCCTTTTTGCATCCGTTGGCCAGTGTGACATGGGTTTAAGAACCACTAAGATCACCCCCACAAACACTGACAGGGCAAACCACTAAAAACTGAAAGTAAATCCCATTCTTTACCAGCATTGATGCTGTTACTTAGTTTGGTTAAGGAGCACCAAGGACCTCTCACTCCAACTCTGAGCTAGAAATATTTCACTTTATTGGAGCCATGTTTTTCTTTAAGGAGACAGTCTGCATTCTGAAAACAATATGATTCTCTTCATCAAACTGCTGAAGATATGCAGCTTGCCCAGTTCGGACACTCTAAATCACTTTTAGATCTTCTTTGGCAGTTCTATTACTGTGGTGGAAATGGTGGTAAAATAGCTCAATCCTTTCTTCATAACATTTAAGGATTGAAAGAGAGTAAGTGAAACCTTAATGTGAAAGTGCCTTCCCATACTTTGTGAAATATGAGCTATGCTTCTGCATACACAATATTTAGTACACATTCCAACTGGCCCCTCATCTACAATAGGAGCTATTCCTAACTGGTCATGATTTGAGACACTTTGAATGCAGTCATCATGCTTGACAAAATCCTCCTCCTCCTTTTTAGCATTGCACCATATTAACTAAGAAAGAAACTTCAGAATGACAATATAATTAAATTACTCAAGAATCCTATCTACCAGTTTTCAGAACTGAACTTAAATACAGTGCCAATTCAATTTCCTTAAACACTCGACAGCACCTATTCTCTCTGAGATTTCTTGCTAGCAGCCTTTCAGTCACGTTAAGTGCTCAAAAGTGCACAAAGTTGTACAATACTTTATTGTAACAGCCTAATTGAGCTGTCTGGACTAAGGTAACTAAATGTTACAAAAAATATTTATTATATAAACCCACTTGATCTGAAACTAAGATAAGAGCTTTTTGTAATTTATCCCTGCTTTTTAAAAAGGGGCTTTTTATCACCTTTCTCATTTTGGTGAGTTATGTTTATCGAGATCTTCCACTTAAATGAATATAGTTTGTTCCAACCAAAACATGAGAAGTGTCCCAACATTTCCTAACTGATTCTCATCTCTTGGTGAATCCCTGTACAATAAAAACAACTTTGTCACTTTGATTTACAACCTGTTTCTTTCTTTTCTGTATCATCACAGCCAAATTATGAGTCTAGAAACTTTGACTTAATTTAATCTGTGTTCCATCTCACATTCATTTTGTTCGATTTTATATCTTTTAAAACATTATTCAAATGTTCTTGAATGAATATTAAAATTTCTCTTTGCAACAAAGTTGCATATTTATAGAATTAAAAATGTGCTTTCTCAAACAATACATTACCAAGTATCTTAAATACTATCATAAAACAAATCTCTAAAATTATGAGCCTAATATAATATATTTTAAATTACAAATATTAGTCAATTAAAATAAAAGCTGAAAACAGCAAAGACCTAACTATTCATGTTGCAAGACTATAAATGAACTCAAATTCAAGACGTACTCACTCTATGTCCATGTAATTTTTCCAAAAATTAGTACAAAAGTAATTTGCCCTTTCTCCAGGGATATTCCATGGAATATTTTAATTATCTCCATCCAAGCAATAATAGGGTCTATTTAGATTTTCTTTTCAAGATTAGCCAAGATTGGCTAGATAGTAAAGAACAAATACAGCAATATGAAATAAAATGGCATTTGATGAACCAAAGAATGTTAGGTTCTGTTTTATGTATGAACATAAACATGAACAAAGGAAGTAAATACAGATAAATGGGGACAGGAAGACAGGGATGGTAGGTACGCTGCTGCGCGTATGCATGCCCCCTTTATGGACATCTTAGGAATGGAGTGAGGTCCATGGTAGACAGTTTGAGGTTGAAGCTATGAGGGCTTGAAGCTGTAACAATGGGGTCAGGTAGGGCATTCCAGGCATTGACCACTCTGTTTCTGAAGTATTTTTTGCAATTGAGTTTGGAGCGATCTACCTTAAGTTTGTATTGGTTGTTTGCCTATGTATTAATGTGGTTGAAGCTGAAGAAGTTGTTGACAGGCAAGATGCTATAGTAGACAATTTTGTGAACTATGCTTAGATCAGACCTTAGGTGTTCAGATTGTCCAGGCCCAAAATTCAAGCCTGGAGGCATAGGGAATTCTATTGTGAGTGAGAAGTGAAATACTTTTCTCGAAAAATACCTCTGAACCCGCTCAATTGTGTTAATGTCCGATATACAGTGTGGGTTCCAGTTGGATGAGCTGTATTCAACAATTGGTCTGGCAAAAGTTTTGTATGCCTGAGTTAACAATTTAATATTGCTGGAGAAGAAGCTTCACAAAATAAGATTAACAACTCTTAAAGAATTTTTGGTAATGCTGTTACAGTGAGCTCTGGGGCTTAGATCATTTGAGATAAGTACTCCTAGGTCTTTGACAAAGTGAGGGTCATCAGCTGTCAAACCAAAGCAAATCTTCCTTTATTTATTGTAGTGTCAAGGAGCAAAGCCTTCATAAATTGATGCCAGCACATATTGACCTCTGTGGTAAATGGCTAATTTGTGCACTGGGATGAAATACTCCAAAGGCTGGATAATCAAACAATATAAGATTATTACAGAGAATTTACTTCTTTTTTAAAATCCTGGATAAAAGTGAATTATGCATATGCTTTCCCACATGCCACATATTAAGTCATATTACTAGGATTCTGACCCTTTGAGTATATGGCTGACAGATTCAGCCAAAGTAAAAAGAAGTACTGTACCATGTAGAACTGGCTGATCTTCCTGGACAGCTGAATCAACTGAATAAACATTTTTAATAATCATCTAAACAAAACTCTCACGATCTTTTGTATATGTGAAGGATTAAAACAATTCCCAGCTGTACTAATTTATAAATGCCGAACATTGTGCTTCTAATGTATCTGGAAAATACAAGACTGATGTAAAGAGTCAAGGCTCCAGGTTTCCAAAAGTTTGCCTTTACCTTTATAGTACAATACTATTGCAGTATTGTAATAAACTTTGTTACTTTACACTGATACTAAAAATGTACTAAGAAAAGCCAACAGATGAATTATGTGGGTGGGTTGTAGGCAGTTTCATTATGCTTAGAAAAGGATTGCATTCTATAGGATTAGAGTAATATTGGTCAGTGAAATGATTTGTCTTTCAAAATAAAACTATGACAGGACCACACATAGGATTACAACTCTGAGTGAGATAGAAAATTATCAATTCAGTCATGCAATGTTCTCCTTTTGTTAACAAGACTTGTGCTCTTACCATGTCTTTCTTCTTTGAATGTCTTCTCTATTAATACCTAACTTACCTTGCTCTCTTTATTTTTACTAAAATAGCATCTCATTAGGTAAAAAACCTCATTAAAATTCAACAACCACACTACTCTTACACTTTGATTGACTGATTTTCCCCACTCTGTCCATATTTGGCCGGCATTTAATAGTAATTAAAGATTTCTTGACTATGTTCAAAGGGTATTCAAATAATCAACAAACAATGGCTTTGATTGGCCGTCACTGTCAGGCATGCTGGAAGATGAGACTTTTGAATATATTTGCTTGAAAAAGCTTTCTCATATTAAAAAAAAATGCTCTGACTGGATTGAAAACAGACAAATTATCTCCATATGCGAATGATGCCAAAAAGAAAGACAGATTAGAAAAGATTTGCTGCAACCTTCAAAATTTCTTGATGATCCCTTTTTGCCCCACGGTGTCTCTTCTTTTCTGTGTTATCCTTGGCTCTTTAGTGGTATGACATTTCAAGTAGATATCCACAGCAATAAAACTAACACCGAAGCAGCCTTGGCTGCTTACGAATTAAGACAGAATGTGAATCCTGGGTTTTGAAATAATGAGAAGAGATGGCAAAACCAACAGTGGTAGTAAAAGGACAGGAGCAGTTAAAGAGTCTCCATGGGTCATCTTCGGAAAACATATTATTTCTGTATACATTCACTTGATTTAGTGTCTGCTACATAAGGACTGTAGTACTCCAAAAGTGAATAAATCATTGCTCTGGCTGACAGCTTGAGCACCTGTGCTTTATCATACAGCAGGGAAGCTTGTAAATTACCCAGAGAAGCAACTGGTGGCCAGATAGCATGTCTGGGAGAATTATTCAGCACTCATCCTGGCACAGTGATTAACTTCATTCCCTTCTTAATACCATATAAAACAAAGATGACAAGTAAATGTACAGTATTTTTATGATTAATACATAGAACTGACTTTCGGATCATGTACTTGCTAATGGTGTCTCTGAAAAAAGGAGGAAATGTTTACCTTCTCCTTCCACAAACTACATATTAATATAGCACTCTGGGCTATGAATATATGTGGCATTATTAGGGTCACTATAATTGGTCCTGTGTTTTGATTGCTTAATATTATATGATTCCCACGAGAAAATATTATTGTAGACCAACAGTCTTGGGAAAGGTAATGACTAAATATTATATTTGTCCCTCCTAAGAAAAGCTATATCATCTTTCAACATCCAAAAATTTCTTGTAATAGCCATTCTGGCTGAGAAATTCCATAAAATCTAAACCTGTGGAGGGTGTCTATTACAGAAATCTGCTATGAGGCTTTTCTTTCAAATTACACTAAAATAACAACTGGAAGATGAAAAGTCAACATCTATAGAATATAGATATATAAAATATAAAACTCAGTAATGGAACAAACAATATATATATATATATATATATATATATATTTTTTAAGCTTCCGCGGGTACTTACATGTGTGCTGTTTAGCTTCCTTCGGGTATTATCCCACGTCATTGTAGTTCTGTTAAAGTTCTGTTTTTTGGGAAGCCGTTGGCTGTCAATACTTCAGTCAGGGTGCATAGTTCAGTCTTTATATGCCAAACGCCTGGCAGATAAGACACATATAAAGACTGAAATCCAAATTTTGAACAAATTAAAATTGGCTTGGTAGAGAATATGCAAAATATTATTAAATTCAGAAGAAATATCCTATATATAGAAAAAATCTAGAACTTGAATATCTTAACTCTCAAATATATCTATTGGATGAAGAATTGACACTTGATAGATTTTTAAAAAATCATTGTTACTTCAGAGTTACATACTTTAGCAGCAATGCATCTGCATGGTTACACTTTCTATGTGCAATGGAACAATTGGCATGGTCAGCTTAGCACAGGTTCTGTCACCTTCAACTGCCTGCCCCACCCACCACTGCCACCGCCCCGGGGCTTTTTGGCCCAGAGGTCAACAGTGGAAGTAGGGTAAAAATGGGAAGCCATTAGCCATTAGAGTTACGTACAGCCAATGGCTTCCAAAAAAACAAAATCACCAACCTGATCCACAAAAACACACCAAGACATAACAGAGACCTAGAAGACCAACAGACCTATGGAACAGCTATCTTGACCTACATAAGAGGTACTACAGATAAAATCAGTAAGATACTACACAGGCATCACATCAAGACTGCCTTCAAAACAGACAAAAAAATAGCAGCCATCCTGAGGAACCCCAAAGACAAAATTGACCTGGAAAACCAAGGCATATACGAAATTCCCTGTACATCATGCCCGGCCACATACATTGGACAGACCAATAGAAGAAAAAGTACCCGCCTAGATGAACACAAAAATGCAGTAAAAAAGCTGGAACACACCTCCTCACTAGTCCAACACATGAAAACCACAGGTCACAACATCAACTTCAATGACACTAAAACCCTAGCCACTATAGAAAACCCCAGCCACAGAATCATTAGAGAAGCCATAGAGATTGAAAAAAGACCTGACAGCATGAATAGAAGAGATGATTCCACCAGACTGTCAATCATTTGGAAACCTGCACTCTCAAATAGAAAGATCCCCACACCACAAGCCAGGCAAACACCTGGGCGAAAACAGACTCCCTCTGATAGCTCCAACTCAAACACCCCCCCACCAGGCACCCAGGTGAAACCCAGCTTGCTAATGAATAGCAGCTTGCTAATGAAGAGCAGCCATCCTTTCACACGGAGCCAAGCTGCACTGAAAGCCTCCAACACAAGAACAGAGTGTTGCCAGCCAATCAAAGCCACAAAACAGACAGAAGAAACCAGAAACACCAATCAATCAAACTCCAAGTCCAATGAACACAGACCCAGGCTCCTAGCCAATCAGAATGGACCAGCCTCAAATTTGAAACCAGAAACTAACTCTATACAGAAGCCTGAAGATGGCAGATGAGATTCTGCTGAAACGTTGCTACAACTTTAACAGAACTACAATGACGTGGGATAATACCCAAAGGAAGCTAAACAGCAAACACACACACACACACACACACACACGTATGTATGTATGTATGTATGTATGTTTGTATGTATGTATGAGATTCTGCTGAAACGTTGCTACAACTTTAACAGAACTACAATGACGTGGGATAATATCAGAAGGAAGCTAAACATATATATATATATGTTTTTTTAAGCTTTCGCGGGTACTTACATGTGTGCAGTTCAGCTTCCTTCGGGTATTATCCCACATCATTGTAGTGCTGTTAAAGTTGTAGCAATGTTTCAGTAGAATCTCATCTGCCATCATCAGGCTTCTGTATGGATAATACCCGAAGGAAGCTAAACAGCACACATGTAAGTACCCGCGAAAGCTTAAAAAAAACATATATATATAATCTATAGGGTATATATTACTTTTCTTGAAAAGATTGGATATGAGATATTTCCCAGACTAAACACATAAGGAGTTAAGTACTTCTTACTTATTAGAACTTCTTACTTATTAATGGCTACACAAAATAATGTAGTTTGCAGTAATATAATACCCAAGAATAATTTAAATGTTAATATTTAAGCTTTAGGTTGGTGTCAAGATTAAACAAGCTTCAACTTGCAGGAGGAAGTTTATAGGAGAGAGTGATTTAATTAATAAATTGGGCTGTGCAACATGAAAAAATGTTTTTTAATAAATAAAATGCAGCTTGTGTTATTTTTCAGAAAAAATAATATTTTACATGTTTATTTCACATGTTTCTGGGAAGCAAGAGTGACTTGTTAAAGACTGGCTATTTCTATTTTAAGCTTTTTTTTACGTCTTTCTTTCTCCAAAAATATAGTTTTACTTTTCATTTTGTCATATTTTTATGCCATGAACAAGGTTCAGGAGATTAGTACTTTAGCTTTCTGAAAACTGCAAGTGATTTTATGAAAAGCCATAATGCTTTCATTTGAAGCATTTTAGTGCCCTGTAGTTTAATTGGCAGTCCATTCAATATGTTTTCAGATTTTCTACTTACTGCTAGATTCACAAAATGACTGGTCACAGGTGAAACAGTACCAAATGCAGTTGCTGAGAGAACTAATGCTCAAAACATTATCTAACAATCGAAATATATCATGGGTACAAGAAAGAAAATGAGGGAACTCAATCAAGAAGTCCAACCACTCCAATATTTTTAAAGCACAAGTATGAAAAGCTCATAAGAACAGAATAGAAGAAAAGAAACATTCATTGGTGAAACAAGCTTTTTATTATTTTTTTAAAAATGATATTTAAGAAGGAAAGGAGGAGGGGAAAAAAATCTATGAAATATTATGTGTTGGGGAATATGTAAAATGCTTTTGAAAATAAGCTTTTCTTGTACCATGTGATAGGAAGTACCATGTCTGAACCTACAGCAAATAAATGAGGAAATACAAGTGAAATTTCATAAAAAATAAAATAAAAGTTCACAAGTTTCTTTTAAGAGCTGATTGTGATTAGAGATTTGTGATGCTAATACTTTAGGTTTCAGATTCAAATGAGAGTTCTTATATCTTTTAAATTTTTAACATATGTCATTAGAAATTTTAATTGCAGCAACAAATATATTGCTTCTACTTTTATGCACATTATAAAACTAGAATGTTGCCTCAATTTCTCAGTTTGTTTGTTTTTTCAGTAAAACTGTCCTATCTTTGGGTTCTCTTCTCTGATCTGCTGTCATTACACCTCTCCATTTACATTTAGTAATATTTGTTTTTCCCTAAACAGGGAATACTCATTCTCAAAATAACTGGTATATTTGAAGACAGGACTTTCAAGTTAGAAAACACGAATTCCAAAAATAATAAGAAAAGGATTGCTTCTTTTCATACTGCTATGAGCAGTAAAAGAATGTTAAGTGGAAAAAGATTTTATGTCCATTACTGATAGAAAATTAAGACTAAATTTAACTATAATCGAAAGCAATTGACAAATTTATCAAACTTGGTCAACTTTCACCTGTTCTTTAAAAAAAACAATTTGTTTAATTATCATGATTTCTGTTATATACCATTAATCATTTTGCTTGCCTATGACTGGTATGTTTTTGTGTGTATATATATTGTTGCCACCATGAGGAAGAAAAGATGGTTTATTTTGTAGGGAGGGAGCATGACTGCATGTTATATTAGGGACAAATCTTTCTTTTGATGTACATTTGCATTCAGCAGAGCACAAATGATGGAGATAACTTACAGATGCAGAAGCAATTGCTTGGAGAAAAAACAGTTGTTTCACAATAAAAGACTTTATTTAATTCATTATAACTGAACGTGGATAAAAATATTTACAATATACATTCATTCCAGATAATTAGGTCTGAGCAGTAAACACCAAAGACATGAATAGAAACTAAATAGTTATTAAGATTTCTTCTGCAGTTCTTTTTCTTTCTAACTAGCAATGGTTTAATGTTTCAAGAGTGTTGCTAAATGCATTGACAACAGTAGTAAATGCAAGTAAAATAACTTTAGTGAAAAGTTCTTCATGTTACCTGACCTTAGTTGGATATTTCATTATCCAAATTAAGTAATCATCAGTGCAAGTAGGGAGTGGAGTTTGCTCTAGTTTTATATTCTAGTTCATGAGTGTCAAACTTGCTGCATCACATTGCCGTCATGTGATGTTTCACAATGTTTTTCCCATTCACGAAGCTGGGGTGGGCGTGGCCTGTATGTGATGCATTCAGCCCACAGAACACACGTTTTACATCCCTTTATCAAGTGGCTTGCCCTGCCAATGTTGGTGGGAGTGGTCTAGTGGGTCTTTGGTCGGGCTGTTTATCATAAACTAGCAATTTCTTGGTTGGGGTTTTGGATTATTGCTTTTAATTATTGAACTGATGTTAATCCTGATGTTAATCTCTGCTCATCTGGGTATTAATTGTTGGTGAGGTCTTCTTGTTCCCTTTTTGGCTTGTTGATGTATATGAATATTATGTCTATATGACTATTGATGACCAATTTGTCTGGGTGCCAGATTTCCTTAACTCTGGTTAAGTCTATTCATGTATTGTGAAATTAAGAATTTTTCTGACTGGTGGTCAAAAGGTGTTCATGGATGTGCTCTGCTAGTCTTTTGCCTGTTTGTGATGGTTGTGCTATATTGGATTGAGTGGTTTTGATGAAGCTATCCATTTTGTTGGAAGATGTTGAACAGACGATTTGTTTCCTTTTTCTGATGTTCAGAGACCTTAATGATGGGAAAAGTAGAAAAAAAAGAAGGCAGCCAGTTACAACATGGATGGGCTCAGTTACAGTGACTAGAAATGCATTGCGAGAAGATCTGGGAAACCAGATTAAGGATAGATCAGCATGGAGAAAATGTATGTGATCACTAGGAGTCAACACTGACTTAACATCAACAGTATTAACATCAACATCAATCAATAAATTCCATAAAGAAATAAATCCTTAAGTTTTCCAACAAGAGAACAAAAACACTGTTTTAGTAATGATCTCACAAATACAAAGATTATACCAATCAGTGTAGAATATTCCTGCTGAGTACTTTGGAACATTGAAAAATTACATTGCAGATGGCTTAAATGTTGTTTCTGAATTGTGATGTGCATGTGCTGGCTCAATTTAGTTCACTTTATACCTTTGCTCACCTCAAAAAATGTTAAGCTTAAATTATTAAAGAAACATGTTACATTTAAGAAAGAACATAAGAAGAGAAAATATCCACCTCACATCCAAATACGTTAAAAAAATACCTCCTGCCTAAAAAAGTAATGAGCTTGTGCTTAGGAAAGAGCATTGTGCAACTTAATGCAAGTAATGAACCTTTCATGTGAAATGATATAATGTCACAACTCATTTGCATCCCGCTTAAAGTGTAATCAGGTTTGCCTGACAAAATGGCTTATGGCTGAAAGAGCAGACCTCGCTGCTAAATTAATCCAGAGATCTTCTAGTTAATAGCATTTCGCAAAGCAAATTTTAGACAAAAACTTCTTAAATTCTCACTTTACATGACAAATTAAAACAGGAAGCTGGCTAAGGCAAAGAAAGGATGGACCTGTGTAAACTATGCATTCGAGATAAATCTGTTTAGCTCCTGTTAATGCATGCTACCTAATTTCATAAAAGCAAGCCAACATGTAAACTGAAATTCAGTTATAGTTTTAAATAAAAATCCATACATTTGGAAAAATATGGGAAATTGTGATATTAGTGAAAGGAATGTACAAAAATGAACTGCATTATGAAAGTTACTTTCAGAATAATACATTAAGTAAAAATTTGTAAGAAATGTATACAGTATAAAATATTTGTGCAAAATATATAGTGGCCATGCAAATTCTGCTTTTATATTTTGTAGATGTGTGTGTGTGTGTACATTTATTTATATATAGTTTGAATTGAAATCAAAATGGGAAATTTGAGAAACTGAAACCAAATTTGTTTTGACAATGTGTTAAAACAACACTTTAGTTATCTGTGGTTTAAATGAATTGATCCAATCTCTCTCTCTCTCTCTCCCTCCTTCTCAAGCATTACCAAATATGGCCACAGAGTAGAGTCGGCTAGCAGACTCCACTCATTGGCCCAGCCACTGGCGGGAGAAATAAAGTCCCGTCAGAGGCTGAAGCTTTGGACAGCACCGGCTACAAAGGCTGGCGCCTGCTGCGGCTGATCGGCTTTTTGCTTAGTAAACATAATAAAAGAGTTTTACCTGTTCCTTCTGTGTCCTGCCTCTTATTCCCGTGGACCCACTTAACCCTCCCTCTTTCACACACACCCATACATCGAATCACCTATTTCCTTTTTCCCTTTGGTGCAGAAGATTTTAGCATCACTGATGCTCATCAAAGAATGAACTAGACCTGTGGTCTGTGGACTCCTGGGGAGGGGCACATTTTCATCACTGGGGGTCCACAAAGGCTTTAAGAAATTATTTAAATCTTAAGGCTTGAGGGTCTATGGCCATGGTCCGTGGTCACAAAAAATATTTAAAGGGGGTCGAAGAAAAGGTTGAGAACCACTGAATTAGACTGAGCACAGGACATTAATGCCAATCTTGTGGCAGTAAGGACAGCAAAGTGTCACTACTTCTCTGCCTTTTTTGCATCCACAGAATGCGACCCCATTATTCTATTTCAGGTACCACAGACCTTCCCAAATAAGGAATATCTTACAGGGACATGAGGAATTAGCACAGCATCTGTTAGATACTGTCACTGGATTTGCTGGAAACTGTCTTTTGCACAGGTCTCCAGCAGGTGATTGGGATGAAATCTTGCCTGAGAATGGTCTGAACTTATTGGACCTGTTTTCAGGACTATGACCTCAGACATCTGCCTTTTATATCCATGCCCCTCCTAGACTGTTAAAGCAACCCAGAACATTACGTGAATGGGTTCTGGTGCTGGTGAATTCTTCTCCTAGTGAGGGGGTGTTCCTCTATCTCTTAAAAACTGTGGTTTCCCTATTCAAGAAGCCATCACTGTAGTGCATTATATTGAACAATTTCCGAGTAGCATTTTACCTTTCCTTTAGGAAGAATCTGTTGAAGGTGGTCATGCAACAGCTTCAGAGGGCCTTGGAAGAAATTGATTATTGGGACTCTTTTCAATAAGTATTCAGACTTAATATATTCATTCTTGCCCCCTTTGTGGCTTTCAGTACCATCAAGCATGATATGCATTTGGACCAGACGATTGGGAATAGATAGCATGACATGTTGTTGTGCTGGTTCAACCCCTTTCTTGAGGACCAATTCCAGTTATGTTCATTGGGAAATAGAAAACCTACTCTTGTCCTATTATCTTTCCTAATATCTGCACAAGCCTGTTGAGTAAGCTCATAGGGTTCCCTGAGATATATACGGCATATCCCCTGGTGACTTAAATAATACCTGAGTATCTTATCCTTATTTCTGAAGTTTATGAGAGTCTGTATATGAAACAATACCTGGCATGACTGAATGGCTTTGGGTCTGTTTCAAGGACTTGGGTGCTATTTGGGTGCTGGATAGGATTGCGCTACCTTAGATAAACACATTGTTAATCTGGGAGTCATCCTAGAAGACTTATGAATCCTGCTCAAAGAACAATTGGCAGTCATGGCTAGGAGGGTTCCATTTTGATCTACATCATGTAGGTACAAACACTTATCAAGTGCTCTCTACCAGCCAAATAAAGATGGATAGAATTTACAAAAAGCAAATGATATCATAACACATCTATCAGAAGGCATAAATGTATCAGCAGTCACATCCTATGCTATTTAGGATTATTTGTAAACAGTTACAGCCTGAAGCAACGTGCCTCTCAGAGTTATGTGTGACATGGATTTATTGAAACATTCCATTACAGTAAGTATAAAGGGATTGCACCTTCCACCAGATGTTCTTTTTGAGTAATTTTCAAGAGCATTTCCGTATGGACTGAGTTAAAGAAATATAGTAGAATAATATAGTATTAGTGTGATGAGATCAGAAGCAAATATCTGCTCCAGAAATGTTCCTAACTGGAGCAACCTGTAATATAAAATGTCCTGTGATACATGAAACATCAGATTATCATGTTTCATGTCTGAATGTTTCTTACAACTTTTTTGCATAAATCTCAGAAAGCTGTAACATTTATAAATTTCTTTACAAAATGAAATGAACACTTTTCTGATTCATCTGTCAGTAATTTTGTCAGAGAACTACTGAGGGCTTAACAAAACAGATACAGCATAAATATATAATGTGAATTTCCTTGCTTGGGTCGTCATTATCTCATATTATTTTTTATTTGATATGCAATCAATCTGGGGCTTTGCTGAAAAATCTGAATTCAGTTTTCCCAAGTCAATCCCAAGGCACAGTTTAGAGAATACTTATGATGGATTTCTTGACCACGCTGATGACATCATTCTCTCATCTAGTGGCAAAAAGAAGCAAAAATCTAACATTCTGTACAATAGTAACAAAGAAGCAATGTTTCAATTTTCCATATATGATGTGATAGAACATAGTTGCAAAGAAAGAATGCCATTCCATTTTGCATTTTTTCAAAATACCAAATTCACATTAATTTTCTTCTCAACTTTGAAATGTCCAATCTTATTCATAGATATATTTAAAACACATATTATGTTCTATTACTAGACATTGTTTAGAATATCATCATCTCTCATAGCAATGTAGTTGTTTAACAATCACCAGCAGTTATTGAAGGAAGAAATTCGAAAAAAAAGAAAGTTAAATCCTTTAAATCCTTTCTAGATTAATGTTATGATTCTTTGTGCTCATTTGAAGATTTTATTTAGTTCTGTATGAATATATTGGGATAAATCTGAAAAATGAAACACAGAATTGATTACTAGCCTATAAGTTCTTCCCCATATTACGCTGTATACTGTCTAAATTAATAGACAATAAACAGCTTTCTTTCTAAGATGTGAAATACTTGCCCAACAGAGTAACAAAATGTACTAAGCAAATACTGGGATATGTTAAAAAAAAAAAACAATGTAAAGCTTAATTCAGAGTCCAGCAAGATTAATAATGCCAATCATATTTAAGGAAGTTAATTCAGTTTAGCATGATGCTTTATTGTATAGGCAAAACCTGGTTTGCAAATAACTATGAACCCAGAATCATCTACCATGGCTTTAATCAGTTTGTAGGCTATAATTCAATTAATTGGCTAAATTCATGTAAAAATGAAATGTGATTTGCTTGTCTTCATGATTGCATCCTGCTTTTATAAGCTAGTATTTATAAAGGATATGAATAGGCAGGATATGAACTGGTTGATGAAAGCCTCCAGGAAGGAACCAGGAAACTGGTTTTAAGTGGTGATGAATGTTCCTTTAAAGAGCTATTTCCATCTCTCTTGAAAGAATAGATGATACATTCTCTCTTCAAAAGCCATCATTTTTAACAGCCAGCTGGCCTCAAGCCTGACTTTTTCAAAAAGAGTGGTGGGGTTAAAAGAGTAGTGGGGGTTGCAGTTGCAAAAAGTCCTAAGGAAAATGGAAAATCTGTTAAGTTCAGGCCCAACTGTCAACATTAGTCACTCTTGTCCTACAGTGGTAGGGTAAAATGAAACTTCCTGCTTCTGCTTGATCTTTTATTGGCCTTCAGGACCACTTATCATGGCATCCTTATGGAATAACTCCAAATATGCAGGGTGGGTGGGTATGCTACCTGGTTGTCCTCCTTAAGTACTATTTCAGTTGTTGGCAAATCGAAGAAGCTAGGTCCTCCTTTGTGTAGCATCTTTTTAAAATATATACTTAAATCCATTAGAGACATGGATGGAGTCATGTATAATTAGTATGTACTTGATACCCATATGTGTATTTTAACTACTGGCTGAACAGGAGATATTGTGATGTTCTCCCGAATCTATAAGGGTCTGAATGGTGATGAACTATTTTAGAGTCAATCTCAGCAAGACAGAATGACTTTGTATGTGTAAAGCTTTTCAATTCCAAATATTCCAGCTTTGCTAATGATGGGGCTGCCTTTCCTCAAGCAGAGCTGCTTAGTAATCTGGGTTTCATTTGAAGAACAGGTAGCAGCTGCAGCTGGTCCTTTTACATAAATCTACCTTGCCTGTCACTTTTCTGCTAAAGCTGTTATCGGTGCCATGTAGTTTGCAGAATGACTAGATAACATTTGAACCATAGGGGAAAAAATGCCCCGAAATCCTCATCCTGCTTATTGAATGAGACTATATACATAATTTAAAAGCCTGATATTTAATACCTGCCACTTTACCATCAAAAATACAAATTAAAAATAATGGTTATTCTGGAGATAGAAAGACGAGCATTTTCACAAACTCAAATGTAGCATTACAACAGCTCTAATTTGCTATCTATAACACCCTGAGGAGCTTGATGGGTCACTGAGAATATTCGTATTAAAGATGACAAAATAACTTAAATGAGTTAAGTGCTTTAGCATGTGATAGGAAAAAAAAACTAATTATATCATTCATAAGCCTATGGAAGAATACTGATTCCAAAAGTTCTTTGGCAAGTACAGATAAAATATTTTGCATTTAATACACTTTGAAACTAGAACTACATATTTAATTTGAAAATTACTCCATTGGAAACCTAATGGCTTTATGAACCCCATCTCTGCTTCCTGCCTTAGTGTGGTGGATTGGTATACTTGCTGCTACCATCTGTTTTCCAGGGGAACCTTTCACCCAGTATCTCCCTCTGAGCCATAGTGTATGGGAGAGATAAAACTCCCACAAGCTTCATTGCTTTTCCAGGGAATTAAAATGAAAAGAAAAAATAAACAGATTTTCTAGCACCATCTTCTGGCCTTTTAGCATTAGTTGCATAGCTAGTAAAATCCTGCTCTCTTCCCTTTCATTTTAAGAGATAAACCAATCTCACATGAGATGAATAGACACAAGCTTTATTTTAAAAAAATAAAAGAGGACATGAACATTTTTAACTGTTAAGTACTATCATGCAAAATGAGTGGTAGAAGTAAAAATATACAGTTCTGGATAGACGTGTTGCTAGGCTGGTCCCAGGTGCAACCTAGTGCAACCCTACTGTAAAGAAATTTTATCTGACATTAAAAATTGTAATGGCTTGTGGAAAAGATCCTGGGAGACTGAGCAAAGAGACAACCATCAGATAAGAGACAGCTTAACCCACAACTAGATAGAGGGCATGGCAAAAGGCTCAGAAAGATCCATACCTACTTGGGCTCTAAAGGATAAGGAGGGTGATGGAATTTACTACACTAGATGGGAGAATGATACTTTCATATTTGAAAAATTATGCCAATGTAGTTTTACAGAAAAGTAGAAACAGTTCATCTGCGATTCCTATCCACAAGGTTAACAAAAGTAGAGTTACTGAGCTGGTATAGAAAAATTAATCCCAAGCACAAACAGAAAACAAAATTAAGACTTCAATCTAGTTTTCTACCTAGACTTAGTCATTCGTTTAGAAACAGTTTCCTGAAGCAGCAGCCTGTTTGCTTTCTTTATTTCCCTCCCCCCCAACTTTTTCTACTGTGGCTCATTTAACCTGAGCTATTTTCCTTTCGTTTTCTTAACCTAAACAATTCTTTCATTTTAAAACAACAAACCAACAAACAAACCAAGGGGAAAGCTGGGGGACCTACCTGCTGTATAGAAACCAGAATAGGAATATGTTTAAAATATATCAGGGTTTCCCCAAAAATAAGACGAACTCTTATATTAACTTTTGCTCCAAAAGATAATTAGGGCTTATTTTCTGGTAAGGTCTTATTTTTAAGGAAAATGTGGTACTAAATGCTTCCATCTGGCTGATGATCTTAACTAGGACTTATTTTGGGGGAAGGGCTTATGAGCATCCTAAAAAATCATGCTAGTTCCCCCCCCCCCCTGGTTGGATCTTATTTTGGGGGAAACATGATATGGACTAAAATACAGGCTTAGCTATCTGACAGTGAATGTATTGGGAGCAGAAATCCCATAATACTTGCAGGCCCTTAGACTCCATACTCTTTACTTTATATTTTAAAAAATGATTTTAGTCAATAACAGTAAGAAAGCCAATAGCAATTTCAGTACTCCAACCTCCTGTTTTAAGTTGATAATTCACACTGCACTAAGACATAATTTAACTAAGGCTTGCAACTTGGATTTGTATAACAGACTCAGCAGAACTATAGTAACATGAAGCCAAAATTAGATAAATCCCATTCCGATTTAATGCAATGCATTATTTGAGGGAAGACCTGTCTTTAGTTGCTTCTGCCCATCTAATGAGATTGGATAGACTAGGTCCCATCAACCAAGAAGTGCCTATTGGCTAAATCCAGGAAGTATGCCTTCTTTGGAAAGGTATTCTGTCATGAGATCCATATGGTTCTAACCCTAATGACATTGAGGAAATGATTAAAGACCTAGTTATTTCCTCTGGCTTTGAGGCAGGCTGAAGGTTAAACACCTACTGGATGAGTTTGTTTTGGTTCATATGTTTGCCCTCAGGCTGTTCATGATCTCTTTTATGTCTTTTGTCTTTTTTTTTAACATTATAATTGTAAGATGCCATAATTACTGGGAACTATGTGCCTTATAAATGATAGAAAGAAAAAAAAAACTTAGCCACTATCATATAAATGTTAAAGGAAGGCTAAATTTCTATGCATTGTGGATGATTCTACTATTGTCATCTATTTCCACATCATAAATATTTTTTAATAATATATTATAAACTGTTATGATTTTATTTAAATAAAATGCAGAGATGAAAGGAAGCAAAACTTTGACATGATTCCAGGTACTGATTATTATTTTATTCCAAAAATATACAAACGGTTCATATATAATTATATCTATAAATTTTGCCCTGATGCCAAGACTCTGCCGTTTAATTCACTATAGACTTTCTAGTACTATAAAAAAACCCAACTGTTTCCAATAATCTATCTTAATCTGCATTAGAAATGGAGGTTAACGCCCACTTCATTTTTAGGTAGTAACTATAATGTAGTTACTATCTTCTATAGTGGTTTAATTTGCATCTTTATAAAAGCTTAAAAGAAGTAAAGAAGCTGTGTTAAGTGTACATGTGTTTATGTGCACACATACACACATATATTTCAACATACAAAAGTTTAAGTATACAAAATGAACAAATAGCAGGGAAGAGAATATTTCAGAAATGAAAGAAGAGAACATACAATTACACCTTCCACCTGCATTTCTATCAAGTAATTATATTAATATTTTTATCATCCACTTTGTCCATTTTTAATCCTGAAATCATTGATTTCATTAATTTTCTTTCAGCATAGGTTTCTGTTCTTTTTATCTCTCTCACTAAACTGGTCATATTCAACTTTTCTATAAGTTCAGTTAATTTTATAAGTGATTTTTTCTCTAAATGGTTTTCATTGTATTTCCATTTTTTTCAAACAATAATTTTCCAAATTCTTTTCTAACAATTCTAATTTGATAAAGGTCCCTTTTCTTTTTCATAAGCCCATCAGCAGCCCTAAAAAGAAAGATCCCTGCCCACAAAAGTTTGCTCAGACAAAGCTTTACAATATTCTTGTATTTTTCATCTCACACACGATTCCCACAAGTCTGATTTGATCTGTTTCCAATCTTCTCCCATTAATTGTTTGAAACTGAATTTTTCAAAATATTCTAGATGATGGCTGCAAGAGAAAGCAAGCAAATTCTGTACTGTATTAGAATGCTAGGATAGCTCATTTACTCAAGAAACAAAATTCACATCTCTGCTAGCTGTTTTTATATACATATTATCAAACTGTTTTAAATATCACATTTTATACCAGTGTTTTTGCCCTTAGCAACATTAAGATGTGTGGATTCCAACTCCCAGAACTGTCCAGTCAGCAATGCTGGCTTGCAAATTCTCAGTTTTGAAGTCCATACATTGCAACATTGCTAAAGTTGAAAAACACTGTTTTATATCTTTCAATTTTTCTCAAGAAACATACAGTATTCTCTGTAAATATGGAAAACTTTCAGGTAGACCACTATGCCAAATTAAAGGCCCTGTCACACTGCCCGACGGATGCAAAACGTTTGTAAAAAGGACACAGCAGACGAGAAAAATGTTCCATCCGTTGTTATCCGCTCTCAAAAGGGGCAAAAATTTGCATAACCAGAGCGGACAACACGGAAAGGAACGGACGGGGGAAGGACGTAGGGCAGATGGAAAGCGGATGCTCCACAGAAGCCTAGCGGATGGAAGCAGATGAGAGTGGATGGCACATCCGCAAGGCTTCCGGGGGAGTACAGCAAAGCAGACGCGGAACGGATACAGCGGATGCCGAGCGGATGAAGCGGATGCAGAGCGGATGGCGAGCAGATGAAGCGGATGCAGAGCGGAAGCCTAGCGGATGCCTAGCATTCACTGCGCATGCGGGGAGGATGCATTGCGTCAGCCCCGCGGATATAAAGGGAAGCAGCTCCCAAGCAGGTCACCATTCAGAGGAAAGACCTGCTTCCAGACACAGCTCTCCAGCCAGCCAGCCAGCCAGCAACCCAATAACCATGAAGAAGAAGAGAAAGCCTCAGCCATCTGCTGCCAGCCCTCGCAAGAGGGACAGGGCCACCCTCCCACCCCCTGGCCCTCACTCTACTTCTGCTGGGGCTTCTGCAGCCCGGGCTGGCTCTTCTGGGGCTGGGGCTTCTGCTGATGCTGCTTCTGGAGGTGGTGCTTCTGCTGTTGCTTACTCTGCTGATGCTGCTTCTGGCGGTGGTGCTTCTGCTAGTGCTTACTCTGCTGGCACTGCTCCTGGTGCTGGTGCTTCTGCTGGTGCTTACTCTGCTGGCGCTGCTCCTGGTGCTGGTGCTTCTGCTGGTGCTTACTCTGCTGGTGCTGCTCCTCGTCCTGCTGGTCCTGCTGGTGCTCCTGGTCCAGCTGGTGCTCCTGGTGCTCCTGGTCCTGCTGGTGCTCCTGGTCCTGCTGGTGCTGCTGGCACTGCTGGTGCTTACTCTGCTGCTGCTGATCCTGGTCCTGCTGATCCTGCTACTGTTGCTGCTGCTGGTGGTGGTGGTGGTGTGGAGGAGCAGCCCCTACAACCTGGAAGCCCCTCTGATGAGGGCCCATATGGTCCTGCCAAAGGGAGGAAGAGGCAGACGCGAGAACGGGAGAGGAGGCAATACAACATAGAAGAGGAACATGAGGATGAGGTGTTGAGTGGCTGAGGGAGAACGAGTATCCATGGCGGAAGGGACACAGGCTCTATAGGGACACCAAAAGGAAGCAGGCTGCTTGGGGAGAGAAGGCGGAGAGCCTGGGCTACACTTCGGAGGTGCTCCTAGACTGGTGGAAGCACATGCACACCTGGTACGGGAAGCTGCACCTCAAGAAATCTGGCCAGGCCGCGGTCAAGCTGACGGACAGAGAGACCTACGTGATGGCCAAGTGCAGCTTCCTGGAGGGTGAGATCCGCCACCGAGGAGCAGCCCCTCTCACAACCCTCTCTCTCAGGCAGCCTGCTGAGAGCCAGTCCTCTTCTGGCAAAGAGTCAGCTCCTGTCTCCAGGCAGGTATCTGTGGAGCGTGCCACGATGGAGACCCCGACAGCTGTATTACCCGTGGCGGAGCGCGTGGAGGACCCCCTGACGCAGTGGGAGAAAGGAGACGGCACTTCCACCACAGCCCAACCCGCATCCACCCCCAGCTCCACCTCCACAGAAAGGCAGAGAGGCAAACCGGAGGGACAGAGCCACACTGTCCTGCTGGAGATAAGAGACACCATCAGGAGCAGCGTAGATCTCCTCTCTCAGCTGGTACACACCGACGTCCCATCCTCCAACCGCAAGCCCTTCCTCACCTATGTGAACCAGACCCTCATGAACATGGCGGAACCCCAGTACCAGGTGGTGAAGGACAGGATCACCGATCTTCTTCACAACCCTCCAGACCAAGATGAACCTGCTCCCACCCAGTCCAGGTCTGCTCCTCCACCCCAGGTGATGTCACTGCCCTTCCAAGGCTTTCCACAGGCCCTCCCCTACAAAGGCTATGGGTACCAGGAGGTCCAGCAGCACAGGCAGCAGCCCTTCCCAGTCCAGGCACATGTACATCGGACGCCACCGGTGCCACTGATGCCACCGATGCCACCCACGCAACAGATGCCACCGATGCCAGTCCTCACCCAGCTGCAGACCAGACAGCCCCACTACATTGCTCCTTCCTCCACCCCAAAGCCAAGCCCGGCCTCAGTACATCTGTCATCGGTATTGGGGTTGACACCCTATGTCATGGAGGAAGGGGCTCTCAACATCACGGGGCTGAGCCAGCTATCTGAGAGCTTCCTCAACACACCGTCCCCTGTTGTCCTCTCGGGGCCAGGCACCCCAATGGCGCTTCAGACCAGCACTCCAGCAGCAGCCACCTCCACAGCACCTGGACCCTTCACCCCTGAGACTGGGCACGCCTCCAAGTGACCAAGAAGAGTGCCAGAGACTGGGTGGCTACCCGTTGACTTTATTTTTGCTTTGGACATTTGACTTGGGTCATTTTTCTTTTACAGCTTGTTATTAATAAAGATTATCTTTGCTTCACACACTTGCTTCATTTATTTTATTAAATAAAGTCTTGGTGGAAACTTTTAGAAATGGTTTAAGCCTTTCCATGCTTGTGGGATGGGTAAGGATAGCAGTGGGATGGACAGGGATACCTTTGGGATGGGTAATATCTGTGGGAATGGCAGGGATACCTGCAGAATGGGCAGGGATACCTTTGGGATGGGTAATAGCTGTGGGATAGATAAGCCTCCAGTGCAAGCATAGTGGGACTGTATGGTCCACCCTCCCAGGTGTCACACCTATGGCCCTTTATGATCAATAATAATGTAATCATTCATCCACATGTCAACATAAACACAACTCTTTATTAAATGCCCTGTCCATTGTAGGCCCACCCAACATACATGGCCCAATCTCATCAGTGTGATGAGACAGGCTGAAGGAAGCATCCATTAAGCATCTATCATCCTGTCTTGCCACTCCACTGCTCCAGCTGGGGAGTTGCACCAGTGTCTCAGGAGGTTGCGTTGCTTCTTCCCTTCCCGTGAGGCTCTGTTGGGGTCTTGTACATCCTGAGTGTCTATCAGGTTTTGCCCTTGCCTCCATTCCCCAGGCTCCATGTCCCCATTGCCTTGTTGGAGGTCCACGAGCCTGTTCTGCAAGACTGGGTAGCAGGTGCACATGAGATTGTGCAGGATGCAGCAAGCTTCCACGATCTTCCTCACGGTCTCTGGGCGATGCTGCATGGTGGTGAGAAGTACCTGGAACCTGTTGGCCAGGATGCCAAAGGCCTTTTCCACCACCCGCCTTGCCCTGGACAGCCTGTAGTTGAAGATCCTCTCTTCACAGGTGAGGTGTCTTGAAGTGTAGGGCTTCATGAGGTAGGTTCTGAGGGAGAAGGCGTCATCCCCCACGATGAAGTAGGGCACATCTTGCGTGTCTTTGGGCAGGGGGTCTGGATCTAGGAAGCCCATGATGAGGTTGCGTTCCAGCCCATCCTTGAGGTTACTGGCATTGTATACCTGGGCATCTGAACATGAGCCGCTGCCTGAAGCATCGATGTACATGAACTTGTAGTCAGCATCAACCATGGCGAAGAGGATGATGCTGAAGAAGCCCTTGTAGTTGAAATAAGTGGACCCTGACTTGGCTGGAGCTTTGAAGGCCACGTGCTTGCCAACTATGGCTCCAACGGTGTGGGGGAAGTTCTACCTCTGATACCACTGCTCTGCAACTTTCTTCCAGCCTTCTTCAGTGGAGGGGCACTGGAGGAGCTCCTCCAGGTATTCTTCGATGATGGCCTGCACCACTTCTCTTACCACAATGCTGATGGTGTTGTGTGGCACCCTCCAGCCATACTGCATGCTCCTGTAGGTGGTCCCTGAGGCCAGGTAGCGCAGAGTCAGTGCCACCTTGAGCCCAGGGTCCAGGCTGGGCCGGAGGTTGGTGTTTGCCTTGGTCAACCTGGATCTCAGCTGCTCCACAACTTCATCAAACATGGCTGGAGGCATCCTCATGGAGTTCTGGAATGCACGAGTATCTTCATTCCTCAGCTCCATCATCAGCTTGTTGTCCATACTCTGCTCTTCTCCCGATCCATCTTCGGACCCAGACACTTCTTGGACAATTGAAAGAGCCTGTAGATGGTTTCGCACTATTGCAGAACATTGGTGGTTTCCAAAAGGACTGTGTTACGATCCATGGTGGACATGACTAGATGCTGTGGAAGAGCAAGAGCCAGATGAAGGCTGCAGAGGTCTGCACAGCAGGGTTGTTGGACTGAAAGTGAGATCCAGGTGAGTTGCTCCCCCTTTTTATAGGAAATATAGGTTTTCCACTAGGTGTCCTTTTGCATCCTCTCGGCATCCTGTAGACATCCTAAATATCCGAGATAGGTCCACTCTGCGAACGTTTTTTCCGTTTTAAATGCTTTGTATGCGAGCTCCATCCGCTTTCATCCTTTCTCCTTCCGTGCTACTAATGCTGCGTGTCCATTCCGCGTCCGTTTCGCTTCCTCCCTGTGTCTGCTTTCCGCTGGAGCGGATTTGAGTTGCGCGGATGCGCAGCGGATGCCTAGCGGATGTAGCAGACACGTAACGGATGACGATGGATGCAGAACAGATGTTCCCCGTATGCGTAGCAGATGCAGAATGGATGCGTTGGATACATTTTCCGCTCAAAAAGTTTTGAGCAGCTCAAAACCTTTTGAGCGGATGGAACCTCAGTCAACGAATGCTGGACGGATAGAGAGGATAAAAAACGGAGGCAGTGAGTACAAAACGGATGAATCGTGTTAACCAACGGATGGCAAGTGTTTCTCTCCGTTTTACATCCTCTTTCCATCCGTTGGTGCAGTGTGACATGGGCTTAAGAGAAGCCAATCAGTTAAGTGTATGTACTCATGAGGCAAGCAGCACCAACAGTTCCTTCCAAAGATGATCTCTGCAAAATAATTCCCCATTAAGCACATATTTGAATGTTCATTCTGTTAAATCAAGCCCTAGTGGTTTCCAAACTGTCAAAAAATTGCTAGCCTAATGTTTTCTAAACCTACACATTATTATTTTTTTCTGAAAAACTGAAGCTGTCCATGATTCTAATTAGGGGTTTGGAGGTAGGTTAAAAATTAGATAATCATCACCAATAGGTATTCAGGAGATACCAGTGTGCATAGGATAGCAAATTCCAGGCCCCAGAAAGGATGCAAAATATCAAAGATGAAGGATGTAAAAGACAAGCAATATGTGAATATTTTTATTGCATTACATAAAGCTTCAAAAATAGTTTTAAAATATATTTGAAATATGCTAGACAATATTTATACTGTAAATTATATGAAACAGGAGAATTGACTAAGTAGATTTTGCTAATGGTGGTTTAAGGAACAGATGTTTTATTTTTATGTTCAATAATAAATGTGCTATTGGTAGATTCTAAACAAATAAACAATTCCAAAATTAAGCTAGATTTTCTTGGTCTATTTTTTCTCAAACCTATAGTGGTTTGAGGGTTACAGTTTAATAGACAGCCTGACATTCAAACCCAGTCTCAGAGAAGTCAATGGATGACTTTGGACCTATCTAGACCCTTTGAACACAACCTTTCTCATGGTTTGTGGAAAAAATAGGCAGTACTATGCCTGCCATCTGAGATCTTGTATGAAAAGTGGAATATAAATATAATAACATTATAAAACTTTATTTTTGGATATAAGGCAATAAAATATTCTCTTCCTATACCAGCCTTTTATAAAAATGGCATCAGAGATATACTTACAAATCAGGTTTCTGATTAAAGTGAACTTCATTTTGAGGAATAGGATAGAGAGCTTCGTATGTTCTGTTCACATCTGTTCCATGAATTGCAAATGCATTAAATCTGTCAGTGTTGGGAGGAAAAAAATTCCAAGGCAAATGAGCATGGCCCCTCCATTTGGTAGTTGCCCTTGAAACTTCAAATTTTAAAGGAAGTTCTTTCTGTGTTAAAGTAAAAAAAATTAAAACACAGATTTACCATCTTCTCAGAATCATTCACATATTTAGGGAGATATTAACTCAAATGGTTCACTTACTCTGCAGATATTCCGTTTGCCACAAAGGAACAATACTAAATGTTGGCCATGCCTATAAAAATATAATATAAAGACAACAGAAAAATATTTGCTTTGTATCTCCAGCCAGAGTCTACTTATTAGTTGTTACCTGAAGACAATGATGTTAACATGCAAAATAGCAGCCATCAGCTAATAAATGACTATGAAAACATTAAAGATACAGGACTACTTTTAATAAATTTTCTTGCAATGTACAGCCATTATATATACATATCTTGAGATAAAGCTACACACATACATAGATACAGTTGCGTATTAACCATTTCTGAATTAACTTGGTTCAGAAGCTAAGCTGAGTTAGGTCCTATTAATACAGATAGTTTTCGACTTAGGAGCCCAAAATTTCTGTTGTTAAATGAGATATTTGTTAAGTGAATTTTGTCCCATTTTATGACCTTTTTTGCTATAGTTGTTAAGTGAATTACTGCAGTTGATAAGTTAGTAACCAGTTGTTAAGTAAATCTGACTTCCCTATTGACTTTGCTTGTCAGAAAGTCACAAAAGAGGAGTACATGATATTGGTACACTGCAATAGTCATAAATATGAACCAATTGCTAAGCACCTAAATTTTGATCAGATGATCATGGGATGCTGCAAGAGTCGTAACTATGAAAAATTGTCATACGTCACATTTTTCAGTGCCATTGTACCTTTGAATGGTGACTAAACAAACTGCTGTAAGTCAAGGACTACCTGGATAGAAGACTACTAGGCATGGGTTTCAAACTGGTGGTCTATGCACCGGAAGTGTCATACACAGGCCATGCTTACCCGTTTCACAAAGGGAAAAAGTCATGATACGTGACAGCAATGTGATACTACAAGTTTGACACCTGTGTAGTAGGATATCTAGGATTGTTAAACTACGAATTTTTCTTTAAAGATCCCAAAAGAAAACAGTGGCAAAACACTTTTATATTATTTCCAAGAAAAAGTTTTGTCTAAATAATCATCCTAAATTGAATTCAACCTGAACGCATCTTTATTCTTTAAATAACATGGTCTAGTTTATGTTCATTGTGTCTAGGTATGGTAGTAAAAATGGAGCAGTCTCAAACCCTATCTCACTTTGTTCAATTTGTGTATGGCATAAAATCATTTTGAATCATTTTGCTATTACTATAATCAGGCTGTATGATGTCTGGTGGGGTGCAGATTTCCTCAAAATATGAAATCCTGATAAACTAGTTTGAAATAGATTTTCAGAATTGTAATTATTTTACCACTGGTTTATTGTTGCCGTTGTTTTTTTCTTTTAGGGCATACCTGAAAAAGAATAATCCTCTCTTATGAAAAAACTGATAATCATAGAAACCAAAAAGAATTAGCATATTTTTATTTATGTTTCAATTACAGGTAGCCCAAACTATCAAAGACTCTTATCCTGTTAGATGCATTCTAATCACTGTATAATGCTGCATTGCATTATTATCTTCAGCCTTTTAATATGCTATTTTTCATTGCCCTAATAACATTGCTCTTCCTTTATTCAAGCTGTAAAAAATAGCTGTTATTTTATAAAACATGGATAGGAATGACCTTTCAAGTTATTGAACTATACTTTTATTCTTGATCATTGTCAAAGTAGGTTGTGGATTCATTTATTTTTATGTTATCTATCTATGAAACACAAACCCATTGTGCTATGAAACACAACCCCATTCCCATGACTGTTCAAAAACTACAGAACAATTCCAAACAGGTACATAGTACCAAGAGTGATACCCATAAAACCTAGACTGCAATTCCTAGTACTAGATCCTCTCCTGCTGCATAAATCTAATATCCCTTAGGAAAGAAAGAGCTTCAACTCCATTTGGTTAAAGCAAAAGATTCTTTAACTAAAGGTGCTGGCTGCAGTAAAAGCCAGGCTACCTCTTAATTTTCCCATGCTAAAAGATACAGAAAGGTTTGCCTGCAGTCTATCCCTTCCCCCATGACCATTCCATATCCCAGAAATCAGAGCTTGCCAAAATGTTTTAAGAATGCAGAGATGTTTGGGAGTAATCTGTGTTATTTTTTCAGAATGCCTGGCCTTGGTGCCAGATGCCTGGCTGGTACAAACTGGATCCGGGCTGCTCTCGTCTTTATTACCTATCATTTTCCCTCTCCCTATTTTCCATCATGTTCACACACGGCTTTCAATTTCCACCTTATGATGTTTCCAATTCTGGGTTCTCCCTTTTGGACTGCAAGGAGCCTCTGCTGTGCTCGTGCAGCTAATAAATGAAGTGCTGCATGAACACCTGTACAAGGGAGTGCTAGTTTACCTTAATGACATTTTGAGTATGGCAGAACACATAAAACTAGTCAAGGGTGTGCTCAAGAAGCTTCGAGCAACCAAATTATATGCCAAGCTGTCCAGATATGAATTCCACCAGAGTAAAATTGACTACCACATTTCCCACAAGAGATGGACCCAAAAAGGTGCAGGCTGTGCTAGAGTGGAGGAAGGAACTACAAAACTTTTACCACCAATTCATTTCCTGGGAAAGAAAAACTCAAGCCCAGCCAGCCACTTAAATGGACTATGGACATTAATACATTAATGTCAAGAATGTAAGCCAGTTTGGTTTAGTGGTTAAAGTACTAGGCTTGAAACCAGCAGATGGGCTAGAAGCTGGAAGATGATGAGTTCTAACCACCGCCTTAGGCATGAAGCCATGTGGGTGAGCTTGAGCCAGTCATTCTCTCAGCAGGAAGGAAGATGGAGGCAAGGACAAGCCACTTCCAAAATCTTCCCAAGAGAACTGCAGAACTGCATCCAGATAGTTGCCAGGAGTCAAGATGCTTGAAGATATACATAAAAAAGAAACATGTCTGCAATGAAAAACTTCTGAAATAATTACTGTAGAACAGCAATTCTCAGTCTTTTGTTCATCATGGACCCCCCTTTAAATACCCTTCAGGGCCACAGACCACTGAGACTTAACTCAAGATCATAACATTAAATCATAACATTTCTTCAAGCCTTCACGGACCCCCTGTGATGACATGATCTCTTAGGGGTCCATGGATCAAGAACCACTGCTATAGAACATTCTAAAAATATTTGAAAATATCTACTTACGGGCAGAGTTCTACTTCTAGGTACTGCTGGGTTTGGTAATTCAAGAAGAAGGCCTCTACAACTAAAATAACACAACATTTGTTCATTTTGTTTATTTCATCTAGCCACAAAGATCATTGAATACAACATCCGGAGCGATGGTGTTATTTTACCTAATCTAATGATGCAAAGGTGAGAGCTGGTGTAGTATTTAAGGCACTAGGTTGAAAACTGGGAGAGTCCGATTTCTAATCCTGCCTTAGGCATGAACCCAACTTGGCAAACTTGTGCCAGTGACCATCTCTCAGTGCTAGGAGACAAGGCAATAACAAACACTTTCAAAATCTTGCAGAGATTAGTCCAGGATTCTCCAAGAATCAATACTTACTCAAAGGTACACACACAAACATACAAAAAAGATGCAAAAAATTACAAAATCTTTTTTGGAAGCCTACTAGTGTTATTCAGAATCTAAGCTAACCATATAAGCTTCTATCAGAGGCATTGGAAATACTTTATCACAGCCATTGTTTTAAAACTAGGACAAATTTTGACAAAACTATGACAGAAGTTCAGACTTAATGGATATGTATGAAAAATAACTACTTGGAAATAATAATACTGCATTTTAATGCAATTAGGGTAAAAAATTAAGGTCTATCCAAATGGCTTCCACAAGATATTTCTTTCACAATGTGCAACTTCTTTATGCAAACTCCCACTTGGCACTCATATTTGAAGTTGTTCTGTCTCAACACACTCCGATTTAGAGCTCATAGAGCTTAGCACTACCAGCTAAGATTTGTCTTCAAGTGATAAGCATTTTTTTAAAAAATACATGTACATGTTGAACTGGTTGCATGCCCCTTTATTTTTATGTTTTTGTAAAACAATGGTGTAAAATGAAAAGCCTCATATTCAGGATAAAACAATTCAATTTCAGTGGCATTAGAGAAACATCAAATAGAAAAATCAAACAGCCAATTAAACACATCAGTTTCATTTCACAGTAATATTTCTGTTTGGCAAAATATTTTCAAATACTAATTAATTCGAACACACATAATGAACTAAGGGGATGATAATGAAGACAAATACAGGCTAATTTATGAAACTTACTTCAAGAAGGTAATGGTTATGTTGGCAAGATCAGAAAAGCCTGTATAAGTAGTAATATATGACTTACAACTAGAGAAAATTAAATTGCTTTTAACTTCTAATGGTCTGGTCTTTGCAGATTTGCATATGAATATGCAAATATTTAAGATACTAGATTTATCAAAATCATATTTTAAAATCTTTGATGCCAGTGTGAAAATCAGTAAACTAAAGAAACCAGCAATATGCTGAGCATTTGGAGGCCTCATTAATCACATAAAATTTATTTTGACCAAGTGTTTCTGCAAATTAATTTATTTAAGGCTAGGTCACACTGGCCGACGGATGCAAAACGGATGCAAAACGGATGCAAAACGGATGCAAAAAGGACACAGCGGACGAGCAAAAATTCGGGGGTGGCTCCATCTGTTGTTATCCGCTCTCAAAAGTGCCCCAAATTTGAATAAACAGAACGGAAAACAACGGAAAGGAACGGACGGTAGTAGTACGTAGCAAGGATGATAAGCGGATGTTTGTAGGAAGCCTAGCGGATGGAAGCGGATGGAAGCGGATAACACATCCACAGGGCTTCCAGGGGAGAATAGTAAAGCGGACGCATAGCAGGAGCGGATGCGTAGCAGATGACGCGGATGCATCACAGACGCCGATAGGAGGCATAGTGGATGTGTAGCGGATGCGTAGAGCGGATGCAAAGCGGTCACTGCATATGCGGGGAGGATGAATTGCGTCAGCTCCGCAGATATAAAAGGATGCAGCTCGCAAGCAGTCACCATTCAGAGGAAAGACCTGCTACCAGAGACATCTTGAAAGAACACCATGGTTCGTCAGTCAGGGAAGAAGAGAAATCCTGGCAAGAAGGACAGAACCACCATCCCACCCCCGGCGCTGACTCTGAAGCTGCTGGTGCTTCTGCTGCTGCTCCTGGTGTTGCTGCTGCTGGTGCTTCTCCTGCTGGTGCTGCTGGTGCTTCTCCTGCTGCTCCTGGTGCTTCTCCTGCTGCTGCTGCTGGTGCTCCTCCTGCTACTGGTGCTGCTGGTGCTTCTCCTGTTGCTGCTGGTGCTTCCCCTGCTGCTGCTGGTGCTTCCCCTGCTGCTGGTGCTGCTGGTGCTTCTCCTGCTGCTGCTGGTGCTGCTGCTGTGATAGACCAGCCCCAAGGCCCTCAAAGCCCTGCTTCTGAAGGCCCTGAAGCCCCTGCCAGAGGGAGGAAGAAGCAAGGCAAGAAGGGAGAGAGGAAACAGTACTCCATTTCCGAGGACCATGAGGAGGAGGTGCTGGAATGGCTGAGGGAGAATGAGTACCTGTGGAGAAAGGGCCACAGGCTCTATCGCGACACCAAGAGGAAGCAGGCAGCATGGAGAGACAAGGCAGAGAGCCTGGGTCTCAGCTGTCGAGCGGCCAGGGACTGTGGAGGTGGCTGTTGCTGGAGTGCTGGTCTGAGGCACCAATGGCGCCTCAGACCAGCACTCCAGCAACAGCCACCTCACCTCACCTCACCTCACCTCACCTGGCCCCAAGAGTACAACAGGGGATGGTGTGTTCAGGAAGCTCTCAGAGAGCTGACTCAGTCCCATGAGGTTGAGAGGCCCTTCCTCAAAGACCTGGGATGTCAGGCACAGTAGTGAAGACAGATTTTCTGTTGAGGGGCTTGGCTGTGGGGTGGAGGATTGTACTGGGGCTGTCTGGTCTGCAGCTGGGTCAGGTGAGGCGTCTGTGGCGTGCAATGTACCTGGGCCTGGACTGGGAAGGGCTGCCTCTGCTGTGGGAAGTCTGGTACTCGTAGCCTTGGTAGGTGAGGGGTTGTTGAAATCCGTGGAAGGGCTGTGACATCGTCTGGGGTGGAGGAGCAGTCCTGAACTGAGTTGGAGCAGGTTCAGCTGGGCCTGAAGGGTGGTGCAGCAGTGCTGTGATTTTCTCCTTCATCACCTGGTACTGGGCCTCGGGCAGGTCCATGAGAGTCTGGCTCACGTTCGTGATGAAGGGCTTGCGGTTGGAGGATGGCATGTCGCTGTGGACCAGCTGAAAGAGAAGATCTGTGCTGGTCTTGATGGTGTCCCTGATCTCCAGCAGGACAGTGTGGCTCTGGCCCTCCAGTCTGCCTCCCTGCCTGCTTTCTGTGGAGGTGGAGGTGGAGGTGGAGCTGGGGGTGGGTGTGGATTAGTTTCTGGCTGCTGCTTCTTCTTGCTCCATTTGAGACAGGGGATCCTCCATGTCCTCTGGCATGGGGAGTGCAGCTGTCGGGGGGGGGGTCTCTGTCATGTGACCCTCCAAAGACACCTGCCTGGACACGGTAGCTGTCTCCTGGCTGGAAGAGGAATGGCTCTCTGTGGGCTGTCTGAGGGAGAGGGTTGACAGAGGGGCTGCTCCTCAGTGGCGGATCTCACCCTCCAGGAAGCTGCACTTGGCCATGACGTACATCTCCCGGTCAGTGAGCTTGACAGGGGCTGGCCAGATTTCTTCAGGTGCAGCTTGCCATGCCAGGTGTATGTGCTTCCACCATCCCAGGAGTACATCTGAAGTGTAGCTCTCTGCCTTGTGTGTCATTGGGTAGGGGGTCTGGATCTGGAATACCCATGATGAGGTTGCGTTCCAGCCCATCCTTGAGGTCACTGGCTTGTATACCTGGCTATCTAAAGCTGACCCATTGCCTGAAGCATTGATGTACATGAACTTGTAGTCAGCATCAACCATGGCAAAGAGGATGATACTGAAGAAGCCCTTGTAGTTGTGATAAGAGGACCCTGAGTTGGGTGGAGCTTTGCAGGCCACGTGCTTCCCATCTATGGCTCCAACGGTGTGGGGAAAGTTCCACCTTTGATACCACTCTTCTGCAAGTTTCCTCCAGCCTTCTTCAGTGGTGGGGCACTGGAGGAGCTCCTCCATGTATTCTTTGATGATGGCCTGTACCACTTCTCTGACCACTTTGCTGATGGTGTTGTGTGGCACCCACCAGGCATACTGCATGTTTCTGTACGTGGTTCCAGAGGCCAGGTGGCGCAGAGTCAGTGCCACCTTCAGTCCAGGGTCCAGGCTGGGACGGAAGTTAGTGCTTGGCTTGGTCAACCTGGGTCTCAGACACTCCATAATTTCATCAAACATGGCTGGTGGCATCCTCATGAAGTGCTGGAATGCAAAAGGGTCTTCATTCCTCAGCTCCATCATCAGCTTGTCATAGCATCCAAACTCCACTCTTCTCCCGATCTATCTTCGGACCCATACAGCTCTTGGACGTCTCCTTCTTCTCCTTGTGTAGAAAAGGTGAAACAATCTGAAGAAGGCTTGGTTCTGGTGTTAAATGATGGCGGCTACCATAAGGAGTATGTGATGATCCATGGTGGAGATCAATGGATGATGTGGAAGAGCAAGAGCAAGGGTGAAGAGGTCTGTACACCACAGCTGCTGGACTGACAGTGAGATCCAGGTGATTTCCTCCCCCTTTTTATAGAAAATATCGGTTTTCCGCTAGGTGTCCTTCCACATACTCTTAGGCATACTCCAGACATCCTAAATATCCAAGATACGTCCCATATACAAATGTTTTGTCTGGTTTAATGCTTTATATACGAGATGCATCCGCTTACATCCTTTCTATTTCCGTGCTACTAACGCTGTGTGGACGTTCCATGTCCCTTTCTCTTCCTCCCTTTCCGTTTTCAGCTGAAGTGGATGTGAGTTGCGGGGATGCCCAGAGGATGCCGAGAGGATACAGCGGACGTGTAACGGATGACAACGGACGTAGAACATTTGTTGCCCGTATGTGTCGCGGATGTACATCATACGCGGCAGAAAGTTCATCCGCTCAAAAAGTTTTGTGCAGCTCAAAACTTTTTGAGAAGATGAAATAGCAATAGACAGATGTTTGACGGATAGAGCGTATGAAACACGTACGCAGTGAGTACAGAATGGATGCATCGCATTTTCCAACGGATGGCAAGCTTTTTTGTCTGTTTTACATCCTCTTTGCATCCGTTGGTGCAGTGGGACACGGGCTTTAGTATGAAAGATGGGCTTCAAATAGCAGAGTGGTTTGCTTACAAATAGACAGAAGTGCTATGAAAATAGCAGAGTTTCATTATATGAAAAAGCTAAATATAAACCCTAACCCTAAATCTAACAAGTGTTTATGGAAAGTCCGAAAACCAATTCACCAAAAATATTAAGTCTTCTTGGTAAAACTACTTAGCCACTTTGTAATTGATTATGGTACCTGAATATTTATGTTCAGAAAGAAGTGTAAGACTTTAATTGCTACCATAGTTTGTGGTTAGACGTTACAGTTTACACTGTACATAGGAAAAAGCAAAATGACCATCAGTAGAATTTATATATTTAAAATGCTGAAAACAAAATAGCTTATAGGCACTGAAATAGGAACATTTGGCACATTAGCATTTTGCTCCAGTACTTATAAAAAGAGGGGGGAAATGAACCTCCAGGCAAGAATTGCTGTCAGAATATTCAAAATTTTAAGTCCTAATAAAATAAAGTTTATTTACCCTCATAGTTCCATAATCCATTGAATGGTTTTCCTGGTTCACCAGGAGGAGCTGGAGGATCATTGAAAAATGGAGCATTCAATTCCATCAATATTCCAGCCTTTTCTGGACTCAGTCTAATTATTATTGGATCGTGGGACACTGGAAGGCTGTTCCATGTATGTTCAATTTTAAACTCCATCTAAGTATTTTATATCAAGAAAAATTGTTTCATATTTAACATAAATATTAATAAATTGAAATGTCTTTCAATTGAAGATAATACATTATTATTGCTATTATACAATTATTAATTATATATCTATATTTTTTAGTTTTAGGATCTATTTCATAGATAGACATTTGCTTAAAATAAATCCCATTCACTTACTTTTTATTCAAGGTATATATGACTTCCAAACATATTCAATATATTAGCAGCAAATATATTAAGAAAGTATACCACCACTTATAGCTTTTAAAACATCACCATGACTTCAAGTTTTTGAAAACCAAGATTAACAACACATAGCATATACATTTCTGTCTAAAAGTTGATGACAGCGTCTTATGCTTAATTATCTTGGGCTATATTTTGAAAACATAAAAACAGAAGAAATGTGCTGCCAATCTAAAATCAAAATAACAAATTACCTTAATGCAAGTGAAAATTAAAACTATATCTATACCTACATCATAGTATCTATATTGGCTTATTACTGATCTGTAGAGTACAGCTTAATTATTCATCATAGGACATACTACTATCGTTCACACACTTTAAAAATACATGGGAATAGCAAAGCATTAGATACATGCAAATTCATATTGATACTATACAAATAAAATGTCTTCCAGGAATTTTATGCTTTTTCTCCTAATTTTGGTACCTGTTTCAACCTGCTTTCACCACAGGGTGTCCACAGTGATCAGAACATATAAATATGTAAATCAGCTTTTCCTTCCCACATTGTTACATTTCTATACTGATGCTAAACATCAACTGAACAAAAGTGCAAGATTGGTTTAAAATTGATAGGAAGCAAATTTGCCAGAGAAAGCAAATCTTCCCTTATTTGACCTGTCATTAGGAATGCACAAATAGCACTTTATCTGGATTTTAAAATCGTGATAATAGAGCCAAATTGTGAACATAAAAGTATACTGTTGTTGTTATGGGCATTAGTCAGAACACGTGCACAATTGCAGTGCATCCCTGCAATAACACCATTGTAATTTTCAGTTTTATAAATTTCCACAACATCAACACTAGCTTTGCTACGAAACCCTTCCAGACCATCTGCAATGTCTTAAATTTTTTCAGTCTAAAGATCAAATGTTTGAATCCATTACACATCTAAGCAAAACTGAAGCTATTTTCCTTTTTTTTTCTTTCAATTTTAAGATTTATATTACTGTTTTCATCCATTGCTAATCCGAAAATGGCAAGAAACTCTGGTGTTTTATTTTAGCAACCATAGACAGATAATTGTTTACACTTGGCTTAATCTTTTATTGGCCAAGTTTCTTGTTGCCTATGATTACCAAGAGATGCTCTGGTCACCGTTAACGCTGCAGCGAAGTTTATGTGTGCGCATATTCACACATACATACCCAAAGGCGTACAATGTAACCTTATCTCCATCAGATTGCTCATTATTTTGCACAAAACAGACATTCTGCCTTTTAATGCTTACGTGGTTTCAATGTCTTAATTTCTGCTCGCCGAATCAACTATTCAAAACCAGTAATTCCGCAGGGAGAGAGGATGGGAATGGGGATATTTCAAAAGCTAAAGTCAAATCCTAAAAGAAAATTCAGCCACGACCAGCATTCAGTGCAGCTTTGACAGCTTTCGAAGTCTTGAGCCTGGAAGGGACTTCGGAGGTCTTCTAGTCCAGCCCCCTGTTCAAGCAGCACCTATCCTATAGCTTCTCAAAGAAAGCTTCCGAGAGTTTAACAACAGCCGTGTTCCCAAGGCGAGGGACGGAAGACTGCAGTGTGGACTCTCTCCTGCCTGTAATCCAAACCTCCCTAACCAAATCCACCCACATCACCGAAGGGACCGTCCACACTTCCGCTCACCGCCCCAGTTACTTTTCCCAACAAGCAACTTCTCCATTCAAGGGGCGGTGAAAGGAAGTCAAAGAAGCACGTGGCCATTTCTAAGCCAATGGCAAAAAGCTCCCTCGTCAGCTCAACTAGAATCCGATTGGCGGGTTTCTTTTTTTTTTTTTTCCTGACCACATTGATCTCCCCACCCCGCCCACCGTTGTTGTTGTTTTTAAACCTTTTCACAAGTCAAGTCGGTCGTTAAGACGCCGGCGG
This sequence comes from Laticauda colubrina, assembly GCA_015471245.1. Lineage (NCBI taxonomy): Eukaryota > Metazoa > Chordata > Lepidosauria > Squamata > Elapidae > Laticauda > Laticauda colubrina. Next base: position 2,290,526 of record BLBF01000026.1, on the reverse strand, counting down.
TGTGGGAGTCAGCGATTGAGGCGGCGCGTGCTGCTCTCCTGAGGAGGGAAGGCGATGATTGGAGGGAGGTGACGTGGCTTAAAGCGAAGCCCACAGCTGCTTCCAGATTTGTTTGGGTGGTTTCATCCTTCTGCCCGCGCTGATGGGCTTTAAGCGGTCCGCCTTGCGCTCGGCAAGTTTCTCCTTTTTCCTTTCCGTCTCACTTCGGAGGTAAGGACAAGCTACCAACATGGGGAGGACGCCCTCTGCGGCCAACACAATACACCCTCTTCTTTCCCCCCTCGTCCAAATGCATTCGTGTGCAGTTAAAGCTTATTCCCACGTAACCCCATTCACTGTGGGTAGGTTTCCTTTCGACCAGGGGTCTCCAACCTGGACAACTTTAAGACTCGTGGACTTCAACTCCCAGAATTCCTCAGCCAGCTTTGCTTTGCTGGCTGACGAATTCTGGGAGTTGAAGTCCACAAATCTTAAAGTTGCCCAGGTTGGAGAGCCCTGGTCTAAGGAATGGAAACTTCACGGAGAATCAGGAAGATGCACACAATAAATCTTTCCTGCAGCCGAAAAATCCAAGTATTGTTGGAGGAGCTTGGACGGATCAATTTTGCGAGATCAGTCGTACCTGTTGGGCTTTCCAAGAAGGGTAATCTCTGATCAATTGGAGCATCCCAAGTTCTTTCTCTCAAAAAAGATATTACAAAAATGGAGAAGAAATACTGGATTTCAAAGATCAAGCAAAACATTGAATAATTGGAGGGGAGACAGACAGTACAATGAGGACATTTCACTACAACTTTACACTAAGAAATACACTAACAAGAAATAAACTTTACATTAAGAAATAGAAGGATGATATAAATAATATGTAAATAGATGGATTTTAAGTATTTTGAAAATTAAGGGATAATCTTGTGTTGAGTATTTTTTTAAAGATATAAATGATGAAAATATTCAACTAATAACAGTTTTCTTTATGTTCTAATTTTTTTCATTGTTTGATCTTAATTTTTCAATTAAAGATAAAAACACAACATTATAAGAATAAGTAATAGCTTTTCCTGTCAAATATCTCAAGATTGATTTTTTTTATGGTTGATATTGATTACAATGTCGTTGATATGGTTGAACCGTACAATATGGTTGATCAAGATTACAACTCTGAAGTTTAACAGCATTGTTGCAGACTTTGTGGAAGCTGTTCAGGTTATTTTGTATTTCTGCCTAAGAATTTAGGTTTAGAAGATACAGTTCCAAGCAATTATAAGTTGAGTTTGCCAGTTATATTTATTTTATTTCATAGATTTTGTGTTTCTGATACTGAAAAGCAAATCAGCTTCCTAGAAACGTGATATGAAATTCTGATAAGATTCTAAAATGGCAACAGATGTCAAGGTAAGTTCCATATAAAATTTCATTAAAATGCATTTGTATTATATAATTTAGATATCAGTGATCGTCAACCTTTATTTTCGGCTGGATATTATCTCTTTTTCTGCATTAATTTGATGGAGGCTGTAAAGGGTCTGATTAGATTATATAGTAAATTGGTATACATTTTTTTCATATCTTTCATGATTTCCATATTCCATTTTTGTTGTACTGTTTAACCTATGCTAAGCATCACATAAAGGACCATGCAAATCATTTAGTTGAATTTGCTTACCCACTATTACAAGATTCTTATATTTTCATTTTTTAAAAAGAGAACATTTTATAAAGCAGCTTGTTTATGTAATGTGCCTGAAAACATTTATTTGTTTTTATTAAATGAATCTATAGCAGTTACATTTGGCCACTCCCACTACAACTAACTGAGCCTTGAGCGTTATTAAAAAACAAGTCTTTGTCATATAGAAGCATTGTTTCTTGTGATAGTGGCTGTGACATCAATAGTACCTTTCAACAGAATACTATAAACCAGAGTCATAGATTCCTGTAAAATTTGAGTGATCTTGCCAAAATCTCAGGATAACTTTTTTTAATATGCAAATTTAAGAAAATTATGGTTTACCAACCAAACTTGAAATAAATAGTACTTTTGTTTGTTATAAACATTTGTATGTCTATTTTATCATATTGTGAGTCTATCACTACTTTTCACTTATGTTGCTCCTGATGTGCCCATAATTTTTCTGTAAATGGCATCCTTTTAGGAGTACAGTTTTTTTAATCTTATTTCTTTTAATCATCATCTGGCCTTTTGAAGTCCAGGTAATTTTACTAACTATCAATTCTTCTTTTATCCATTTCCAAACAAACCAGAAATGAAATTTAGTTGCTAGTTTATCACTAATCAAAAGAAATAGATGATATGAAATAAATAAAGGCAAAGCAAGATACTGGTTGCCACTGGAAGAATTGAATTGGTGGACTTTCATTCAGCTTTAACATTTAATGAACTACTAAGTAAATAATTAGTTGCATTCTTGCTTATCATTATAAGGTAATACAGTTGGCAAAAGTCTCTATTCTATTAAAGTCATAGGTATTTTGAGTTTCTGCAGATAATCAAAGAACTGAAATAAAATATAAATGTGAAAAAATAAGATACAAAAGCTAAGATTATGCTCTTTGAATTCAATTTGAATCTATTTGGAATTTTTTTTTAATTTATTGATTAAATGTTAGGGTGCCAATGTATTCTACAAGAGAATACATTGGGAATACTTTGATTTAAATATGAAGATCTATAGAATTGAATTTTAGGGGTTTTAAAAATATTTTTATGACAAAAGATAAACTTCAGTAAAATTAAATGTTTGTTTCCAGAATAATGACTTTGAAGATGCCAGTATAACAGAGCTCATCCTGATAGATCAAAGGTAAAGCTATTTATTTTGCATTCTAAATAATATATAAAATGCAATTTCAAAGTACCTTATAAAAGGATGTGTTGATATCTAGAATTGAATAAGTGAAGTATCTATTACTTTTTTTTCTTGATCTTGTTCATATGTATATGTAAAAACTATGTGTATACATAATTTAAACAAATATACTGTACTCAGGGTAGAGGAATTAGATTTGTGATTAAGAAAAAAGAAAGTTTCCGTGAACTGTATCCAAATGTAACCATACAGAAAGTTGATTTCAGTTGATCTGCTGAAATTAATGGAATTTAAAGTTAATGTATTCATTTCAGTGGCTCTTAAGTCAATCATAAACCAATTCATCAAAACTCTCCATGAGCTCTAAATATTTTGTCAATACTTTAATCATGTTTGAACCTGACCCTTTTATCTGGAAAATAATTCCACAAGCATTCCATGCCTTAACAGTGAGAAACTACAAGCTAATGTTTTATAATATCAGAGCTTGACAGTTTGATCTAATTCTTCCTTTCATGTTTTAAAAATATTAGCATAACTGGCATTGAGTTTGATTTTTTTTTAAATATATAAAAGCTGTCACTTTGTAGGAGGTAAAGGTTCTACTAGAAAACTTCATAAAATCAGTTTGTGTTCTCTCTATCTGGGTAAACTGAAAGGGAAAGAATTACCTTATATAAATTTTCTTTTTAACTGCTGCAAGAAGAAAAGGAATTTAAACATTTTCACCTGTTTACAAATTATATTTAACTTTTACAATAATTAATTGTTAAGAATCCTGGGTTGTTTACATTAAAACATTGTTGATCCATAACTTCAAATGAAATTATTATTGTTGCTTGTTTGTAATCCCTTGATATTTTATAAATCAAGATAGTAGTAGGATCACTTTTACAACACAGATATGTCAAATTTATTTTGGAGTTTCTAGTTTTCTATCCAATGTAGTTGAGTTCTGAGATGTCTGGTATAAATGTATTCCAAAGTGAAAGTGTTCAGCCTGAGGAATTAAGGTAAGTTGCCATCACCTGAGCAGAGAAAAAAACCATCTGCTTATATTCTTGGGAATCTATATAGGACAAGAGATCCTACCTCTTCAGAATTAAGCCTTTAAAGAAGTTGACTTCAGTTTCAGAATGTCCAACATAATTTTGGACTCTCTGGTACTTTAAAAAATCTACATCTAAGTGGGAAAATTCCATTCTTACTTCTTACAGGAATTGTCTAATGACTTTAAAATGTGTATACTGGATTAGGATCAGGAAGAGTCTGATTCAAATTTGTCTTCAGCCTTGGAAACCCTTTGGATGGCACTCAGGAGTGTTACTGTTAATAAAAAATGGAGTATTGAGTACTATGTATGCCCTTTGAGCTTCTAGAAGAAAAGCAGGATAAAAATGTAACATATAAGTAACCAAGACAAATAGTTTGAAAAGGTTTCATATATACAGAGTGTTTGGGATTATTGTGCTTGTCCTTAATAATGATTCATTTTTTTATGTTGATGATATTTTTTTACTTTCACTTGCATTGTGTCACTCAATATGCAAACTTTATTTTACATCCCTCTTAGCTTATTACCTCCTATAGTTGCTGAATACGATAAACATCTTGGGGAAATGAATGAACAACTGAAATACTGCCAGGTACAAAGTTAAAGCTATTTTTTACCACTAAGATAGGTTGCTAGGTAATTTTAAAAAACAACCATAATGTTTATAATTGAAATATTATTGGTGAGATGTTTATTTTTAAAAAAATCACAGAAACATAGCTAATAAAATAATAGCCACTGTTGTTAATAATTCAAAAATATGTTTATCTTTCTAATTTGAGACATCTTGTTTCACAAACTAGAAAAGGCAACGTTTTTAATTGACATTCAAGTATCTTAGTATCATACTGAATATGTATTGCATGTGTTCTATTGTATCTTCAGGAAGAAATATTTAATATCCTGTTTTTCTTGTTTTTAGATGCAGATGAAAGAAATGAGGATTAAACTTGAGCAAGTCATCAAAGAAAATGAAAGGTAACCCCATAAAAATCATACTAATTCTGTATTGTTTGTGTCGTATAGAAAGAAACTGCTGATAGAAATAATTGTGTATTTTGTCTTATCCTTGCAGTGCAACAAATACAGATACCCTGGGACTGGGGTTGAAAATAACTAAAATGTTTTTTCTGGAGTTGCAATTGTTAACTGTCCGACAGAAGAACCATTCTTAATAAAAATACAATTTTATTGCTGTTTTACAATAAAGTGATCTACCTCTTATTGTATGGTAACACAGATTGCATGAGGAGTTAAAAGAAGCAATTGAAAAGCAGTTGGAAGCTCTGCCATCTGGTTCTGTTTCAAGAGATGCTACATTTATGGATGAAAACGTCATAAGAAACCTTCAAGAACAGTTGCAACTAGCAAATAAAGTGAGAAAATTGAAATATTTGCTTTGGTTTACTTTTATGTCTAGGTTCCAATAGTCCTAAATTGCCTTTCAATTTAGGCATGTTCATTTATGACACATTTTTGTTATAGTTGAAAATTGTAGTTTATTATTTTAATATTAGTGTTTATTTTTGTTAATACATAGATATAAACTGATATTAAATAGAAATTTTGAACATATATGACAACAAGAAAGGAAGATAACACACTATTAGTAGACTATTTTGTTGTCATTAATTAATAGGCACAGAGATGTTCATAATTTCAGATAATTATGCTTCTATAATATAAACTACATAGGAAATAGAGTATTATTTATCTCATAATAAAATGATGTTAAAATGTATACATCGTAATAGATATGAAGTAATTCTTTTCAGACATTTGATATTCAAAAAAAATGGAAAGAAAAATTCTAACATTCTTTTTTCAATCTTTCAATTTTAAGGAAAAAGAACATGTTCTAGAACTTTGGCAAATGGTTTCACAGGAATTGGAGCAACTTCAACAGATATACCAAGAACACATGACAGAAGCACAAATTCATATTGTGGAAAGGCAGAAGCAAAAAGTAACATACTGATACACGTGCATTAAAATAAATTAAGATGAAGACAATTTTTCCCATTAGCTCAACATAGCCAGCTTTTTCATTAAAGAGCTTTTTAAATGATCTTTGAGCAAGTCACAGATAGGTGGTATATGAGAGAGAAGGTGGGGCATACCAGAGAACAGAGCTGAACTTTTCAGACTATTTGTGGCTGAGGGGGAGTGTCTTTTTCAATTTGTTTTTAGCAATAGCACTTATATACTGCTTCACAGTGCTTTACAGCCCTCTCTAAGCTGTTTACAGAGTCAGCATATTGTCCCAACAATCTGAGGTCCTCATTTTACCAACCTCCGAAGGAGGGAACACTGAGTCAGCCTTGAGCCAATGAGTTCAAACTGCTGAACTCCTGGCAGTCAGAAGTAAGCAGAAATAGCCTGCAGTACTGCAGTCTAAAGACTGCACTGCTTGCTTTTAGGAAAGGATGTAATGCTCAAAAGATGCATTTGGAAAATCATTGTGCAAAAATGATCTTTCATTTTATGTTAGTCCCTGGGACCAGCTCCCCAATGACTTCCAAAGATTTGAAACCTGAATGCATGTTTAGAATAAGGACATTGTTTGCTTGATTTTGAAGTCTTGTGATTTTAAAAAGACTTGCTATAGCATTATCTGTGAGTAATTTATTCAACTTAGAACTATACTGTATTCAATAAATATGCTTCATTCACTTGAAAACTTCTGAATCTTGTTGCAGAAATATATTATGTTTTATCACAGTATTTAATATGAAAGTATTCAGACATATAGCTATGCACAGAAACACAAACTAAGAAAAATGAATAATTTAGATCATTCCTGCTTTATGCTGTTACATGATTTTTTTCAAAAATAAATTGAATGATTCTCAAATATGGACAACAGCCACCAATATGGTTATACTTTATTACTTAAATTAAGTATTTAATACCTAAATATTTAATATATTTTAGTGTTTATTTTTATGTTGATAAATCTTCTGGATTGTAATTCCAATGCGCTGTATTATCTTCTTTCTAGGATCAATTGACAAGCTTTCAACAGATAACAAAACAACTGCATTTAACTAATGAAAAAACTGAGTCAGTAAGTGAAATACTGAAATTCTAAATGTTAATTTGGGCTAGTCATAACAGCAGAAAAATATAAAAGAAAATACACTTTCTAAACAGATATAACTTTTCATAAAGCTATGTTTTTTAACTTGTTTTACTTACATGTTTATAAGTTACATAGTGGCTTATAGTGTATTTTTAATCTGTTCCAGTTTAATTGCTACTTAGGAAAATGTGTTTTTCATGAAAAATCAAGGTTTTATCTGCAGAGATCATGATTACTAAGTTTTATTGCTTATTTCTTTGATCATTCAGTATTAGTTTAAAATATTTTCTTTCTTCCTCTATTTGTTTATGCTTTTAAATACATGACTTAGAAGCAAATGAAGTTGAAATGAGAACCTTTTTGAAAGCAGAAACAATAGAGAATATCTACATATCTGTGAATTTTATTATAATCATGGTTAGTTGAAAGAGACAGATTTTGTGTTGCTGCTAAGCAAAGTAAGGTAGTCTTGCTTAATAACTTTAATTGGGACTGGCAGCTCCATTGCGAAACAAAGCGGTTGTCAATGTGAAATTATATGACCGTGTTTTCCACTGTAAAGGGATAAGATTAGTTTCATATCTTAGGCTTTTGTTTCCCTCCTAACCATTCTTTGGGACATTCAAGTGCCTGTTTACTGTCTTGTACACATCAAAAGCAGTGTGATCATACTTCAGCCATCTGTTGCTCTCCAGTCATTTTGGTCTGCAAGGACAGTAGGGAAAAATGCAAGCTATTTCTGTTCTGAAGGCAATTTCTCCTTTGTCCTAACCTTTCCTGCTATTTGCATGACTGCATTACTCAACAGGTAGAAGAGCAAACTGCTTATTGTTTTGAAATTGCTTTGCTCTGCAGGAGTAGCAAGTAGGAAGCAAGCAATGTTGGTAGACAATCTCTCCTTAAATGCTTGAGGGTGTACTAGACCCTGGGTCTCTGCATTTCTAGCCCAGCATTTTAACCATACTAGCCTACTGGCTTTCATGTTTTTTAAATTTTATTTTAACAGCAATACAATATATTTTAAAAAAAATTTTACAGATTAATCAGGTGTTTCTGAAAACTGTAACAGAACAAAATGTAGAGCTGGAACAGCTGCGCAAGCAACAAAGGTATAGACTTCTAAATCTTAAATCACTTTTAAAAAAAACAAAGCACACAGATAATAGTCCTTCCTGTGCAACAAGGCTTTTCAAAAGTATTTTATGGCTTATGGCACATCATCAGGTAGAAGTTTATAGCTATCTGTGGAGATGTAATATTGTGAAGAAATGCTGACCTCTGTTAGAACTTCAGTAGATAATGAAGAAAGCCTTTCCACTGTAATAAATGTGTGCTGTTATATATATACTGTATATGGGTTAGCATATCTACCCACACCAAAATGTCATGTTTATCACACACTGATGAATAGATCTTTTGAGAAATGAACTGTAAATGCTGTAAAATGTGATCACAAAGAGATACTAAAATAGACCAAGATGTGAGTTTTTCTGGTGCAATAATTTGTTGAGCAAGAGCGAAATTTTATCTGTATGCAGTTTTTCCCCTTGAGATTGAACATGAAATGGTAATGTAAAAACATAATATTTGTGTAGTCAGAATATTATTTACAGAAATTTATCTTTTTAACATGCAGACAATCCAAGTTGGACTTGAGAACAACAATTGCAAAAGCTGATGAAATGATGAGATTTGTTGAGGAACTTCGCAGTCAGTTAAACAGAAAGGTTGAATAGATCCTTTCTCAACTTGCAAAATAAAAGTTTATATTGTTGGACTCTGTTTCTGCTGGACATAAAGTTGTAAAAAAGCTCTGTTTTTTCTGGTGTTTAGGAAAAAGAGGTCCTAGCTGCTCGTGAAAAAGAAGAGGCATCAGATAAACGCTTGCAAGAATTGCAGTCAAGCATAAAACAATTGGAGACAAGGTAATTTATTAAATAATAACTTCCACTTTAACATTATAATCCTATTTCAGAACATACTTGTACAGAAAATATTCAACTAGTGTAATTTATTTCATCCAATGAATTTTAGTTGATTATTATTTTTGTGGCCCTCAAGAATAAACATTAAGTCCAATATTGGCTTACTGTCAAAAATGACTGCAAAATTGGTTGGAGTTTGAGAGCTGCCTAGGGTTTTTTTCTGGATTTTGAATCAATAACAAATATGTCAACTTGGATTCATCCAGCCAAAAATATGTTTAAGGTTTAGCCTAGATTTCAGACTCTTCTTGAAAAATTAACCTCAAAATTTAAGAAACTCTTTTCTAATTTAGAAATATTTACAAAGCAATAAACATTACAATGTTTATAGAGAGAATAACAAAATGATCAAAATTAACGGTTGCTATTATTTTCTTGAGATTGAACATGGAATAGTCATGTAAAAACACCCTATTTGTGTAGTTGGTATATTTCATATTTAGAGAAGTTTATCTTTTTAATATGCAGACAATCCAAATTGGACTTGAGAACAACAGTTGCAAAAGCTGATGGAATGATGAGACTCATTGAGGGGTCTGGTTTGTCAAAAGTTTTCCTATTTCTGGATATCTGAAATTTCACTATTACGATAACAGTGAAAACTACTTGAAAGATGCTGCAAAAAGGTGCTGCCCCAAGATGATTTGATTTCACCATATTAGAGAAGAGACTTAATTTAATCTTATCAGGTCTTGAAAGATAGGAGGACAACTATTTTAATTGTAGGCTTAACTAAACTTAATCTAAACCTAAATTTAACTAAATTCAATTGGTCACTGTTCCATAATACAGACTTTGTATAGCTACAAAAGATTCCAAACAGCTAAGATCAGAAAGAACAAATCTTGAAGAAAAAATTCAGGAGCTGCAAGCAAAGTGTGTGAATATAGAAGAAGAGAAGTATGATGCTGTAGCAAAAGTCCGAGACAGCGTGCAACTCATAGAAGAAGCTAATCTTCAGAAGAATCAGGTGATGGATTTATTTTATATGATTATGGGACAACTGCTTTGAACTTGTTAATCTGTTTTCTATTAAATATCAATAGCTGTATCTTTAGGGTTATGGCTTCACCTATCTTCAGTAGGAAGTTTTTACTAGAATATGCCCATTCTTTCCAATTCTAGGCAATGCTATCAGAGAAACAAAAAGAAGAGGAAATTGAAAATATGAAACAAGCTGTTTCTCAGCTGCTACAAGATGCTGCTTTAAGAACAAGAAAAGAAGTAAGCAGTGATGCTTCAAACTTTTTTATATTTTCTTACATATTTTGTTCTTGTAAATTATATTAATAATATTGATACTGTTACTCTAAAAGCTAAATATTTGAAAGATACCTCAGTTGAAGTATGCAACTTTTTTTGCCTGTCGATAAATCAGGTAATTTTGTGAGTGGACCTTGGTTATTGGGAGAAAAAAAATAATTTCTTCCAATAAACTTTGGATATTACAGTCCAAGTAATTCAGGTGGCAAAAACCAGAACTGTTGGACACATTCTCCTTCAAATCCTCCTACGAGACTTGCATTGGGCAGAGTAGAAATATGGTTGCTAAAAATCCCAGTTCACTGCAGCCACTATGTCTGATTTTCTGGGATGCCCCTAAATCTTCATCAGGTCTTTCCAATGCCCTGAGTAGCAGGTTCAGTGGGTTGGAGGCGCTGTTTGGAAGAGAGATGGAGCATGCTTGTGCCCTTCCAGTTATGAACATCTATATCTCAACATTGCTTAGTTCTAGAATGTATGTAGAAAGCTCTATTGATAATTTGTATATTTCTGTTTAGCATATTGCAGCCTCTCGTACTCTTAAAAATGTATTATATAATCAAATAAGGAAACATCCACTAGACACGGAATAATACCCCCTTTTTTAAAAAAAATAGGTAGAAAACGAAAAGAAACGATACAATATTCAAATTACACGTCTAACAGAAGAACTTACTGCACTTCAGATGGTAAGTTGTACATTTTGCTTAAGTTGCTTACTGCCTAAAGTAGCCTCAAGGTGAGATAGGCAACAAATCAATTCAACAAATAAATATAAGTTTACATTCTGGTATTTTCCCCCTATGTTTATTTTCACTTAGGAAAAATAAGCATTAAAAAGTTTAGCACCACAAAGGAACGGTTTCACTACTTTAGTTTGTGCAGACAATTTTTTTCCCTGTCTAAGCATTCACCTTTTCATTTAAATGTAAGGATAAAAATACTTTTTCAGGTGGGATGCTACTGTTTGAAACAGCAGATACAAAACAAAATAATATACCTTATTTGTTAAATTTCTGGATAAAATAAACATAGCATCAAGCTTTGTGATTATTTGTAAGAAAATATATAGATCACAAATGTTTTGTTCAAATAGCAAAAAAAGCATACAATTATCCCTTTTTTAAAAAGGAAAATAGAGATACGTTATGGTTCCAGACTTTACTTTTAGGAATTGATATTGGAGGCGGGGAATAGGTCTAAAATATGTTCTTGCTGAACATGTGATTTGAACAAAATTACTCTGAAATATAACTTGAAAAAAATTACAAAATCACCTAATTAATCTTGTATTATTTCAGTGCAGATCTTTCATAATCTAGAAACAGGTTAAAAGTAACTGAAAGGTAAAGGAAGTTTAAAGTGAATGGAATTTGTAGCAATTTCATAGGTCAAAAATTAAGTGCATACTAATACTTGACAGGATTCATTGTTTATCCCAATTTGTTTGCCACATACATATACAGTTATATGTCACTTATTAATTTTAAAAAAATCATATTCTGTTATTGCTTTATAGGAATGTGGAGAAAAGCAAAGCGAACTAGAACGAGCCATTAGAGAAAAACGAGCAGTTGAAGAAGAACTAGAAAAAGTAAATACTTTTTCTTTTCCACCATTTTCATGCATTAATGATATAATGTACATGCTAAAAAGTAAGCAATTTTAGGATATAAAAATATTAGCCTTGATCATATGAGACAGACTAGAAAGGATCAAAGCATTCACAGCATTTAGATACAAATAAAAATATGCTGTCATAAAAAGAGTACTTGGCATTGTTAATGGCATGAAATGCTGTTCAGTATTTTTTTTGCCAAATAACGACCTGAAATAAAAACAAATTGCCTGTGATTCATGAAACTCATGAAAAATCTGTGCAAGCTAGAATGACTAAAACTCACTTAATCAAACTCACTTAAATCAGTAAAAATGAACGAAGAATGGAAGATCTGTGAAAAAAGCAGATAATCAGTTCTCATATTGTAACAATATTAATTAAAAGCAATTATACTAATAAGAAGAAGATAATGAACACAATACAAACTGTCAGTGGAAAACCTGATTAAACAGTATAGGTTTTTTTTTTTTTAACAACTGAAGTCCTTCAATCAACCAAAGTTATCATAGTATTAAACAAATGAGGGTTACAACCGGTCTTCAAAGTTTTGGCCAGCCCATCCACAGTCACGAGTGCAATGTGGATGTTTGGCAACTAGCTCATACATATGAACCTTGAAGCATCCTGTGGCACTCCTCTGCACTCATGCTTCATTTCACCTCCCTGCTCAGTCACACTTTCACCACCTGTGCATCTTCCCCTAGCTTTGCTGAGCTTGGGTCATATCCCTCACCACTTTCGCACCTTCTTCCACCCAGCATTAGCCACCTTAAGCCACATATGTGTGTTGCCACTCCACCATCCACATACCTTCCTTGTGCCTCTCTGCCCTCAGGCTGTGCCTCTCCCACTACTTACACACCCAGCTGTACTCTTCCCAGGCCTTGCTGAACTTGCACCACACCTTCCCACGCTTGTGCACCCTCTTCAACTTGGCTCCAGCCATCCCAAGTCTTTCTGGAACGTACCATACCTCCCCATCAGCCACTCATTTTTCACAATCCTTGCATTTGTGCCTCTTTGCCACTCATGCATCCTTGGCCACTTGTGCTCCCTTGCATTTCCTCCATCCCCAGCAGCAATCATCCCAAGCTCTGCTGCTCTTGCACTGTATTCTTACCTGCTCACCCTTCTTAGTCTCACATTCACACTAGTCCTTACCTGCCACCTATAGGCTTGCCTGCCAACAATTATCCTGAGCCCTGCCACTTTTACTTTTACTGTGCCTTTGCTTCCTTTCCCATCTTATAGCAGCCATTTATTTCCCTGCTGATTTTGTTTGTTGGAAGCTGATAGGAAGTTATAAGCAGATGCTAACTTAATGACTCCCAAATCTCATTTAACAATGGCAATGGGGACTGCAGAGATTGCCATTACTAAGCAAAGTAATTATATTACACTGAACTTTACAAACGCATTGTTTAGTGACAGAAATTCGGATCCCAGTTACTGCCATAACTTAAGGTCTACTTGTAGAATGTTTGTCTGGTGGACAATAATGGAATATTTCTTCAGATGTGATAGTCATAACGAAATGATTATCCATTTTCTAAGTTATGCACAGTGATTGATTTGTGAAAGCAGGGATTTTACTGGAACATTGGAATCATATCCTGGTTTATATTAATCTATCAGGTGTACTGTGAAGGTAGAGGAAATGAAGCTGATTATAGAAAACTAGAAGAGCTTTACCAGAGATGTTTGAATGCTGAACGTACAAAAGATGACCTTCATCTTAGTTTGCAAACAGCACAAAACAAAATTAAGCAACTGGAACTGAAGTAAGTAATTAACATATGCTACAAACTCATATCCATTTTATTTCTAGTTTTTTTTTCCTCTGGAGATTTTTTACCAGAGAGTTTTATATTCTTGCATTTGTATTGAAATTTTGCTTTTGAAATTTGCACTGATATGATTACAAATTTGATTACAAATTTTTGGATAATGGAAATATACATTTTGTTTTTGTTTACTTCCGTTTGTTAAAGTTTAAGGTAAAATTTCCCTCAGTGTTCAGAAAATAATAAACTGTAACTGAAATACAAGTAAATTGAATTTAGAAACAAGCAGATTTCTTATGTCCTTCCATACGGCAATTCATTGTTAATTATTATCACTAGGTTTAGATGTGACACTGGTAATTGTTAACATATTTTTACAGTTTTATTAATATATGCTGTCCTCTTTTAAATCTAACTATGCAACTTGTATTGGACTATGGTAGCATAGGCACACATTAAATACATTGATGAGGGTTACTTAAAATATTTCTGATTCTATGAGTAAAAAAAGGAAATAAAATGCCAAATATTACTGTATTTGATGTAGTCTAAAGTCTATGTGTGTTTTCAAGTCATGTTTTAAATTGACCGTACAAAGCGTAATTTACTTTAAGATATGAAGAAGAGAGATGCCGTTGCCAAGAAAATATGTGCAAGCTGCAAAATATTTTGGATTCTGAAAGGGAGAAATGTGGAGCTATAAGTGAAGAGCGCTTAAAGCTGCAACAAGGAAATGAACAACTTCAAAAAGAAATGGAAAACTTGAAAAAGCTCACAATGGAGGCAAAACATACTGCAAAATTAAAGGTATTGTTTTTTATATAATACTTCAGAATTAATGCAAGTTGTTTGGATTTGAATCTGCAAGGAACAAGACAGTATTAGCTTACAACCTCTTTTAAAAAATGAATTCAAGTTGACTTTTACAATGATATCAGTCACTTTGACAAAGAATGCAGTAATATTTGTTTGGCATTATGTTTTTGACAAGTCCATGTTGGCTTCTAGCAATAGCTTTGCATGCTTCTAGATGTTTTTAGATCCATTGCTTGATTATATTTTTCAGGATCTTCCCAGGTATTGATGCTGGACTGATTGGTCTATAGTTTCCTGGATCCATTTTTTCCCTTTTTCAAAGATGGGAATCAGCTCTTTTCCAGTCTTACAGTAGTTCCTGGATTTCCAGGATCTTTGAAAGACATGTTCAGTGGTTCTGAGATCATGTTTGCCAGCTTTCTCAGAACTCTGGAATGTAATCCAACTGGTCCTGGTGATTTGAACTTGTCTAGGAAAGCATTTCCATTTTCTTCCTGCTACCTGCCATTTCCTTGTCATCTTCTCTCATTATTGACATTGTTCCAAGGGAAAAGAAGCATTATTAATAGGCAGCTTTATGATTCAGACATTTATATGATAGATTGCTTTCCATCTTTTCCCCTTGGTTTTCTTCTTGATTTTGTTATGTTTGATATTTGTAAATATTCTTTTATAATCTATTTTAGTATCCCAATTGTTCACATGCTTGTCTTTTGTTCTGTAAACAGTTGTATCCCTTTCTTTTGTAGTTTAGGTTTTCACATAATTCATACTTCAATAATAGATAATAGTTGGTTGAAATCATAAGGCCTTTTAGGATAAAGATGCAAGGGTGAATGTTACAAAGATAAACTGGAGTTTCAAATAAAAATGAGTACAATAAAAGATTAAAGATATACTCATCTACAAACCCTTATTAATTTCTGTGGATGACCAGGTCCAATGATATTTCTCCAGTGGAATTAAATTTATTTAAATTGAAGCATACTAAAGGAGGTTATTAACTGCTTGGCATAAGAAAAGAACATGGTGAAAAATGTACCTGAAATGAATTGTTTCATTTTACATTAATTTCCATAGTTAAACATCCAATAATTCTTTATTGATAAATATGCTAAGGAATTTAGCTTTCAAATGTTGACAGATATTAGTTTAACTTTTAAAGAATAACAATTTTTTTCAGTATAAGACACTTATAACTGTTTTTCTAACAGATAAGTACAATGGAGAACGAACATTTATTAAAAGAACATGGGTTTGAAATTCGACTGAAAGAGATGGAAGATGTAAGTCAAAACTCAGTAACTGAGCTTAGACGCCTGTTGATGGCTCAACAAAAAGCAACAAATCGCTGGAAGGAGGAAACAAAGAAAATAACAGAAATAACTGAATCCAGAATAAATAGTCTAAAGTAAGAGTTTTTTCCTTTGACATTTCTAAAGAATTTAGACCATGGTTGTCATGGATGTTATGTTGCTGTCACGTGACATTTTGTGACTATTTTCCCCCTCGTGGAACTGGGGTAGGCATGGCCTGCACATGACGCATCCTGCTTGTGGGCTGCCAGTTTGAAATCCCTGGTCTAGATATTATGTGTAGATTGTTTACAAAAAAGAAAAAGCGAAAAATTTTGGCTCCATAACATCATCAGATACTCATTGTCTGCTATCTTCCAAACCTGGAAGATAAATGGTATTACTTGGG
Source organism: Laticauda colubrina (assembly GCA_015471245.1). Lineage (NCBI taxonomy): Eukaryota > Metazoa > Chordata > Lepidosauria > Squamata > Elapidae > Laticauda > Laticauda colubrina. Next base: position 2,274,389 of record BLBF01000026.1, on the reverse strand, counting down.
GGAAAAAAACTAACCACCAAAATAACTGTTAGATCCTACCTCAGGAGGCAGAGTTGAAGTGTTGCTTTCTGGAAGTAGTACTCGACTTACGACCACAATTGAACCTAACATTTTTTTTGTTATGTGAAATATTTAAGTGAATTTTGCCCCATTTTACCACCTTTCTTGCCACAGTTAAGTGAATCAGTACAGTTGTTAAGTTAATCACACAATTGTTAAATGAATCTGGCTTTCTCCTTGACTTTGCTTGTCAGAAGGTTGCAAAAGTTGATCACATGACCTTGAGACACTGCGACCGTCATAAATATGAATCAGATGCCAAGCAGCTGAATTTTGATTATAGGTTCTTGGTGTTGCTGCAGTGGTCATCAATGTGAAAAGTGGCTATAAGTCACTTTTTTTCAGTGCTCTTGTAACTTTGAACAGTCACTAAATGAACTGTGTGCTGTAGCATTACAGTATTAAATCTCCAAGAGAACTCCTTGAAGTGTCTTAGGTTGCTCAGATTTCAGTAATGCTGATTCAGTGTATTCTAATTATGCGTTCTCCTAATGCTGAAAGGTAACCTCTGTGCTTTAAATTTATTAAAATGTTTTATTTTAGTAATGATTGTGCTGAGAACCACTCTATAAGCTAATCAGTAAAAAGCAGGTTATAAATGCTGAATATAAATGCAATCAGTTACTTTAAAGCTTCCACCTTGCCTTTGAAAGACTCAGATACCTTTAATGTCAGCATGTCTGTAGTTTATACAAACAAGTTTGCTTATTCTTGAACTTAACAATTATAAAAACACTGATTTTAGGGACCATCAGTTGACCAAAGAAATAAATGGTAAGTTAAGTGAACAGTTCATTTAACTGGAAGCTTTTTCAAAAACAAAAATCCATATATTCAGAATTACTGCTTATTACTGTTGAGACACAAGCTCTCCTCATATCCATTTGACAAACTTTAATTAGTATTTTGAATACAGTAAATCAGTCATAAGTTGAAATAATCTTATTTTAAAATCAGCCTGAGCCTTTGTATTACTCATTTTTCTGTTCTATAAAATATTTTTTGAATAGTAAAACAATTTATTAGGTATGACCTGAAACAATGTTGTTTATATACTTAAATAAATTGCATTGTATTAGTGGAGTTCAGATTCCTTTATTCATAACATATTTGTTTGACTGAAATTATGTAACACCCAACTGTACCATTTATTTTAAGTTATTTAAGATTATTAACAGGATAAGAAACAGCTGCAGATATTGGAGATCTACAAAATATATAATTACTATACATAACTGAATAGCATAACTGAATAAATGAAGCATTTTGTAAAGAAAACATCTGGAATATGCTTTGTATGTCATATGAGAATTTGCATTAAACTTCACTAGCTTATAATTTCTTCTACTTTAGTGTTATACAATCTATGTTTTATTTTCTGTTCAGTTTTTGAAATTCAGGTTAATTCTAGCCCACTTTCATATTAATTAACGTTGGATTATTATACACGTTTTGAAATTTTTTAGTTGGAAACTGCAAATTACAAAATATTAGATAAGGCTTATATAGGTAAGGAAATTTCATTATTGGTCTGTCTTGATTCTTCAAGTCTTGGTTAAATGGAGAACCTATGTGAAATATGGAGGATTGTTCAATCTTTTCAGAACTTTATTTATTTATTCTTTCTGTTCCAAACGAGTGGAGTGGGTGGTGGAGAGGGAATGGGCTTCCATAAGCCAAATGAAAGCCAATTGAGCAATTTCCCACCATTATATAATACTGTCATAGCATACTACTGTAAGAAAAAACTACAATTGGTGAAACAAACAGGACATAGAAGCAATAATTATAGCAAGCATGATTTTAGAAAAAGAGAAAAGAATATGATAGAACTGGTTGACTTCAGCTGTTCCTTAATCCAGAGTACTTTATCATAGCTGAATAGTGTAACTAAATAAATGAAGCATTTCATAAGAAAAACATCTGGAATATGCTTTGTATGTCATATGAGATCAGATTAATTCCTCTCCATATCATCCATTGTTCAGGAAGAGAGGAAAAGAACTTTATTTCCCCAAGTTCTTCTGGAAAGTATACTTACTACAAATGGCTCCACAAGTTCACTGATTTTCATTAATGAGTTTGTTTGATCTTATGTGACAGAACTGAGCTGAGTCGTCAAAAGCTTCACAGCCAAGATTTATTTTATCAACTGGAAAGAGCAAATGAAAAGGTTATTGAGGTAATATCATTAATATGATCCAAATGTTATGCTTCAGCTATAAGGACAGTTCTATTTGAATGTCACTGTCATTTTGATTGGAGCTGTTCTGACCCAGAGACATACATGCTTTTTCAAATCTCACACATTGAAAAAAATGATTAAAATGGCTAGTAATTTTATTGCTGTTTATACATTAAATATAGTGAATTGTGTATCCTGGATGAATAATTTTTTTACTAATACTTATCCTTTCATCCTGTTGTATTTCATTGTTCTGCAATTATACAGACAGAAATGTAAATTTTACTTTTCATTTAAATGTTCATTTGTTTCTGCAGTTACACAGACATTGTAATCATTATCTTAACCATCTGGTTAAAAAAATAAAAGTTAATTCTTTATCCTGATAAAAATAAAACTACCTTATAAACAAACCTAAATCCTCCTGTGCTGCCTCCTGGTAATAGGGGTGTTTCTCCAAGTGATTATAATCCTATCAGGGTTCCCAAGTAGTGAAGCTCATCTTAGCAAAAGCCAGCAGGCATCTGTATTCAGCAGCAATAGAGAAAAATGCTGGAGCATGTGATCATTTTAGTGACAACATCAAAGGCATCGTTTCTTACTACATTTATCAAGAAAACCATATAAATGTCTTTGACATTAGTGAACTGAAACAGATTGTAATTGAACATTTTTCAATCAGAAGGTAATAGTTTTTATGTCAATCTCCCAAGCAGACCAAACAGGAAAAATAACAAGATATCTTCTTTATTGTAAGGCTTCAGTAGCAACCAAACTGACTTGATACTCCATGGAGCAGCATGTCTAGTCTGTCTGTGATTTTATATTGTTCTTTAGCAATTGTTTTTTTTTAATTTTTCCAAGTCTACTTACAATGTCTTTTGCAAATTTAACATTTGTAATAAATGATTTTATTTAAACAGAGTGAAAAATTAATGAAGGAATATCAAGAAAAAGTCAACCGACTTCAAAGTCGACTAAATCAGGCAGAAGAGAGGGCAACTACAGCATCTCAACAGGTATCTAAATTAAATTGGTCCAGTTAAATGAACAAAGTGCTCAGTCTTTATTTTAAAAAAATAGAAATATATTTTATATAATAATGGTTACTGTTAAAATCAGTGCATATATTGTATGTAATTGTATATATGCATGATAAGGCCTTATAGATATACTTTTGGACTTGCATTGCTTTCTCTTTTTTGTATTAGTTTTCTGTTATATGGAAATAAGGCAAAACATTTTAAATGCAGAACTAACAGGTATACTAAAAGGAAACGTCTGTCTAGAAACTCTGAATAGGTTTCAAGAACTAACATAAAATTAGTTTAGTTGCAAGTTATATGTGAAAATAGAATTAACTTAACACAACTAGTCTTACAAATCCATTGGCATGAAAGGTAATCTGGTAGGTAAAATATAAGACACTGGTATCTTACAACTGGAGACCTCTGTGATTCAGAAGTTGGACCTTTAACAGGCCTAATCATTGTAGCTGATAGAAATTGGAATCCACTTATATCTGTAAACTCTTACATTCCTCAGAAAATAATTCCCTCCTCCAACATAAATAGATAGAAGCTCTAAATAAGCTACGAATGAATTTGCAGGTCAGAGAACATTTAGTATGTTTATAATAATGATGGATGAGAAATATAATTTCTGTAAGTTGTGTCTATTTCAGGTTGTACTGTCATCTTATTTGTTTAAAAGGACCAGTGAAAAAAGAAAGTAATCCTTGTTTGTGTTTAATTACAGCTCAGTGCCATAACATTGCAGAAGAAAAAGGCCGCCTACTTGATAGAGCAAAAAGAAATGTAAAGTAATATGTCCTTTCATAGTGCATAAGTACAGGTTGCCTAAGAAAAGTACAAAAAGTACTTTGGAGCCTTAGAATGTATATTTTCCAGAAAATACTTCATTGCTTTATAAAACAAATGTATTTTCCCTATTCAAAACAAACATTAAGCAAATAGCTGAGAAAATGTGTAAAAAAAATCTACAAAGTTTAGTTTTGAAAATTAGAAGTGTACACTGTTGATTTGGATTTTTCTGATCTACACAACTGATTTACCTGTTATTTAACTTTCAGCTGTTGATATATGTATTGATCTGAAAATAATGTTCTATCCATTCATACAATATTGCTGAATTGCTCCCTAGTATCAGTGTTGCTTACTGTTTGAAAAGTATACAGACTTGTCAGATTATACAACTAGCAAAACTAATTCTTACTTGGCATTAAATTACTGAAAAAGTAGAAATTTCAATTATAGCAATTGTTTAGCTGTTCTATAACAATAATTAGAATGTTATCACATTGTCATAACATGGAATAAATTATCTACATTATCTTGGTCCATGATTTTTCAAGATGGAAAAATCTACCATATAAAATCTAACTCCTCCTTTGGTTAGGTACAAGGAGTACATGAAAAAGAAAAAACTATATTTTGTTTAGTTAGATAAAATAAGGTCAGACCGGGCAGTGCTCAAAGAAATTGAAAACAAAAACAAAAACCAAGAGTTATATCTTGGACTCTACAGACATCAGTTAGCATACTAAATGTTGAAGTTCATAATACTACAATTAGAAATAGACTAAATAAGTATGCTTCTTTGGAAGGGTTGTCAGGAGAAAGCCTCTTCTCACTAGAAAGAACATGGCAGCATGGCTTAGTTGCAAAGTTGCATCTGAGCAAATCACAAGGACTTCTGGAACATTGTTCTTTGGACAGATGAGACCAAAGTGGAGATATTGGCCATAATGCCAGTATTTGCCACATTTGGCAAAAAACAAATCCAGAATATTAGCACAAACATCTCATACCAATCATCAAGCAGGGTAGTGGAGGGGTGATTATTTGGGCTTGTTTTTCAGCCACAAGACCTGGGCATCTTGTAGTCATTGAATTGACCAGGAACTCTTCTGAATATCAAAGTATTCTAAGTTAAATGCGAGGCCAGCTATCCAACAGTTAAAGCTTGGGCAACATTAGATCATGCAACAGGACAATAATTCCAAGCTCACAAGCAAATCTACAACAGAATGGCTGAAAAAGGAAAAAAAGCAAGATGTTGCAATGGCTCAGTCAAAGTCCAGATCTCAGTTCAATGCTGTGGGAACTCAAGAGAGCTATGCACAAACCAATGCCCATAAATCTCAATGGACTAAAGCAATGTTGTAAAGAATGGACCAAAATTCCTCCACAATGATATGAGAAACTGATAAATGTCATACAGAAAAAAATTACTCCAAGTTATTGCTTCTACAGGTGGTTCTACAAGCTATTGAATTATAAGGTGTATTTAATTTTTAACCCATGGATTCCATTTTGACTTTCTTTTTGTAAAATAAAAGATGGCATGGTGTAATAAGCCATATGTTGTTCATTTGAGGTTGTATTTATCTATATTTAAGAACTAAAGACCAGATTATTATTTCGTCCTGATACATAAAACCATAGAACTCAGTGAGGTTGCTCTTTCTTTTTAATGATTGTAGATATCTGGGACAGGTTGTTTACATTATTTTTGTAACCTTGAGAACATTAGTAATGGCAATTAGTCATAGGCCAACCAAGCAGTGATCTCATCTTTCAGGAATACTGAAAAAGCCATCTGTCAGGCGGAGCTCCATTCAAAATCCAGGAAAGAAATACTTAGACTCTTTAGTTTAGAGAAAAGATATCTTTTACTGAAAGTGAAGTGGTAGCAACCAAAGAATTCTGAATCTGAGAATTTAGGCACACAATTCACATATAGAAAATGCTGGAAATGTTCCCACCCCCAATAG
>BLBF01000026.1:2154587-2268338 GCA_015471245.1 Laticauda colubrina | reverse complement strand
ACTCTATTTTATGCTCCCCCCTTCCATTTATACATCAGACGAATGTAACTCCTCCAGCTCACTTCCCCAGCTATTCCTACCTCCCTTTTCCACCCCCCCCCCCATTACTCATGGCAGTCGAAAAGATGCAAAGCAATAGCAGAGGATCTTGAAGACTGACACCATCTTTGTATTTGGCTTGCAATCTAAAAATTCAATATAAGGAAAGGCTTCAAAATATAGTATCTTTCAGAAACTAACATACAATATACTGTATCTTTTGCCTTTGCAACCTAGCCTGAAACCTCTCCAGCTTATCACTGCAATCCAGTGTATGCACAGCTATAAAATCCAACTTGTTTCCCTTGGCTCAAATTGGCATGAATGGAAGTTCACCCTATTCTGTATATTTTAAAATATAGCAGTAATAAGTTAATGTATTTTTTCATTTTATGGTTTACCATCTAATTTTAAAAAAAGAATTGTCAGTTTTCATAATGCAGAACAGCGGAATTCCTCAACCTGCTTTAGGACTGATAATTGTTAACTTGTTCAAAACGTATTAATGAACTGGACAAATTTGTGGAAAACACTAAACAAAATAGTTAAAAAAAAACCAAGTAATTGAGAAAGCCTCAAGAATTTCTTTAAACCGGTTAAATTAACGGATGAATTTAAATTTCAGTTAAATTTAAGTTTAAGGATCAATTTAAGAAAATGTAGGACTTTCGGTTTGCAGGGCTTCAGCAGCAACAGAAATCCGCAATCGTGCACGGTTTCTGCTTGCGCTCGCCACTGGAGTGCCCCGAGCCAGCCAGCTTTGGTGCTAAAGCCACCCCGTAGAGGTGGCTGAAGATAGGGGAGACCCGGCAGGGATTGAGAGGAGCACTATCTCCTCTCCCCAGCTGGCTCAACTCCCTTTTCCGAAGAGTGGCGGTCAGAAATGGCCACCACAAAGAAGCATTCATCCAGAAAAGATTGTGCAGGAGGAAGCTAAGAGGTGAAAGTTTTGGCTGACCGGGATAAGAAGCAACATTCAAGATTTCCTGGAATTTAAATTTAAAAAAAAAGATACATCACCCCCAAAGAAGATCTAGAGGCAGCAAATGAAAGTGAAAAGGGAAAGTTTTTTTTTTTTTTAAATTCTCCTTCCTTATGGTGACAGATGAATGAGAAATTAGAAAAACCCGCTTTGGCATCAGCAGGTAATTAAATTGGAAAATTAAAGTCAAGGGGAAAATAAAGATTTCTTATCACTGGAAAAAAAAATATTTTTTTGCTGTAAGTGGGAAGGGAGAGGAAAAGAATAAGAGTAAGATTTGGCTGAAGGAGACTGCTTGGAATCTAAAAGATTAAAACTAAATTGTAACAAGACTTCCAAAATTGGGACTTTCTAACTGAACTGCAACCCCAGGAAGAGAAAGTGAAAAAAGAAGAATGTTAAAACAAAACAGCTTGTGTGTATTTGGACTAATTAGTGACTTTGGGACTCTTGGAAACTATATTTGAAAGATTAAAAACATTTGGGTGGTGGTTTAAAAAATTTCTACAATGGCATAACTGGTGGATGATTTGAAAATGGAATTTAAAAAATATAAAGAAGAGGAACAAGAAGGGAAGGGCTCTTTTGGCTCCGTTTTCCATTTTTTAGAAATGGCAATTTCTACCTATGAGAAACTACAAGAACAAGAAGTTTGGGACAAAGAAGAAGCCATCTTTAATGAACAAGTAACTTTATCTAGGGAAGGGGAAAGGGGGGAAAGAGAATGGAGAATTTAAGACCTAAAAAAACAACCAGAAAAGGGAAAAATAAGGTGAAAAGTAGATATAATAACAAAAAAGAGGAATTTTATAACAAAAAAGAGGAATACAGAAGAGGGAAATGAAGATGAAGAGACAAGGGGGTAAAAAGGGTAGTGGAGAAGCAAGGGAGGAAGAAAGGGAAGAGAAGCTACAAAGGTTTGAAACAAGAGGTAAAGAAACAGGACTTATTTAGAGATAATGGGTAAAAATATAACTGAAAAAGAGATTCTGCAAAAGTACATAAGATTGTATTGTTTTATTTGTATTAGAAATAATATTAGAAAATTTGAAACAACATGATTATAAAGTGGGATAAAATATTCAATGTAATTTAATGAAAATCTTTTCTTTTTTGAACAAAATAAATGAAATATAAGAGAACTGAATTAAGAAGGAATGGGAACATTTTAAGTACATAATGCCTTAAAATATAAATGAAATGAGGGGGAAATAACTACACAAAATTTATAAGCATTCCCATAGAAGCATGATACTTATTTGAAAAGAAATGTATAAAATGTTTAAGATTTAAATGAATACTACAACAGTAGAAAAGAGGAGTACAGAAGAGGGAAATGAATAGATTCTGTAAAAGTACATAAGACTGTATTGTTGTATTTGTATGAGAAATAATGTTACAAAATTTGGAACAACATATGGCTATAAAATGGGATAAAATATTCAATGTAATTTAGTGAAAATCTCTTCTTTTTTAAACAAAATAAATGAAATGAAATATGAGAGAATTGATTTAAGAAGGAATGGGAACATTTTAATTATACAATGTCTTAAAATATAAGTGAAATGGGGGGCAAGTAACTATGCAAAATTTACAAGTGTTCACATAGAAGTATGACACTTATTTGAAAAGGAATATATAAAATGTTTAATATTTAAATGAATATTATTAACGATAGAGTTCAATTGGTATGGATTGTTGTTTCGATTATATATTTACATTTTTTTCTTTTTTAAAAATATAGTGTGTAGCTTCAGAATGTACGAAGCAGAATCCGAATGAAAGTTATGTATTGTCTTAAGTGTTAAATTTAGGGGAAAGATATCAAGGCGCCATACTCAGTTATTGCAGGAGAAATTTTGTGTTAATGAGAAAAGATAATAGACAGCTGAAACAGGACAAAGGATATAACTATAATGATTTAAATTGAGATGCAATAAATAAAATAGAATTAAGAGAGTGAAAAGAGGGGAGAAGCTATATAGAAAATGTCGAATGGTAATAAGATATGGAATAGTATATAAAAGTGAGCATGAATTTGAATTTATGTCTGTACGAAGAGATGTAACCCGGGATCAAGCTGCTTTCAAAAAAGATGTTTTATATTTTTGTGTTGTTTTGTTTGTTTGTTTTTTAAAAAATCAATAAAATTTTTGAAAAAAAAAAGAAAATGGAAAATAAGATTGTGAATGAAATAGAAAATACATTTTATTTCAAAACAGAACTTTGTTTTGGGAAAATGATGTTTGGTCATGTGAAAGAATTGCATTTCAGATCAAGCTTAGGCTGCAAGAATTGGAATTACTAACGTTAATGGTTTTCTGAGCATTTACAGCCCAGATTTTATAATTGTAAATAATTTGTTCGAGAAGTATGGGTATTTTAATATAAAGGAATGTATTTGGCTGTTTATTTTTCTTCCTCATGCAAGACAATGTTTTCAATCAATTATTTTCTGCAGGGCAGGACATGTTCACAGGAAATATTGACTTGGCCTGTTATGAGGTTACCATTTTTAATAAATCTTTTTCTAAATTTGTTATCTGAAATTAGCTTTGCGGGCCACCACAAACAAGTGATTATCTCCCTCTGTCCAGATATTTAAAACTGTAGTTGCATATTTATCCTGCCTGGATGATCCACCCCCTCTAATTTTTGTGGCAGAATGAACAAGGAAGTTGGAAGTGAAGAAAGAGAAATATCTTGAAGTTAGATGATACCCAAGAAAATATCATCTAAATGTTCAGCAGCTGCAAGAAAAGCAATACCATGCTAAAGCTTGTTAGGGAAGGAATTCAAAATAAAAATAAAGAGTGTTGTAAATCCAAGTCTGTGGTATATCTTCATCTGGGATGCTATTTAGAGGTCCAGGCACATTGAAGAAAGAAAACAATTGGCTCAAATACCCTTCCAACAAGAAAAGCCAAGAATGATTAGAACAATCTAGTTTTGGGAGGGGGGGATCACAAGTAGAACATGACTGTGACAAAATCATGCATAGCAGATAGCTGACGGGGACAGTTTTATTCCTTCCCACAAAACAAAGCACCGCACGCTATGGCTGTCTTCACATTTGCCAAACTTGTCCCAAGATAGTCAGGGCTAAGATGGATGACTTTTTGTCAACACTATTTATTAGGGGAATCAACAATGAGAATGTCCTTCCTTATCCTTGCTGAGATCCCAAGGGGCACATTTTTAGCTACTGAAAGAAACAAAAAAACTGAAATGAATTGGGCCTTGGCCTAATCCAGCAAGATTGAATTTATTTATCCATCTATTAAATTTAGATACCGCCCATCTCACTAACCAAATGACTTTTTATAGAAGTGGTTTCTGTTATCTTCTCATCTCTAATAACACTTGGTAATTAGCAACATGGATAGAACCAGTACCTTCTATCTTGTTAATCCTGGAAGTTTAAAAAAAAAATAAAACATTGTAATCACAGTACAGAAAGCAACAAAATAATCACAACACTTCAACAATGTAGTTTGAGACATCCCTGTTTTACTCCAAGCTTTTAAGTAGCATTGGGCAGATATATCTTTTAATCCTAAAGGAATAATTCCATGTACAGAATTACAAATTATTATCTACAGAAAACTTTATTAAACTGTCTTACTTAATATAATCTACACATTATTTAGAAATTTGGTTAGACTGCTAGGTTAATTTCAATGTCAGAAATTTGCAGAAATCAAGCATAATTATGAAAGACGACAGTCATTTTGTGAATGTCATAACCAATGAATCATTGAATATTGCAGAAGGGAAGTGGGAAATGGGATAAATGGAAGAAATGGCATGCTATTCAAAGCAGTTATGCTAAGAGATAAAGGAGAAGTAAGAATAGAAAAAGGGAAATCCTCAGTAGTGGTTTAAAGCCATAAATACACAAATGTTATATATGCCATCATTCCATTAAGGCTTATATTAGGAAACATACAATTGAAGATGTTGAATCCATCAACTGATGAATTTGAGTTCACATGAGTATTTGCTGAGATTTGCCTATTTAACATTGTCAAATGTGTATATACGCAGATATCACAACAGAACACTTAAGCGTATTGCAAATTGTACAGCATTTATTCACATACAGACAAAGGCACAATTCTACTAAATATTTTAACAAAAAATACAGCCATCTTCAACTAGGTCTTTATAAATACTTCAAAAAGGGAGGAAAATAAATACAGGATTGGGCCATGTAATATAAAATAGTCATCTCTACATATACTTTATTTCTATTTGTTTTATCATCATGCACCTGTTTTCAAATTGGAGCAAAATGGACACCAAAGCTAGGCACATAGTGAAAAAATCCTCTGTACAAGGTTTTTACAAATGTAGTAAGATCTTTTTACCCAATTTACGTAAAATAATCAAGATTTTGTACATATGAGACATATATTATCTCTCATTAGTTCAGACTGGCACGTATGTGTGTGGGTGTCCACAATCAAACAGACAGCATTCCAGTCAACATTACTAAAATGTTTTATTACCCTATATTTCAATGTAGTACACCAACTATAATCAGAGATTTCTTGGACAAACTGCATAAGTAAAATGTGGAGCTTACAAGAAACCTCCACTGTTTTCTTATCAATGAAATGAATGTAGTGATAGTAAAGAATATGGTTTTATTTATAAATTTTCATGTACTGAGTGTAAAATATAGTATGAAACATGTCATACTGATTTTTACCTACTGGTGTAGGTAGAAGATGGGGGTAAGGGAAAAACACTGTTTTTTCTTCTTTTGTTACTAATTTTTGGTTCAGCATTAATCAAAACATCAGAAAGCTTATTAACCTAAATATGGTGGGGAAAACAGATAAGGCATTCTTTCTGCACAAATGCTAACATTCCTAATAGTGCAAATGTAATCTGGTACCTCTTTCAAAATTGATCATAACATTGAATAATGTTTATTTAACATCAAATTTACTTCTTCTATGGCTTGATGAAAAATTCCATTGGGCAGGTTAACCAATATTATTTCACTGAAACACTTACTGTAGTGAATTCTGAATTAATCATATCCCTCTTATATTTAACAAGTACATGTCTGCTTTTAAAGCAGCAAACCTTGCTATATACCTGTAATATATGTGTAGTTCAATCAAATGCAACAAAGCTGTATATATATTTTACTTCTTTCCAGTAGCTTTCTAAAATGGCATCTAAAATGTTTAAAATGTAAAGTCTTAACCTACTTGTTAATTCTATCCATCCTGACTCAAAGGCTATGCATGGACTACTCGACAGCACTCTGTGTAGGAAAGGGATGGGGAATAATGTACTTTCTATTAAATTTGAATGATTTTCTTGACAATGAAGCAAGCTGCAAAAAAATATATATATCTGCCTATATAGTTATGTTAAAGCATTGGAACTCCAGTGTACCAATAGCCATCACTGGAACTACAGCTATTATATACACAATGAGCCTAAGATCAGAAAATGATGATTTTGTTGAAATGTGTCCATTTCACAACCTCATCATTCATGTATGAGTCCATTTCAGTTTCCCATTTAGTTCCAATCATAGCATCCTGGGATATTTCAATTTGATAGGTCAAATTAAAAAATGGCCTTTCAAAAGCTGTTTTTTTTAATGGAAGCCAATTACTCATATATTGAACTATGATTAGCACATGAAGCTAGATACTGAAAGTGGAGGCAAAAGAGAAGTGAGGGGAAAAGTGAATTTATAGCTTATTTTCAAATCATAGTTTTGTCTTCTTGGGATTATTACTGATGCTTTGGAAGTAAATGGGGATATGTTCTAACACATGTTCCCAAGTTATAGAATCAGTGGATTGGTAATTTAGAATTCATGGGATCATAAACAATATTTCTCTGTCCAGAAATTAGGATTTTAAGAAAACTACTTTGCAAACCTCCTCGAATACAATATATTATTGATGATCAGTGACTTGCATAGCAAGATGAAACAGTAGCACTCTAGTTATCAGTTGAAACCTCTGGAAGACTTGAGTCAAATTGCAAGGTTCCAACATTTGTTTTAAATAATTAAGTAAAAACTAATGATGATGGACTGAGAGGAAAGTTGCCAAAAACAAAATAACTACTGCTCCTTACATTTCTTGTAACTTTATTATCTCTGGTATTATTTATATCCAAGTTGAGTCCCAAAAGTTGTAATCATCTAAAACTACCTTTGAGTCTTACAAATGCACCATGTTGAGTGCACAAAATAGGCTAATAATCTTTTCATTTATTATTGCTGATGGCTTTTTCTCTCTACTTATTGCAGTTTTTTTTAATGATGTAATCGAAACACTCTTTTGCCAAATCTAATCCATATCATGAAGTCTTGTTGTTAAATTGGCTTGAATGTAAAGCACTACTCGCATCTTATTGCCTTACCATTTTATTCAAAAAATATACATATATATTTATTACATCCTTTTTGTATTTAAAGTAACCCTTATGTGTTGTGATAACTTGTATATCCCAACACATATTATTAGTGCATATAAAGAAAGGCTGATGACTACTGCCTGTGGAAATAGTCATATCTTCATGGCAAACTTCATTTGTCTGCCATTGTTTCTCCCAAGTCTGATGAGATGCTAAGAATGTTTCTATTGTAAAAATTCTCACCCATTATAGATTTACAATTTGCAGTGTATATCAGGGATGGGGGGTGGGGGAATGCATAGGAGAAACAAGACAGCCAACTCTGTTTGTCACAGAGACATGTTTAAGTATCTCTCACTTGAATTGTCTTTGTATTTCACATGGCAGGTGCTAACAGAATACAGCAAGCTTACAAACCTACCTTTCTTTCAAAACAAAATCAAGTACTTTAAGACATAGGTACTCCTCTTCCCTTAATTTGAGAGAAGTAAATAATTTTCCTTAATTCTTTGTCTGGGTCCCTTCAGAATAGCACTGTATATGCTGCAATTGCTGTTTTTATTCTGAGCAGCTTGGATTTACCTCTTAGGGCATCTGTCATGCAAATTCTTCTTACCTGCTGATAAATTTTGTGGCTTAAAACATTTTGGAGTTAACAAAGGTTTCAGTTGCCAAAATTCTCCTGAATCTAATATAGCAAAAAAAGGATTTACTTTAAGCACAGCCTGAGGAGAGTGGCCATGTCGATTAGGATAAACAGTGCACCAAAATTTAATTAATTACTTACATCAACAGCTTGTGCTTTTCAGGGTCGGGAAAAGATAAACTTCTTCAGTGCTATCTGCCTAAACTAGGGTCTACCCATACAATCCAATTAACTTATCCTTCTTTTTAAATTGAGCATTCAGCTTATTAATCAATTGGAAAACAATATTATTTTCTCAGATTTCTTTGAGACAAATTGCAAGAATGTTCACATCTCACAGTCATGAGAATGGTGAAAGAAATACTCTTATTCAAGTGCACGTAAACAACTTTCTACAGCCCAGGGAAAATATCTTCATTCTTGGTAGATCTTGTAGTCAAAATTTAAGACTCTCTTAGTCCCACCAATAAATAGAACAGAGTAGCTACTTTTTTATATCCAGGCTGAGGCTTCACTGATTCCAGTGCTGTCTTCTGTATCATTCTTCAGTCAAGAGGCAAGAATACTTCTCCTAATAATATCTGTCCTTCTCGGGAGAGTGCTATTTGATCCAAGCCTGCATTTCTTCTCAGCCATCTCAGTTTCTGAATCACTCATCTCTGCATCAGGGGCATATCCATCATTCTCGCTATCTACTTTTAAGTTGCTTTTTGCCCTGTCTTTAGGGGAAATTTGTTCGAGGGCCGAGTAAGAGAAATTAGAGTTTTGGCGGCATGCCTCCTCCTGCCCCTCTCCCTGCTGTTGCCTTTCTCCTTTCTTTGGAATTCGGAATCCTCCCCAATTTTTCACAGGGCTTCTGGGTGTTGTAGGCACTTTAACTGGAGTCGGGTTATAATTTATTTTGAAAAAGGATCCATTGCATTTAGGCACCATATCCCTCCGGATTCCGGGTGCTGATCTGCCACTTGGGTGGTTCACGGCCCTTTTATTTTCTAACTGCCTCTGAAATAATTCATTTGACTTCAAGGGCTTGTAGTTATGTTTGGGAGGTTTCTCCTTCAGTTCTACTTTTATTGTGTCACAATGAGAATGATTGTCTCTTTTCCGATGGTCTTCTGTTACAATCCCATTCTTCTGTTGTGCTGCTCCAAGTTGTGCTTCTGCAAAAGTTTTTTCAAAATTGAAAAAGCTACCAGAAGAAGCAAGCCCCTCCCTTTGGCTGGGCTGCTTCAGCAATGGTTTGTTATTGTGCCCAGAATTTCTCCTCGTTTGCTCTCTCTTCTCTGTTTTTTTCAGTGAATGACTCAATGACATGCCCATCTGTTTTCGGAAGAAAGCTGAATGCCATTTCAAATCTTCTATCTTCGGTGCATCTGGGTCCAATGGTGAACTGTTGAACAGCACCAAATTTTCCATCGAGGGGAAAGAGGAAGGCATACCTGGAGAGACACCAATAAATATGTTAAAAGACGTTCTAAAATTACTCATCCAGTATTACCCTTCAGTAAAAACTTCCATTAGTTGCACTATATTTTTACTAGAATGAATGGAATTTGAAAATGAATTTAATCTAATAATTTTTATTATAAAATAGTCATTTTTCCCAATGATTCCAATTTCTTTACTCATATTGGTAGTGTAGTCATTGCTAACATGGGGTATTCATTTCACATTAAATTGTATCTTAGGTATCTAACCAGTTAAGTCAGTTGAAATAAATTAAGGTGTTTTAATAATAACACTACTTGATGCACTAAACACTGTCTTTATCATTTTTGCTTTTTAGTCATTTTGGGCTTTTTTTTTTTTTGAAAAACAGAAACAAATCTAAACTTGCTAACCAGTTTTCGTCCTGGCTTGTGCTGTAGTAAGGAATGTGGAGCACATTACCTGCTGCAGTAATGACATTATTGGTTACTTTTTAGCACATTTTGGCCTGTAAAATGGTAAATTTTAAAATGGTAAACATTTTGGCCTGTAATGGTAAATGTCTATGGAGATTCTGTCATCCAGATCATGGTTGTCCCAAAGGTATTTTTTCAAGAGGCAACTGAACTTCTTGGTTTTCTTTGAAGACATTTTGCTTCTTATCCAAGAAGCTTAGTCAGCTCTGATTAAATGGTAGGGAATGGAAGGATTTATTTTTTATGGTAGAGAATGGAAGGATTGCAGACAAGCTGGTCATTTGTGGTGAATAAATCTACATGTTTATGTGTGTCATCAGGGTCACCTGAGTAGTGCAAATAGATGTGGAGCTTTCTCAGAACAGTTGAAAAGACTGTGTTATAAACTGGAGAGAGATGATGTTGTATCCTTCCTCCTCTGTTGAGACAGGGCTATTCAATTTTGACATAAATGTTCCACATGGACAGAAAGGATGGCTGGTTTGAAAGAGGGATACAACATCATCTATCTCCCATCTACAACACAGTCCTTTTCACAGTTCCAAGAAGGCTCCACACCCATTTGCACTACTCTGCAAATGGGTGTGGAGCCTTTGTGACCCTGACAACAAAGATAAACCTCCAAGTGGCCTTACCAACTTGCTAAAAGAATACAAGTAACAAGCTCTCTGCAAGGAGTAGAAAGACCTTCCATTCCCCACCATCCAGTTAGAGCTGAAGAAGCTTCTTGGATGAGAAGCAAAACTTCTTCAAAGAAAAAGTCCACTTGCCTCTTGAAAAAGCACTTTTGGGACAGCTTCAAGTGTTACCGAAACCATCTTAAACATATTTTGTAGACTGCTTAGAGAGGCTGTAAAGCTCTATGA
This sequence comes from Laticauda colubrina, assembly GCA_015471245.1. Classification (NCBI taxonomy): domain Eukaryota; kingdom Metazoa; phylum Chordata; class Lepidosauria; order Squamata; family Elapidae; genus Laticauda; species Laticauda colubrina. The sequence goes on along the minus strand of BLBF01000026.1, from coordinate 2,257,505 downwards.
AGCGGTATCTAAGGTTTAAGTGCTATTGCTTTCTCCATATTACCAAGCATGTATTGCCCTTACCCTACTGACTAGAATGTATACACAATGTACTAACAAATATTTAGAATGCATTTCTAAAGGCAATATATAAAGATAAACAGTTTAAGGACAGGGGAAAAGAAAGGATGGTTCACACAGATATGGAAAGCTACAGTGTGTATTTGTATGTTATCATATATCAGTTTGAAAGCATGCAAGTAGATAGATATACTTCAGTGGGAAATAAGTATTCTGTATATGTTGGTGTATAGTCATGCCAGTCATATGACCACGAAAGTTTCTTCAGACAATGCTGGTTCCTCAACTAGGAAATGGAAATTAGAAGTGCCCTCTGGACTAGTTCATGACTGGACAAGGGAAATCTTTACCTTTTATGAACTAATTTTAGCTATATTTCCTTTATGTCATACTTTTAATTTGTCTAATTACTTCTTACATCTTTTCTATGCTCTGCCTGAGATAAATAATATGATGTACATGTAGGTAAACATAATTTTAAATAGCCAGTTGTAAAATAGAAAGTTTAGGTTAAAATTTATGTTAGGTATTTGGAAACATCTTTCCATTTGCTTTTTAAGATTACTGTTAGTTGCAGTGCACTTTAAATCTGCTGAAATTCAGTCATTATTAAAATGACAGAATTTCATATCAAAGGGCACCATTAACTTTATGTGTTAAAATTTTCATCAATGGTAGGAATTTCATTCGGGGGGGAGGAGGGGGAATCCAATATCTTTAACATTTGCCTTCTAATATCAAGAGAAACCTCCATTTCCAATTAATTGGTATGGTTAGGAATGGTGATGTTTGTAAGGTTACCTGTCATTGGGGGAAAAATTAATCTCACTAGTTTCTAGATTTGGCATCAGAGTCCAATTACAATAGCGAGTGCTACTAAAGTTGACAGTAATGTCTTTAAGCTCCATACAATGGGGGTCATTCAGTCAAATTTCCTAAAACTTCATTCCTATTAAAAGTACACAGAATATGATCTTAAGTATAGCTATAAGAAAGAAAGGAACTATTAAACACATGATCTACTAGGAAGAGTATATTCCCCAAGCAGAAGCAGCAAAAAAAGTTACATAACTTTTAAAACATATTTATCCCTTCAGGAACCCCCTTCAGTAAAACAGTGATTTTTATTTTACTAATTTATTTAGCTTTTTAACATGTTAATGTGCCCTAATAAAGTACAAGTGTTAATTTGCCAAAATTAAAGCAGAGAAAATTGTAGAAGCTATTTATATCATTCTCAGAGGAAGCAATATGTCTGAAGCTTTCATTTTTTTTTAATTGAAAGACCGGGAGGGGGGGGGGGCTTTTATTGGTCACCTTCAAAGCAAGGTGGCTGATTTTGTTCCCCAACCAGCTTATTTTTACAGAAATTGTTTCAGTTCTTGTTTTTCTTAAAATGTTCCTCCTACATAATGAAAAAAAGTCTCATTCGACCAAATGATATAAATTATATATTTGGTTGATATGGGTGCTATTTTAATACATTTTGTAATAATAAATTTTGATTAACCTACCAAATTCCTAAAAATCACAAAACTAATTTAGATTTTTGAAGTACATCAAATAAAAATCAACACTGCCTTAGCCTAGTCTACCGAGCACAAAAATATTTTTCATAGCTTCATTAAGTTGTTACTTATCCAATAATGGAAAATGTTAAACTGATTTTATTACAAGTTTTATTAAAATGCAAGTATGAAATAACTGAACAAAATTTAGAACCTTATCCTGTGTTAAAGTTATGTAGAATGTAAGAGGATAAAGTATAACCCTATCCTCTAGGTTTTTGACCAACATCTGCTGACTTTAACAAAGCATCTTCTTATTTCTACTCATGATTAGCAAACTTTTTATAATCAAAACGCCTGGAAAAAATTAAGTGTAGAGTTGTATGCAGTCTTCTATTAATATTCAAATGCATACTGTATGTACAAGAACACTTGCAGGCTATCACTTTCTTGGCAAATTTCTGGATCTGGATATATTCACTGCAAGAATGTAGTCTGTCCAGGAATACCTAGTTTTTGACAGAAATCCTGCTTCATATAATGCAATTATACTAATTAGAATTTGCTAAGTGGAACAATACTGTTGCATGGATGTGAGAAGTGGTAACTTGAGGATATTATGACCTTCAAAAGAAAGCAAAAATAGGGAACAAGGCTATAAGCAGCAAACTATAAAACAACCATAATGAACAACATTTTGTAGGTATTTGCAATGGCTATAATTTTAGGGAATTATTTTTCAAGTATAGAAAATATAAATTAATTAATTCCATAAAGCGCAGCAGAGATAATACATGCAAAATCTTTTTACAGCTGAGGGCAATGATGAAAAGTGGGTAGGGATAAGATAAGATTGATTTAACTAAATTTAAATTTATGTCCTAAAGGCAATCAAATAAAAAAAAATTTATGTCTAGCATAAAGAAAATTAATGTCATTTCCCATTTATTTGTTTTTTATATCAAGAAGGGAAACAAAACATGAAAGTTATAGCATTAATTTTAATTCCAGTTCATTTAGCAGTGTTTTTCCAATATCATTCGCTGAAAAATAACAGAAAACAACAAAATTTACCTGAAGCTCTTTCATTTTCTACAAGGTTTGTGTAAAGATTAAATATCTGTTCCTGGACTTTGCAAACAGATCTTTTAATTTTTTCCCGTCGGGTCACCATGTAAGTGAGGTTCCGTACCTAGAAATATTGAAAATATTGCTAATATGAGGAATGCATAAAATAAAGTTTAAGATTTTTTGAAGTCATTTGAAAAAAAATAGTGGCTCATCTGGAAACCTCTTTTTAGTGAGAAAAAGAAAAAATAATTAAGTAAAGAAGCATCTTGGATGAAAAGCTAAACATTTTAAAGGAAAAAACCCAAGAGAGTCCAATTGCCTTTTGAAAAACACTTTTAAGGATAACCATGACCTGGATGATTGAGAATCTCCACAGTTCTTGGAAAAAATATCCTTTATTAAAAGGATTAAAAAGAGAAAGATTATATAACTTGGATAGAAAACCTTAAGACAGCATTAATGGCCTTTTATTAAAAATGATACCTTATGAATTCAGCCCTTTCAATCTGGAGCCTGAGTCTACTCTAATTGCACAGATGTTCAAAGTTACTCAACAGCTAAGACAAAGCATAAACACAGAAAATCAAATCTATTTTACTTTCTGCATTTCAGTTTGAAGACTTAATATATATATATTTTAAAAAGTTCTTCCTGAAAGCAGGTGTGCAGTATTCAGATTCAAAGCTAGAAACTTGTTTTGAACCTGGCATAAAATATCCTTGGTTCTACCTACCAGCTGAACCTTAAAGAAACTGCAAATTTTTCTACTCTCAACACTGTAATCAGTCTGCTCCAGAAAATAGGCATTTTTGTTCAGATTTAAGGAGACCTAGAGGAACAATAAGCATGTTTGCAGCACATCTAAAGCACCTTCTTGTTTGAATAATGCATACCTCTAAGATCAGCAATCAGCTTTCGTACCAATTTCATCTTCTAAGCAATGAAAGGAAGTTATCCAGCAAGGTTGCATAATAATTATCAAAGTTTCAGTCACATTCATTCTAGTAGGTCCTACTAATCACAGAAGCCCTCAGAGAAGGGTAAGAGCCATGTTTGAAAAAGAATTGAGGCATTGCGTTATGCAATGAAATCCTCCCAGAACATATCTCAAAACTTCTGAGTCCCTCAGACTGTAAAAGTACTGTATGTCCCAATTTTGCTTTAGAATTAAAAGTGAGATACAGTCAGTATTTTGCAAAATACTGCAAAATTCTCTTGCAATTATTAATGAATCTCTTCAATCTGGCATTTTATAATTAGGGAATCCTGAATGTATATCAGTACATTGCACACATTTTCTAATTAATGGAATACAGACAGATGTTATGTTGGATTTTTAAATAGTCTCTAAGTTAGAAATCCTAGCTTGCACAGAATAGCTTGTTGCACAGAATAACTCGTTGCAGAATATCTTATGCCACCAGACTTGAAATTCTAGACCTAGAAAAACTAGAACTACACCACCTTCGGTCCAATCTAAGTATAGTGTATAAAATCATACATTTTAATGTCCTACCTGTCAATGAATGCTTCAGCTTCAACCATAACAATACAAGAGCAAACAATAGATACAAACTCAAGGTTAATCACACCAAACTTGATTGCAGGAAATACGACTTCAGCAACAGAGTGGTCAATGTCTAGAATACTCTACCTGACTCTAGTTTCTTCCACAAACCCCAACCTTAGACTTTCTACTATTGACCTCACCCCTTTCCTAAAAGGTCTGTAGAGGGCGTGCATAAGCACACCAACGTGCCTACCATCCCTGTCCTATTGTTTACTTTAATTTTTCTTATATGCATCCATGTATTCATAATTGTTTTACAGTAAATGACCAACAACCTACTAAGCAATATTTGAATATAATTTAAGCAAGGATGGTTTATAAGACTAGAAATGTATTTTATTTATTTGTTTGTTTGTTTGTTTTTTTATTTGCATCCTACCTTTATTGTTTTTATAAATGGGCTAACATATCTAAGGTATTGAGAAAAGGTACTGATCTAGATTTAGGTCACTTTTTTTCCCCACATGCCTTTAATTTCTTTAATTTATTGTTTTTAACCCCTTATCTGGACTCTGCATCTTGTTGCTTCACTCAAGCAGGAATAGGTTGATGGCGATATATAATTAATGATTATTTTTAACATTTTCTTATTGCTTTATTTTAAGGAATCTATATATTACTTTATTTGATACGAATCTTGGTGATATTCATGGAAATATATATACCTTATACGAATGCCATAACTGCAAATAGCAATGGTACATTTTTAAAAACTCTTATTCCCTATCTATCTGAATGGAACTCATGCTTCTATATTGCAGATTGAAGTCCAAACAGAATCATATACATGAATCAAATATCGATGCTCAGATCATAAGAAGTTACTTTAATCAATGTATGGCATAAGAAATATTACATTTAGATCTGTGTTCTACCTTTCTTCAAGAACATAGCTTACCCTCTCCAAATCTTGCCGGAGGTGAGTGAAAAGCTGTAGTCGCCTGAACAGAACGTCCTGTTCCCGTTTGGCTAGATTGTCCTCTTCATCTTTCTTTGGGGTGATCAAAGGTTTGTTGAAGTTTGATTTTCTCTTCAATTTCCAATACTGATACAAGAATTCCACAGAGTCCTCTGGAAGTTGCAGAGCTTGAGCCACTTCTGAAGCATTAACAAAGGCATAAAACCCATCCTCCAGTTGCTGGAGTTTCTGCTTTCGAATACTGACTCGATGAGCTTCCTCCTGATTTTGAGCTAGGCTATCATATGGTTCTAAGTTGTCCAGAGAATGATCGTGTGCCCCATTCTCATTTTCTTGGCCAGTTAATTCATTGAGGTTTTCCTCATCCGACTTCTTAGTAGAACTGTGCTTCGGACAATAGGATTTGAATTTGACTTCATCATTGTCAGCCAGAATAGTCTTCATCTCCAAACCGCGGTCAAATGCACAAGTGACATGAAAGGCTGTGCGGCAGTTTTTTACTGAACACTGCAGAAAAAAAAATATAAATTTTAAGTGTTTAAATATGCAGTAAAGACTGTAAACCTTGTAGCGCTCCCCTAGACCCAACATTTGGATCATATATTATATATTAGAAAAGCAATTCAGAATTGGGCCTAGAGCCTATATCGTCAAGTATTATCTGCTCTATAATCAGGAAGTTCAAAACATGAGAGGAAGTGACAATGGCTGATTCCTGAGTCATTATATAATTATCAAGAGAGTGATAATTTAACTTGTACAGGTAGTCATCGACTTATGATCCAGTCGCTTACTAACTATTCAAAGTTATGATGAACCTCCTCAGGATACTTAGGATCTGGCTACAAAGTTCTGAGGGCCACCCCTGCAGTCATGTGACCACATTTCAAGTGTTCAGTATCTAGCCTACCTTTACAACCATTTGCAGTAACATGACTGTCTTTTACAATGGTTTTGCCCAAAAATGGCATTTACTTCCAGTTTTTGGCAAAAATGACTCATAGCGAACAATTTAACAACTGTGGTGTTTGCTTTGTGACAACTGCAAAAAGGTTGTAAAAACATGGGTGACTCATTTTACGACTGTCATGACTTACAATCCATAAGAGCAGATTTCACGAGTTATAAGTTGAAGACTACTTGTAATGAATTTATCCATTACTTTTATCAACCCTAGCCAATGTCTACCTTTGTGAAAATAACCAATAATTATGTGTAAAAGCAATCAAATTGCTAATGTAAATACTGTAAAGAAATTTGGCCACAGCATATCATGGCAGTATAACCAAGTATCTCTTGGTTGTAACAGACAGTATAAGTATTTTTATTTCCCACTCACAAGGTGCACTGGGATTGTGTTGGCGAAACAAGGTGATTTGTAAGTCTAGGATGAAGATCAACATGTTTACTCCTGCAGAGTTATGAATATGCAGCACTGTAAATCCACAGCCAGAAAGGAACTGGAAGCTGCATCATTTTCGAGGCTTGCTTAGTAGCCATGTGACTCAAGAAAGCAGTAAATTTTAAGGAAGCAGCGAGACCACATGTACACTGAAAAACCTCTCTTGGTTCTTGATTCAAAATGCTACACATCCCTAATAATACCATACTTTACCTGCATCAGGATATACTTGTTTCTCTGAAGTCATTGAAGTATTTTTAAAATATTAGAAATGCCATAGTGATTACCGGGGCTATTAACTATTAACAGAAATAACCTTGATGGCTTAAAAGAGATTCAGTAGAAGGCTATTTTAAGCAGCTTATCTTGATAATTTGGAAATATGGAATGGTTTGAATTCATCTACTTATTGAAACTTCATTATTCAATGCAATTATCAGAAGTTAAAAAGTATAAATAATATTCATGATTTATGATAGACAGACAAACATAAACAGATGATAGAATAAATAAAAACAAAAACAGTAGGAAAAAACTAGTCATCAAGAGCTATCAGAAATTTAGTGGAAAAATAGGATGCTTGAAATGCTATTCCTTCAAGAATATTAACCAAGAATACAATGCAGATAATTTTTTCTCCCTGCCATGTAACTAAAAATACAGAAAACAAGTACAGGTCTATTAAAACTTAACATTTATTAATTAATATACTGGGCATCTAAGTATATGTCTGTGAGTCATATTCGGCACATTTACTTTAAATTTCCTTTGGAAGGACATTACTAAACAAAGCCTTTGGCAGAGCACTTGAAAATCTGTGTTGAATTCAATGTCAAATTTCTGGCATATCAATGATTTAGAAATGCAATGAAGGGGTAACATAATGTAAACACGTGCAGCAATTCTAACCCGTATCTTTATCCACAGCCAAATTGTATCTTCTTTGTAACTAGGAGAAATTCATTTAAAAACATTCACAAATTTCTCTGTATTAAAAGACAGGGAATAGTGATCGTTTTTATTTGTACATTTTTCTCTGAATAAAAGTTGTGGTCACCCAGTGTTTAACTCATAAGTCGCTTACTGTATACTCTCTCTGTAAATAGGTTACCTCAATGTTCTGATTAGCCGTACCATTGTGTTTAGACATAAAATATTAATGTTCTAATATCCAAGTGCTGCAGAGCAATTCCTGTGTACTAATACATATTTCATGCACAAACATAGAAGAAATGCTAACTGAACAGTGAGTTAAAATATACAGTCTTTTTAAAGCGCTAAATCCATCACAGTAAATAAGACTACCATTCTCTATGTAGAAAGCAGAAGCACTAATTTGGGGAAAGCAGAATTTATAACTGTGAGACCCTCCTCCCATTGTCATTCATGTCTTAGTTACTTCCCTAGTCAGGCAGTTATATCAATCAATAAATGCATGAGAGACTGGCAGAGTAAGGGGGAACTGACAAGTGGGAATCAATTTAGAATGTATATGTAGTCACAAGAGAATGAAGTCCAACCCCCATCCCACCCCTTGAATGCCACAGAACTTTATCTCGTTTTACCAAGGTGCAAGCCAGTAGATCTGAGAAGATTCCTGTACATAGGCTGGAACAATAAATCAGTAATTTGGAACCTTTCTCTGTGTGAACCTGATTGTTTGCACCTGACATTAATCTTCTCAGACTCCCAGTCATTTTCCCCAAAGAGTAATGGCAACTAAAGCCCCAAGTGATGACAACTAAAGTCCCAAGCAGAAGAACTTTCTGATGAAGGAGTAATGGATGCTGTGCTTTGGGGTTAGGATGACCTAGAGAATGAAGTGTGCAATTTGACAAGAGTGCTTCAACTGGTCCAACAGATGCAGAATCTGGCACAGACACCACCACCAATTGCTCTGACACCAGCAGTCCAGCCAGTGTTGCAAGAAGCCATGGGTGTTTTAGCAGAAAGTCTTGGAGGAAAATCAGAAAGGATGAAAACTTTCATTGCTCAGGAAAAGTTCTATATAGGAATTAAAGGCGAAGAATTCCCAACTGAGTGCTCACTTGCAGGTGTCTTTTGTACTGATTTGTAACTGTACTGTTAGCAGCTCAATGGGCATTTCTGGTCACTGAAGGCAATGATCCGATTATAGTCAATTTCCAGACTTTATGAACAACTCAGAGATCCGATAAGAGGAACAGTAGAGACCCATCAGATCCAGAAGCTTAAAATGATAACAGAAGAGTCAGCCTGAATTCAAATTAATCACTGCAGAGCTAGATGAGAACAAAACAGCTCTAATTGTTCAGTATAGACAAGGACAGAATGCTCAAATTTGCACTAAGCTCATATGGCAAGGAGTGCCACAAAATCTAGACCAAACCTACCACCTTCTCTGTGATCACTGACTCTCATCTGGAAGAGATTCAAAGCCAGTTGGGGCAGCAGACAGAGCTCACTATTCAAACTTCCCCCATTCAGCACTCTGTTTTTACTGTAAAGAATCTGGGCGTATAGGAAGAACATACCTGACCAGAGACTCCAGAAGAAAGGAAAGGCCTCCTGGCCAGGATGGGGGAGTGTGCCACACTGAGCACAGAGTCCAAGCTCAGGGAAACAACAACAGGCCCTCTCTCAAGAACTCACAGGAGGAGCTATTCAATCACTAAAGAGAGCTCAATAATATCTAAATCAAGGTATGTTGTTCTGTTACTTTGATTTTATCACACAGGCAAGAATATTTGAAAGAGCCACTTCACCATCCTTCTGTATTAGGCAGGGTAATTGGGGGACCTCCCACAGTTGCTCATGCTTTTCCCAAGTGGACAGCTGTAAAATCATTAAACTTTTCAGAACAACATTTTGAAATTTCCAGATCTTGTCAAAATCCTAAACATAAAATGCACTTGATCTCATTCTTAGAACAAACTCCTCTTAATTTCTTCTTCAGTCTAAAGCTGCTACAATAGCAATTAATCCATTTCCTTGATGATCATGCATATTTATTCAGAATTTTGAATCCTACTAGAAATCGCATTCAACTAAAAAAGCATAACCTTGGGCAACACAGTTTGATGGAATAATATATTAGTGATCTAACCATTAGCTCTCTGTAGTCTGAAAATCAAATACAATTTGACAAATATATTGACTATGTAATATTTATGTTATCACTAATAATTAATCTGCTAGATAGCAATGTTGCTCTAAATGAACCACAAAGAATAGACAGGCTTCTGAAGACCATTTTCAGAAATTGAAATTGAAATTAAAACAACCCTGGCCAAAACAAACAAAAACAATAGCTATCTGAAATGAATCAGTGAATGCCTAGTTTTCACTGAACTTGCTCAATTAGAAATGTAGCAAAGTATTTCTCATTTAACATTCAGTTACACTAGTTTTTTTTTTTTTTAAAGAAATCCATTCATCTCTACCTACTAAATTAGATATAGATCAATTTAAACGTAGCTAAGTAAGCTGCAAATTCAGTGGGTAATGCAAGGAACTCTGAACAAAGACAGGGACCAAATGATTTCAAAAGCAAATAATTATGACAGGCAAATGGTAATAAAAAACCCCTAACAATCAGATGACAAGCATGATTGGCATATAGACAAGAAAACACTGAACAAGCTCCAAAAAGCCAAGAGAAAGAAGATATGACAGTACACAAAACAGAATTAACAAAAAAGAGAAAGCAAGGAGATTGAAAATTATTAAAAACTTTCCTCAGAAAAACAGATGTCAAAGACAATGGCAATTTCAAAAGCCATCTTTAAGAAAAGGTTAAATCACGCTTGTGATTTATAACCATCAAAGAATTCACAGTGAACAGATTTAATAGTATGGCAATGACATTCTTGAACACAATGCAGACTAATTGTGTATCTAAATAAAAATCCTAAAATAATATTGTAACATTAACGTATGTAATGTCCCAATTGTTGTACATGCACTGCTAATGTCAGTGCTCATTCTATAATTTATTTTATGAAAGTCACAAGGATATAACATTTGAAGATCACTATAAAAGTTAGATAAAAAGCTTTGGCCAGGTTTTTGTAATGATTAGTTTTTCAGAATACTTAAGAACTGTTTACCTGTATAGATGCCCCAATCTTCTCATTACAAAGACTGCATATCAGGGCCCATCTGCTGCTGGGAATATGAGAGACCTTTGTAATGGGCTCCATCTTTTCTGGGCTACCAATGCTCACCTAAGAATAATTGGAAAAAATAATACATATTTTTAAAAAAACCAAATAACAGCTAAAGTATAACTATCCCCTACTTACTGATCTTCAGACCAGTATTTCTAGCCAGTAATATTTCTATTTTACTTTATCAAATGATATCCCATTAAAAAAATTCTTAAGGATTGGAAATAAATTGATTTCATTTTTATCGTGCCTTTCCTCCAAAGTTACAGTAATGAACAAAATTCTTCACACATAGAATTTTGGCTTCATAACAAACAATGATAGTAACTTGCCAAGGATGAAGAATGGAATGTGAACTGGATAGGAATTTGAACTTATCCTCTGGCCAAATCTAATACAAATCCTCTACGGAAGACCAAGTTAATGTTTGATTAACAAGTTAAGCGAGCAGCAGTACCTCTTTTCCCTCATAGTCTTGTATTCTAATGACAAAGAAAAAGCATGGTATGATGTGGATTTGCTTTTATCCTGGCCTTAGGGAACCTTTCAAGTTCCCTGTGCAAGATTCTCTTTTTTAATGATGGGATATTCTGGTATGCACTGGAAATGTCATGTTTTTCTTCTAAAATTCTGAGAACGGAATGAAAAATAAACAACGCAGAACATCCCTGAAATGGTTTGTTTTGCATACAATTATGTATTTCTATATTCCATTAATTTTCCATTTGCAGTTGTTACATAGATTACATTATATTCTTTTTTCCCCTTATAAAAGAAGATGTCAAATAAATCTATTTCAATCATGGCTCCAAAATCAGAATTGGTTCCACTTCCTAACCATGTTCATACACTCTACTAAAACATTAGAAAACTCCTTAATGGCCAGATATGGCTCTGCATCTCACTCGCAACCTCCTATTATCCATCTCCTATTATTATATGGTAATGTTCAAATTCAAACTATTTCAAATTCAAAACGCTCCATTTTAAGTCTGAACTTTTTGTTTTGACTGTGAAAGCTGTTTCATATTTGTTTCAATCATTCTGGAAATGTTCCTATCTTAAAACAGCTCTACTGGTCTCAGAGTTACATGGTAATCAAATCAGTCTACTTTGGATCCTAAAAGCACTATTTCAAAATCAAAATAATTTTTTGAAGCTCAAAATCAAACATTCTGAATTTCAAAATGGTTTGAACTTGAAATGTTTTCCATACCTCTGACTACTACCAATCCAAAATCTCAGGAAGCTTACCAACATGTACAGTAATTATATTTCAAGACTGGAACCTGTTAGTGATGCTAGATTATGATTTTCAGGATCCCTCATCATTGACCATGATGTAGATCAGGAACATCTTAAAGTCAACAGGTTACCCTGTACCTCGAATGTCAAGTAAAATTGGTTAACTATCTCCTCAATTATTAGGGATGGGATCCACATTATCAATTTTAACACTGTCCGCTATAACCAGTGGCACCAATATAACTCCCATTACTAGCCATAAAGCTATATGTATGAACAAATATCTGCTACTCTGAACTAAGATAGAAAAACAACAACCCTGAAACACTAACCTCTGGGATCCAGAGGGCACAACTAACATGGACCCACTTTGTCCCACTTCGAGTTGGTTTCATGGCTCCACCTTTCTTGGGACACAACAAACATTTTGGCTGGACACCAAGAGCACAGGTTCGGCATAACCAGCTGCCTTCGGGAACTTTTAGGATGCCATAACATGCCTGAAAAAAGAAGAAAATATTAGCAGACAGGTATAAACAGGACACTTCATTTATGTCAACTTATTGTTAGTAGTTTTTAGTATTTATATATCCAATACCTGAGTTGAGAAACTTAAATTACAAGTGAATACGTGAAGTTGATGAATATTCGTTTATGTGTACAAGAATAAGGCTCATGGCAAGAAATTTGAATTCTGCTGATAACTTATTTAGGCTGATACTAAGATTGCCTTCATATGTTTGGTTTTATTAGGTTTCCATTTCATCAAACCTAATAAAGTTTGTTTCTTTTTAAAAATCAAACAAAAAGAAATAATCTAACAAAACAAGCAAAGCCTATTCTCTGGATCATGGCTGAATACATTTATGAATTCACGATTACCTTGCTGCTAAAATGGCTTCTGAGTAGCTTAACCTCAATGTAGCTGTGGGGTATCAGCTGAATTAAAGCTACTCAAATTTATCTACTGGACCACAGCCAAGATGGCTGTGATGTTAATTGCAGACATACATTCTCAACCACAAAGAAGCAGTTTTTAGTAATCATGGGATTCTGGCCATGTTTATAACTGCTTCTAAGTTCACAAAGCTATGAAATAGACCAAACAATTTGTAATAGTAGGAGCTAAAACAGGAACTGAAGATCTATCCTAGCCAGCTGTGCTGCCAAAGGGAAGGCAGATTGTATATGAATAATAATTATTTCAATTGGATTTAAGCCAACATTTTATTAACTAAAATAAAACCCTAAAACATATCTGTGTGTCCCACTTGAAAGCTGAGAATTTTAAAACAACCCTAAAGAAACTGCCCACTCCCACTAAAAAAGAGGAAAAAGGAAGCCTTCCAAGAATACAAATACAGCTTTTTTGGACCTGACTGAAAAGGAAAAGGTGCAGCCATGACATTAATTATTCTTCTGGCAACAGATATGGTGTTCCTAGAGAGGCCATTGCTTCTGATGTTTTAAATCTTTTGTGGTTCAATATAATTTAAAAAGCAGTAAGAATGACTTGTCAATTGATGAAAAATTTTAAATGTATAAAATGCTCAAAATCCTCTCAAACCATAAAAATGGTTCTCTGGCTTATAATTTACTGACAAAACCAGCCAATTTAAAAAAATACTCCTGGAAAATAAATACACACATAGTATTTCTTCCTTAACAGGAAATAACTCATAGAAATGTTGATTAATATTAATACTGGCCTTGGGCCAGTCACTCTTTTTCAGTCTAACCCACCTCACAGGGTTATTGTTGTAGCGAAAACAGAAGGAAAATGTGTTGGGTATGTTAGTCACCTTGAATTATTTGTGAAAATAAAGGTGGAATATAAACAAACAAAAATATAGCTATCCACAATTCTTCTTTGAAGAATAAATGTGCATTTTTTTTTAAAACAGAATTTTGCACGGCGTGGTGGACACTACATTTAAAAAGAAGTAGAGTAAAAAATAGCAAGGACAACATTTAAATGTAATCAACACTGCTCCTATTAATGTAATATTTTTGTTGCATTTACAATTATAGTTTGTGGGGGCTTTCAATTCAGAGAATTTGGGGCCTGTACGCAAAGTGCTCAACTGTCAAAATAAACCTGGAATCTAATATTATACTCATCTGTTTTAACAGAAACATATACTCTTATCTTTTACATAAAGGAAAGTATAAATACTGTACACTCTTATTATTTCTTACACATGGACTGAACTAAGTTCATTTATGTAATCCATTCTCCACATAGAGATGCATAACCTTTTCCAAATGGTGAAGCATATTTCTACTTTGTGAAACTTTTCTCTATGCATAAAGAGAGATAGATCAATGCTCTTATCTCACTTTGGAATGCTTACAAAAAATATGACAAAATTGTAGATTTACATGCAAGAATATGTTGAAGCCAAATGGACAGCAACTGAACAAACCTAAGAGGTCAAACATTCAAAATAAAGAAAAAAGAAAAAATACACATGAAACCACATATAAGTCTGCAAATGAAAAAAATGCAACAGTAACACCAACATTTCAAGTAGGATTTGTGTAACTGTATTTTCCAACAAAATGCTATTAAAATGTCATAGTTAGTAACTCAAAATTCTGAAGACACAATACTGGTCACTAAGTCTCACACAGCACTTATGGAACTTTTAATAGCTATGAATAAAAGGCAACATCCATTCCTAGTGATTTCATGAAGTTTCTTGTGATTTTCTTATCAACAAGAAGCAGTTTTCCACTGCCTTCTTCTGCAATGTTTATAGATAGTCCTCTATTTATAAATATTCATTTAGCAACTGTTTGAAATTACAATGGCACTGAATAATGTGGCTTATAATCCATCCTCACACTTACGATTGTTGCAGGATCAAAATTTGAGCACCTATCAATTGTCATGATTTGTTTAACAAAGCAAATCATGACAAAAAAAGATTGTAAAATTTGGCACAACTCATTTCATGACACCTTGCTTCGCAACTGAGTTTCTGGTACCAATTGTGGTTGTTAAGGACCAGAATCTCAAGTTGTCAAGGATTATCTATATTCTATAATATATCTATATTTACTGTTTTGTTTTACAAATGTAGTATTTTATAGAAATCTACCATACAACTACTAATCAAGCAAGATCCTGCTTAACGACTGAGCACAGAGAACATTAGCCAAGTGTTACTAGGTTAGTGAGACAATTATCCATGTTTAGCTCAGTTATCACTCATTTCCTGTGTCCCTTTGTCTCAATCAATAAATTTTATCGTAAACTCTCAAACAACTTCAACATGCTTAGAATGTGCTAAATCCTTATTGCCTATAATTTAAATTATTGCCTATAATTTCATAGTGAAATTATACTTGTTCCAATATTATTGTGGTACACGGTGCTATACCTGATGAACACAAATATTGCATTTGTCACAGAACACCATCTCATTGCCATCTTCACCATCTGGAGATTGGCAAACATCACAGACAACATCCTCATCATACTCGATGCCAAGACCTTCTTCAGTCTCGATAGCATGATTCATATTGTCGTAACAACGTTGCTCAAATTCTTCCATGATCCTCTCCATGGTGTATTCATCTAGTTCAGGCATCCCTGGTTAATTTATATAAATATATTTAGTTCTTCATGTTCTTTTTTCCTTACCATCTAAGTTTAGCAATATAAACAATCAATGAAATCAAAGTGGAAAGGAAAGGAAAAAGACAGGTTAAATTTGATACTAACTACCACCTTATCTTAACTGGTACAATCAATCTGGCTATCATGTAGAGACAGTTTCATGGTATGAGGCTGAAAGTAAAAAGTGGGTATAAAAATTAACCATCTTCTCAAATGCACATAAAAAATAAGATTTATTAATTTACCTTAAATCAAAAGGGCAAATGTATTTAAATAGACAAATGGTAGCATAGCTGCCAAATAACAGTGTGAATGAGACAATGTTGTACCAGCCTTGAAAAACTCTTTCCTCAGATTAGAGGAAGTAAAGATATTAATTTGCAGAGTTTCCAGAAATCCACACCTGGGACACTTTATATAATTCTGTGAACTGACTTTTGGACTGATGTTCAGTGTTGTGGATTTATTTTAAAAATATTCCACACTACAAAAATGCCCCCTAAAATTGCTTTTATCCAGGACCGCTTTGCCCCAAAAGCTGAGCAGATGTATTATTTAACATGCCAGTATGTACTTGGTTATTTGGTGAAGATCAGATGTGATGGACTTCAAACTCTAATTGTCTGTAGCCTGCATGGCCATTACCATCATGTTAGAAACTGCAGTCCAGCAATCAGTTGGAGAAGATAAATCTATGACTCTACGTATCAAGTTACATTAAGCTTCAGAACCCTTTAATTCTGTGATGAACAGGCAGAACTTCTAATCATAGAAATATATAACTTATTTTAATGCTAGTGATATAGTGACATAGGATTTGGACTTGGTATGCATCCTTTTGTTGAAGTTTATAATATTTTTCATATAGAATCTTTATTTCCAAATATCTGATTCCTGAAAAAAATCTGTCTGGGAGGCTTTATCCAATTATATTACTTCAGGCAATAGCCTCTTATAAGAAGGAATCTGAACAATACCTAAATTTCTTCTTAATAGCTGGCACTACTGTGTGCTTCTAATAACAGAGTCTGATTTTCAATTTTATAGTAGCTCTTTCAGGTTTCTGAACTTCTTAACAGTAGCTGTCAAATTGCAACAAAAGTTACTTTCAAACTACTGTCATAAATTCTATATTGTGTTGTTCTCAATCAAAGAGTTACAAGGCTGGTTTACTGTAATTTGTTATATGTATATATGAGACTGCTCTTCAAATGAACAGAGAAAGGCCAGCTGGTACAGATTATAGTTAAGGATTTGATTCTTTGTCCACTTCATGCCTATTATAAAGAACCTTATCAGTTTTCTTCTAGCTCAGTTTCAATTCATTCTTACTGATCCATATAGAAATCTGTTCTATGACTATGATGCCCTTTTTTGAAACCAATTCACCAGATAAAGGCTTCTCCTATTAAGTTTGTAGAAAATCTTAAAACATTTGGCTCTTCTAGAGGGTCTTAGAAAATAGGAGGTAAACTATATGGAGGTACCTTTTTAAATGTGGTCGGAATCTTCAGTATGTCTTAAAATGTGTGTGTGTTTATACATATGTACAGGTAGTCTTAGACTTACAACCACAATTGATCCTCAAATTTCCATTGATAATCAAAACAGTTATTCAGTGCGTTTTAACCCATTTTATGACATTCTTTGCCACAGTTGTTAAAATTGTCATGTTAGCAGCATGGCTGCTAATTGAATCTGGTTTCACCATTGACTTTGCTTTTCAGAAGATTATAAAAGGTGATCACATGATCCTGAGACACCACAATTATCATAAACATATGCCAGTTGCTAAGCATTCAAATTGTGGTCATGAGGGCTGTAATGGTCATGAGTGTGAAAAGCAGTTATAAGTCACTTTTTTTCAGTGCCATTTTAACTTCAAAGCCACTAAACAAATGGTTGTAAGTCAAGGATTACCTGTATACTTATATGTATTTAAAACAGTAAGTAACACTTTAGTTGACTTACAAAGTAAAATGACAAAAATAAAACCATAAAAAATAGAATAGTAAATATATAACTTATAGGGTTTTTTTTGAAACAAGCCAGCAATCGTAATTGGTTAAAATATATTCTACCCACCCTAGAAAAAGATCAAAAGAACTTGCTGAAGTTATGCAACTGCAACTGTTCAAAGATATATGATTGCATCTAGTACCATTCCATGTTTTAGACTGCAAATCCTAAAAGCACAACTGTTTTATTAATTCATATAAGATTAAGCAGGAACTGGTGTTCCGGATATGCTTTCCCTTTTCCTCCAGATTTCCAATTAAACTCAAAAACCCTAACTTTGAGTATATATCTGAGATGTTAACTATTCAGAAAATTTTATTTCTGCTAAATTTTCCACTCAAAACTATCCCCCCATCCCAACCACATACAATTTGTTTATAAGCACTTTTTCTCTCCACCTCTTCTATCTAGAAACTACAAATGAGCACTATATAGTATGCTGGCTAGTTCAGAAACCCTACCTCAACTCCTCCCCTTTTACTTCTCTAACCTGGGGCTGTAACTGGAACTAGCACTTACCCATCTCTTTGAATTCTTCATTGGCTAGTTCCAGCCATGCTACATCCATGTAGTTAAGGTCATAGCGGCACACACTCTCTGCCAAAGTTCGGATGTCGACATATCCAAGCTCAGGGGCCTCAGATCCTGAAGACAAGATGTATTTCCGAGGTCTTGAAAATACAACAGCTTTTGTTTCAGACACAATCCTGAAAGTGTAGCAAACAGGTGTTCATTGTAATAATTACTGTAGAAATCCTTCTAAAACAGAGGTGTCAAACTCGTGGCGTCATGTGCTGTATCAAGATTTTTTCTCTTCACTAAACCGGACATGGGCGTGACCAACGCATGATGTATCTGGGCATGAGGTTCACGGCCTTATTTTACAAGTACCAGAACCTCAGTCTTTCCATACTGCTACTGCCGAAGGCTTTGAATTACAATATATTCCATCCCACCCCAAACAAGAAAATATGTTATGTCCAATTCTGCCATTCTTCAAAGCTGATTTTTTTTTCTTCATTTAGACTCTTCTCAATATTTTTAGAAAATATTGGGAGATATAAGGTAATTTAAAAAAGGCCTAATGCCTCAGTAACAAACAATGAGCCAAAGAGACAGATTTTCCCTGTTATTTTGTGTCACCATAGGAAGAAATGTTAAATCAATTATGTTATTATAGCACCATTCAATTGAAGAGACTATTGTAGAGGAGTTAATAATTCTGGAATATCTTATTATTTTAATTATCTCAGAAATTCATCTAAACTTACTATTTTTCTACTGTAATTTTGGTATTACAATTCCAGGGGAGTTGATAGTCGGGAAGAAATGAAAGGCTTGAGACACAACCATAGCATGTAAAATGTACCATGTATGGATTTTTAAAAATTAGCCTTTTTCTTTTAATGTTTATTTAATTTTATACATCCTCTAGTAAACATATATAAGGGTTTTTATATTTTATAATCACAATTGTAATTTCTACTTTGTATTTATGCTTAATATAATCATATAATACTCTGTATAGGTAGTTTTCAGCTTACAACCACAATTGAGCCCAAAATTTCTGTTGCTATGTGAGATATTTGTTAAGTGAATCTGGCTTCCCTATTAATCTTGCTTGTCAGAGGATCACAAAAGATGATCACATGAGCTTGGGACACAGCAAGTATCATAAATATGAAGCAATTGCCAAGTATCTGAATTTTGATCATGTCCATAACTGTGAAAAATGGCCATAAGTCACATTTTTCAATGCTGTTGTAACTTTAAACAGTCACTAAATGAACTTTGTAAGTCAAGGACTACCTGTACTATATAATAGTGTTAATGTGGGAACACTGGAGATGGAGAACAGCTCAGATTTCTAATTTACAAGTCTGTCAGTATCATGTGTCGAGCCATGAAATTGTATCAGAGTAATTTCATTGTTACAGAATCTACAAATATCTCCAGAATCTCCAGTGAAATCTACATATTGATAAATGTGCATAGGTAACATGTGATAAAACTTTCTAAAACTACAAAGAAAAAATATTTATAATTGTCAATAATTATGTATATAGCTTCATAGATGGTATTAAGATTTTATCAAAATTAGGGCATGATCTAGTCCTACTATAAAAACAGATCCAAGCATCAAATACTGTCATAAACTTAATGGAAATTCTTTTTCCTCCACTTTCCCACACCAGACAAATCGAATAGCTGCATCACCACACAATGAAAATTAACATTATATGGTTGTAGCAGGAGCAGAACTGTGTATGGAAGGAGTACTTAATACCCAGGCATCTCTGAACCATCAGAAATTTTAACAGCATTTACTAAGAGATAAATGGAAAGCAGGAAAGCCTACAGTCTTCTCCAATAAATTAGGAAATCTTCTATAAACACTTTAACACCTACAAAATAATAGGGGTAAGCATCTGTATGGTATGTGTAAAATAAGGAAGAAAAATAAACAAGACCAAGGTAGTTGAAATAAACTACAGGTTAACATAGTTGATTCAATTCAGTATTTATCCATCATATTTTTGTGATAGAATCTAAACAAAATTATATTCACAATAGAAGGGTTGTTAGGCTATTCTACTTTTTTAAAAATGTTTTTTTTTTAAAAATCCATATTATCACACCTGGATTTGAATTTTCATGAAGTAAATTAATTTAGACTAAAACCACAAGAAATCATACAATATCCCTCACAATGAGATCAAAGCATAACCAATATATATAAAAAATGCAATTGTTCCTAAAGCAATTTCACATAGCCTTCTATGAAAATCTCCCTGAACTGCTCATATTACCTTTTGTAATATTTAAATTCCACAGTCTATTCATCAATATTCTATTTTTCAAAGTCACCAATAAGTAGTTTTAAAAATAAAGCTCTTTTTAACTTAAGTATACAAAACTGCACGCAGGAAGAATATACTTTATTTCTCATTATCTCTACTTAAAAGGAACAAGTGGCAAATGACACGAAAAACCTTTGCATGTGCTACTGATTCAAGCAGGTAATCTAATCTAGAAAGAATAATCTACTATTCAGCAGCTTCTCATATTCCTAAATTTATTACACTATTTAAATTAAAATTCTAGATATATACATTTTTATTGATGTGTTGACCAATATGAGTTCATTTTAGACGTGTGATAAAGTATTTAAGAATTCTGCACAGTATATTTTTGCTGCTTGTAGAATTTGTTGAGTTTTGTTATAAACAGTGTTGGGTTTTTATGCACATGCACTCAGAAACAGACTTTCTGAAAAAAATACAAGTTAGATTTTATCTCTGTATGATGATTACCTGCAGTATCTATCAAAATGTCTATTTTGTTAAGATTTAGAGTTCATAGAGCTCCCTCTGTCCTCTATGCCACTTCCAAGTTTGAATTGTCAATTAATGCTTCAAATTCAGATGTGAGAAAGTTGTATTTACTTGCTTGTGAAGTCTGACTGATATAGAAACATCTTGTACTATTTCCAGCAAAAGGTTAAAGCGAATCTCCAGTTAGGGGTAACTGTTTTTCTGGCAGTTCAAGAGACTTCCTTCTGCTACTGCATCAAGTTAAAAATAAGTCCTTAGCTTGCCATGTAAAATGCTCAAGTTGTGAGTAGTAAATCTGCTGATGAATAAGGTTTTGCTCCCATCTGCCACCTGAAATGAAGCTGTTCCAGTACTTTAACAGTGAAAAATCAGTTGCGAAATCATTATTCCATTTCACACAGCAATCATATTATGGAACTATCGAAATATCTATTAAAATGCCACCAACCAAACAATGGATTTACATGACATGCTAAATTCTTGTTCATTAACTCTTATATCACTTTCAATAATGGGAAGTAATCCAGTTATTAATATTAATCCTAAAGAAGATTAAGACCTGCCTTTTTTTCATAGACAGCACATGTGCCCTGAGATAAATCCAAATTATGGAACACTATACTTTCAGAGTAATTGTTTAAAAGGTAAGGGAAATGGGTTTCTTTCCTTTTTCTAATTGGGTGCACCAAAATTATACCTGGCTACTGGTTCTGGTATAGTCCCTGGGCTGACTGGCACTTGAACACCTTTCTCCCATTCTTGTCTCCAGGGATCTGCCAGCACATAATACTCATCAGGATTCAGCTGGGAAGAATCGGGCAGCTTCATAGCAGTGATCAGGTCTGTTCTAAACACCTGGAAAGACACAAAGAAAGAGAAATGACTTGACGACCCATGACACATTGAGGCATCATTTCAGACATATTTCCTTAATAGATCCCTCAATATCTTCAACAATGGTAGAGCTCCTAATGTACTTTAAATGTTTTTAAAAACTCAGGGAGATAGTCCAAGACATATCTCCCTTGAAAACAGCTTGTGTTGAACTGTATAGCACAGTCAGATCAGGAGGTGACCACATGTTTTCTGATATTTTGTACTGTATCATAAAGTCTTTATGACAATTCTATGTCATACTTTTTTTTTACAAAATTCATCCAATTTTAATTTCATGAGAGTCATGGGTTCCTGATTTTGGATGCATTCTGTAAGCTAGCCCACTTGAGATACCTTGGTTCCAAAATTGTTGCCCTACAATTAATTTAACTGTCTTGTCCAGTTAAAGATTATGGGGACGAGAGTTTTAGTAGAATATGGTTACAGTGACATGTCATATTTCTCCTGTATAATTCAGACTTTCCAGGAGAACAGGAAAGAACAATGCATAACAAAAGGCCTCTCATCATTAACTAACATTCCCTTTCAAGTATCCAGATGTTCATCTGTATTACCAAGCTGAACCAGAAGTCAAAAAAAAAGAAAAACATGTTCACCCCATTTCATATGATCCAATCAAAAAAACTTTATCAGTTTTTCAAAGTCTTCCTAAATGAGTCCCCAAATACAACTCCAAACCCAAATACTGTAAATCGTATTTTATATAATTCAAAGGGAAGTACTGTACCTAAATCAGATTATTTTATTGATATCTTTCTTTAAGCCATGACCTGTATTTAGTTTAAAGCTAATCATGCACTCATGGCCAACTATAAAACCTATCTACTTGATCACAAAAAGTTTAAATACTATTGAAAAATGTATCTCAAAATACATATCCTTACATTTCCACAAACCATCAATCTACACTTTGGCAATTACAATCTAGTAACTCTGTAACATCCTTTTCAAAAGATGTGAGCACCAACTTTTCAAATTATCATAATTTAAGAATAGGATAGGGTTGCAGGACCCAATATTTACTTAACCAATGTAAATTATTGTCAGTATTCTTTCAACATGAAGTAAACACTAGCTGTAAATAAAGCTCAAGGAATGATTGCCCTTATGTTGTATAGAGATCATTGTATAGAGACCATTATAGCACTTTAAAAAGTACAATGAAAATTGAGCCTAAAGCCATGCCATCAGTTACCAATTCATTTATTCCTAGGCACCCAGCTGATGAAAGCAAGATCTGTGCCTATTTCAACTGAAATATTAATCTGTACAAGCACTATACCATTGGGAAGAACATCTCCACAGAAGTTGAAGATGTACACCTCATGCAGAAGTGCTACATTTCTCAGAAGCAGGAAGAACAGAATCATAATGCATATCCACAAACACATGTACATTCATATTATGTTGACTGAGAATTCTGGAAATCCCAAAGGTCTCAGGGAAAACCAGCATAGACAGACTGAAGTCCAAACGAGATACATACAGGCAGTCCTCAATTTACAACAGATCATTTAATGACCATTCAAAGTTACAATGACACTGAAAAAAGTGATCTATGGCAATTTTTCACATTTATAACTGTTGATGCATCTCCATGATCACATGATAAAAATTCAAAGACTTGGCAAATGAGCCATATTTATGACAGTTGCAGTATCACAGGGTCAAATGATCACCTTCTTCTGTGACCTTCCAACAAGCAAAGTCAATAAGGAAGCCAAGCTCACTTAACTATGTTACTAACTTAAGAACTGCAGTGTTTCACTTAACAACTGCAGCAAGAAAAGTCATAAAATGGGGTAAAATGGGGTCATGTAACAAATGTCTCACTCAGCAACAGAAATTTTGGCCTCAAAAGAATCATATCTGATACCTGTACAATCAGCACAGGAGCCCCCCAAGACTGTGTGCTATCTCCACTTTTCTTCTCCCTAAATACCAATGACTCCATCTCAAACGATTCATCTGTTAAAATACTGGTTTGCAGATGATACAACAGTGATTGGTCTCATTTGAGACAACGACGAATCCGCATACAGACAGGAGGTTATACAACTTGCCTCAAGGTGTAACCAGAACAATTTGGAACTGAACACACTCAAAACCTTAAGGGCCTGTCACATTGGCCGACGGATGCAAAACGTTTGTAAAAAGGACACAGTGGACGAGAAAAATGTTCCATCCGTTGTTATCCGCTCTCAAAATTGTCTCGAATTTGCATAACCAGAGCGGACAACAACGGAAAGGAACGGACGGGGGGAGGATGTAGAGGAGATGGAAAGCGGATGCTCCACGGAAGCCTAGCGGATGGAAGCAGATGGGAGCAGATGGCACATCTGCAGGGCTTTCGGGGGAGCACAGGAAAATGGACGCGCAGCGGAAAGAGCGGATGCCGAGAGGATGCCGAGAGGATGAAGCAGATGCAGAGTGGAAGCCTAGCGGATGCACAGCGTTCACTGCGCATGCGGGGAGGATGCATTGCATCAGCCCCGCGGATATAAAGGGAAGCAGCTCACAAGCAGGTCACCATTCAGAGGAAAGACCTGCTGCCAGACACAGCTCTCCAGCCAGCCAGCACCCCAATAACCATGGAGAAGAAGAGAAAGCCTCAGCCATCTGCTGCCAGCCCTCGCAAGAGGGACAGGGCCACCCTCCCACCCCCTGGCCCTCACTCTACTTCTGCTGGGGCTTCTGCTGCTGGGGCTGACTCTTCTGGTGCTGGAGCTTCTGCTGGCGCTGCTCCTAGTGCTGGTGCTTCTGCTGGTGCTTACTCTGCTGGTGCTGCTCCTGGTGCTGGTGCTTCTGCTGGTGCTGCTCCTGGTCCTGCTGGTCCTGCTTTTGCTGCTACTTTTGTTGTTGCTGCCGGTGGTGGTGGTGGTGTGGAGGAGCAGCCCCTACAACCTCGAAGCCCCTCTGATGAGGGCCCATATGGCCCTGCCAGAGGGAGGAAGAGGCAGACGCATGAACGGGAGAGGAGGCAATACTCAATCGAAGAAGAACAAGAGAATGAGGTGATGGAATGGCTGAGGGAGAACGAGTATCTATGGCGGAAGGGACACAGGCTCTATCGAGACACCAAAAGCAAGCAGGCTGCTTGGAGAGAAAAGGCGGAGAGCCTGGGCTACACTGCGGAGGTGCTCCTCGGATGGTGGAAGCACATGCACACCTGGTACGGGAAGCTGCACCTCAAGAAATCTGGCCAGGCCACGGTCAAGCTGACGGACAGAGAGACCTACGTGATGGCCAAGTGCAGCTTCTTGGAGGGTGAGATCCGCCACCGAAGAGCAGCCCCTCTGACAACCCTCTCTCTCAGGCAGCCCACTGAGAGCCAGTCCCTGACAGCTGCACTACCAGTGGCAGAGCGTGTGGAGGACCCCCTGATGCAGTGGGAGCAAGGAGAGGGCACTTCCACCACAGGCCAACCCACATCCACCTCCAAGTCGACCTCCACAGAGAGGCAGACTGGATGGGCAGAGCCACACTGTCCTGCTGGAGATCAGGGACACCATCAGAAGCAGCGTAGATCTCCTCTCTCAGCTGGTACACACCGACATCCCATTCTCCAACCGCAAGCCCTTCCTGACCTATGTCAACCAGACCCTCATGAACATGTCGGAATCACAGTACCAGGTGGTAAAGGACAGGATCACCGGTCTTCTTCACAACCCTCCAGACCCAGCTGAACCTGCTCCCACCCAGTCCAGGCCTGCTCCTCCACCCCAGGTGATGTCACTGCCCTTCCAAGGCTTTCCACAGGCCCTCACCTACCAAGGCTACGGCTACCAGGAGCTCTAGCAGCACAGGCAGCCCTTCCCAGTCTAGGCACAGGTACATCGTACGCCACTGGTGCCAATGATGCCACCGATGCCACCGATGCCAACCACGCCAGATGCCACCGACGCCACAGATGCCACCCACGCCTCACCTCGCTCAGCTGCAGACCAGACATCCCCACTACACTGCTCTTTCCTCCACCCCACAGCCAAGCCCAGCCTCAGAACATCTGTCATCGGTATTGGGGCTGACACCCCATGTCCTGGAGGAAGGGGCTCTCAACATCACAGGACTGAGCCAGCTCTCTGAGAGCTTCCTCCACACACCATCCCCTGTTGTCCTCTCGGGGCCATGCACCCCAGTGGCACTTCAGACAAGCACTCCAGCAGCAGCCACCTCCACAACACCTGGACCCTTCACCCCTGAGACTGGGCACACATCTGAGTGACAGAGAAGAGTGCCAGAGACTGGGTGGCTATCTGTAGACTTTATCTTTGCTTTGGACACTTGACTTGGGTCATTTTTCTTTTACAGCTTGTTATTAATAAAGATTATCTTTGCTTCACACACTTGCTTCATTTATTTTATTAAATAAAGTCTTGGTGGAAACTTTTAGAAATGGTTTAAGCCTCTGCATGCTTGTGGGATGGGTAAGGATAGCAGTGGGATGGGCAGGGATACCTTTGGGATGGGTAATAACTGTGGGATAGATAAGCCTCCAGTGCAAGCATAGTGGGACTGTATGGTCCACCCTCCCAGGTGCCACACCTTTGGCCCTTTATTATCAATAACAATGTAATCATTGATCCACACATTTCAACATAAACACAACTCTTTATTAAATGCCCTGTTCATTGTAGGACCACTCAACATACATGGCCCAATCTCATCAGTGTGATGAGACAGGCTGAAGGAAGCATCCATTAATCATCTATCATCCTGTCTTGCCACTCCACTGCTCCAGCTGGGGAGTTGCACCAGTGTTTCAGGAGGTTGCGCTGCTTCTTCCCTTCACGTGAAGCTCTGTTGGGGCCTTGCACATCCTTAGTGTCTATCAGGTTTCGCCCTTGCCTCCATTCACCAGGCTCCATGTCCCCATTGCCTTGTTGGAGGTCCACAAGCCTGTTCTGGAACACTGGGTAGTGGGTGCGCATGAGATTGTGCAGGATGCAGCAAGCTTCCACAATCCTCCTCACAGTCTCTGGGCGATGCTGCATGGTGGTGAGAAGTACCTTGAACCTGTTGGCCAGGATGCCAAAGGCGTTCTCCACCACCCGCCTTGCCCTAGACAGCTTTTAGTTGAAGATCCTCTCTTCACGGGTCAGACATCTGGAGGTGTAGGGCTTCATGAGGTAGGTTCTGAGGTAGAAGGCATCATCCCCCACGATGAAGTAGGGCACATCTTGTGTGTCGTTGGGCAGGGGTTCTGGATCTGGGAAGGCCATGATGAGGTTGCGTTCCAGCCCCACCTTGAGGTGACTGGCGTTGTATATCTGGGCATCTGAAGATGAGCCGTTGCCTGAAGCATCGATGTACATGAACTTGTAATCAGCATCGACCATGGCGAAGAGGATGATGCTGAAGAAGCCCTTGTAGTTGAAATAAGTGGACCCTGACTTGGCTGGAGCTTTGCAGGCCACGTGCTTCCCATCTATGGCTCCAACGGTGGGGGGAAGTTCCACTTCTGATACCACTGCTCTGCAACTTTCTTCCATCCTTCTTCAGTGGAGGGGCACTGGAGGAGCTCCTCCAGGTATTCTTCGATGATGGCCTGCACCACTTCTCTGACCACAATGCTGATGGTGTTGTGTGGCACCCTCCAGCCGTACTGCATATTCCTGTAGGTGGTCCCTGAGGCCAGGTGGCGCAGAGTGAGTGCCACCTTGAGCCCAGGGTCCAGGCTGGGCCGGAAGTTGGTGCTCTGCTTGGTCAACCTGGGTTTCAGCCGCTCCACAACTTCATCAAACATGGCTGGCGGTATCCTCATGAAGTTCTGGAATGAACGAGGGTCTTCGTTCCTCAGCTCCACCATCAGCTTGTTTTACAGTCCGTACTCTGCTCTTCTCCCGATCCATCTTCGGACCCAGACACTTCTTGGCCGCCTCCTTTTCTTCACGTAGAACAGGTGAAAGAGCCTGTAGATGGCTTTGCACTGTTGTAGAACGATGGTGGCTACCAAAAGGAGTGTGTGATGATCCATGGTGGAGATGACTGGATGCTGTGGAAGAGCAAGAACCAGATGAAGGCTGAACAGGTCTGCACCACAGGGCTGCTGGACTGAAAGTGAGATCCAGGTGAGTTCCTCCCCCTTTTTATAGGAAATATAGGTTTTCTGCTAGATGTCCTTTTGCATCCTCTAGACATCCTGCAGACATCCTAAATATCCGAGATAGGTCCCCTCTGCGAACGTTTTTCCCGTTTTAATGTTTTGTATGCGAGCTGCATCCGCTTTCATCCTTTCTCTGTCCGTGCTACTAACGCTTTGTGTCCGTTTTCCGCTGGAGCGGATGCGAGTTGCGCGAATGCACAGCGGATGCCTAGCGGATATAGAGGACGTGTAACGGATGACAACGGATGGAGAATGGATGTTCCCCGTATGCGTAGCGGATGCAGAATGGACACGTTGGATACATTTTCCGCTCAAAAAGTTTTGTGCAGCTCAAAACTTTTTGAGCGGATGAAATGTCAGTCGACGGATGCTGGACGGATAGAGAGGATGAAAAACGGAGGCAGTGAGTACAGAACGGAAGCATCGCGTTAACCAACGGATGGTAAGTGTTTCTCTCCGTTTTACATCCTCTTTCTGTTGGTGCTGTTTGACAGGGGCTTTAGAAATGGTACTAGACTTTAGAAGAAACCCTCCCATACTTCCATCTCTTACAATACTAGACAACACAGTATCAACAGTAGAGACCTTCAAATTTCTAGGTTCTACTATATCACATGATCTAAAATGGACATCCAACATAAAAAACATCATCAAAAAAGCACAACAAAGAATGTTCTTTCTGCACCAACTCAGAAAGCTTAAACTGCCCAAGGAGCTGCTGATCCAGTTCTACAGTGGAATTATTGAGTCTATCATCTGCACCTCCATAACTGTCTGGTTTGGTTCTGCAACCCAACAGGACAGACTTCAGAGGATAATTAAGACTGCAGAAAAAACAATTACGACCAACCTGCCTTCAATCGAGGACCGGTATACTGCACGAGTCAAAAAGAGGGCTGTGGAAATATTTACAAAGCCCTCACATCCCAGACATAAACTGTTTCAACTCCTTCCCTCAAAACAACATTATAGAGCACTATACACCAGAACAACTAGACATAAGAACCGTTTTTCCCCGAAAGCCATCACTCTGCAAAACAAATAATTCCCTCAACACTGTTCAACTATTACAAAGTATGCACTACTATTACTGTTAATCTTTTCACAATTCCTTATCACCCATACCCTCCCACTTGGGACTGTATTACTGTAACTTTGTCGCTTGTATACTTACGATTTATATTGACTGTTCTCGACTCTTGATGAATGTAAC
Source organism: Laticauda colubrina (assembly GCA_015471245.1). Classification (NCBI taxonomy): domain Eukaryota; kingdom Metazoa; phylum Chordata; class Lepidosauria; order Squamata; family Elapidae; genus Laticauda; species Laticauda colubrina. The sequence goes on along the minus strand of BLBF01000026.1, from coordinate 2,228,387 downwards.
TTTTCTTTTATGTATACCGAGAGTATTTACACCAAGACAAATTCCTTGTGTGTCCAATCACACTTGGCCAATAAAATATTCTATTCTATTTGAGGTCGTAAGTTGAGGACTACCTGTATTTCCCTTTAATGACTTTTCAATACAAATATTCCAATCAACAGAGATGTCTTGAATCAATATGTTTTAAAAGCTACAATGTCATCTATCATTCAGATGCACAATTCTCCAGCCTTGGCTCAAAATTTTCTTTGAACCTGAATGCATTTAAAAGTAGTTGTGTACACTGGGTAATGTTAACACTCAAATCAGCTACAAAGAAGCAGAGATGGAATCCTCACTAATGCCATGTATCCAAACAGGAGTATATATCTGTATCAAACAGACCTCAACTTATGACCATTTGTTCAGTGAATGTTTGAAGTTACGGAGGCACTAAATGAAGGGACTTATGACTTGTTCCTGAGGATATACCTGCTTCAGCGCCCCTATGGTTACTTTATCAAAATTTGGGTGCCTGGCAACCTGCCCACACTTATGAACATAGTATCATAAATGTCCACTATCATGAACACAGTATTATTTTTCTTCTCCATCTACACCAGTGATGGCTAACCTTTTCATTGTCATGTGTTGTGCACGCATGTGTGCCTGCATTCATAATGCAATGCACATGCAACACCCCCGCTCTGCTGTGCATGCAACACTCCTGCACATGCCCCATGCATGTGTCTCCCACATGCCCCCCCATTCATGTGTGGCAGATACCAACAATCAGCTGGCTGGCGGGAAGTGTGTGTGCATGCGCCGTGGACCTGATCCAGGGTGACAGCTTGTGTGCCAGCAGAGATGGCTCTGCCTGCCACTTTCGGCACGCGTGCTATAGGTTCACCATTACACATCTATACTTTTTTAACTTCCTACATTCTGCCGCCCCTACTGTCCCCTTCACATCTTCTTATGCTACTGATATCTGCTACAGATCAAGCATGCCCAGCCAGGTCCTTTGCAAGTCAGTTGTTGGTCACACAAGGGTTTCTTCCCAAGGTTGCACACAGCAATTTCCTGTGGAGAACATGGCCTTATGTGGCCAGCTGCCTTGTGAAGGGCCAGGGAGGATATACCTCATCAGCAACAGGAACAAGAAGATAGCAAAGGTCAACATAGGGCAGCAAGCCTTCAGAGTGCAGGGTGGTGAGGTTGACTGCAGCTGGTTGTATCTGAATTTTCCCAGGACAGGTGTGGCTTGGTGTCACGCTGCTGTGCTGGCTGCCATCTTGTGCCAAGGTGCTTGGCTAAGTCTTCCTGGAGTGTCTACGCCTTTGCACTGTTACCACAAAATATTACAAAGTAACAAGAATAATTCAAGAGCAGCATTCCATCCACAACCTGTGGTTTAACTATCTGCTGAATGCCATAGGTTACATGGAGATATTCACCAAGAGTTTTAACATGGAACATGGTGAAATAGATATTAAATAAATTTGCTATAGAGAAACTAGATCAGTTCATGCAATGACAGCAAGGATCACTTACAGATCAACTGCTTTAAAAGAAATGAGCTCTTACTTAAAAGCAACATGTTCAAGAATGGGGAGAGAGAGAAGAGCAGCAAAACACTGCTTATTTGGCTGAAATAACTGAAACCACATATCATGGAATGAATCTCAATGCTTCAACTGACAGATTCAAAACAAATGCTCTGAAAATGATTCCACACATTTTGCAAACACTGCTGGTGGTAATGTAAATATGTTTCATACATCCTGCCTCTTAAATTAATCCATCTTGCAACTCTGAATGATCTGAATCATTCGACTTTCAAGCATTATGTACATTTTATTTACAGGTTGCTTAATTCATCTGGATTAACACCAACATTATAAATAAAAAAATTACTGGTTAGGCTTCATCCAGATTAAGGGTATTACATCCAAACAGGCATATCTAAGTAATTTAAGATTGATTTATCCAACTTGATGTCTCCCAGTTGTCAATGTCACTTTAGAGCTACCCAGAACTGACTGGAATTAAATGGCATCAGAACTGAATAATAGCAATCACAAAAGTAATTCCTTTCTGGAACTTTGATTCTAGGACTGAAACTGGGACTGAGGGTCACAGGCTGGGAAAGGCTGATTTAAGATTTCAAATTTCCCATCACCCACAATCAAATTTAAAGGATGGGCAGAGGCACAAAAAACCTTTCACATAGCACCTATTAGATAGGGCAGCTCCTTCTCTAAGTTAGAGTAGGGAACAGTCCCTAAAAAACACATTCTTGAAATCACTTTGAAAATAAGTGTATATGTGTATGCATGTTGTGTTCATTTCTGTGTGCATACGTGTGTGTTTACAGTATGAATGTGTGTGTGTGTGTGTGTGCGCTTGCCTAGTAAACAAAAAGATATCTAGACAGAAGTATATGCCAGACATTCAGGACATTTATATATGTATTGATTTTGACTAGCTCAGGGAAAAACAGTGCACACTCTGAGTATTTCTGCACCTGAACATTGTGAAGAGTTGGCTACAAGACAAAAGAGAATTTAATGGAACATCAAGGATATAATTTCCGAGAATCAACAATCTGACTACTATTCCTGCTGTTCGGCAGATGCAATCAGCATGCCTAGAAGCAAGCATGTAAAATTACTATATCTAAACAGTGAATGATACACAACTCTTCATCTATCACTTTTAAGAATGGATGCCTAATAAGCTTGCTTTTCTTTTCTATTTTCATCACTTTTTTTTCCTCTTTCACATTGCGTCTTTTATAGATGACAACCTAGTTTGCTGTTAATCTTACGCTGTTTTTTGGGACTCTTTTCAGCTGAAGAACAAGATAAAACACACTGATTAATTAAATACAGAGAACTTTGTAAGTAAGATTTTGCAGTTAATCCACTGAAACAAGGTTCAATATAAATCATAGAGAATACATGCATGTACATAAAAAAGGAAAGAAAAGGGAAAATTCTAATTAGAATTAGAAGAATACATTATGATAACTCTATCTTAGGACAGTTCTTTTTCCAGCATTAACGCTCCATCAATAAATAATGTCCAATCTGTTTTGCTAAATAACCATTTGCCGCAACCTGTAATGGCAACAGTGACCTTTATATAAGTAATGCAGAATAAAAGTAAAGAGGGGTGGATGTGTCAAGACCCAAAACGTAATTTATTTTACTCAACTAAGTAAATATTCATATTTTCTACTCTGATACTCAAGGAACGTGACCATTTGTATTTCTTATACCAGTTTTTCCCGTTACCAAATCCACTATGAAAGGGCAAAACAAATTTCTATTTCCTGCTTTTCTGCAAGAAAAAATGCACAAGAAACATTCAACAAGACAAATCTAATTTCACTTCTCTAAACAAAAGTTCTTATTTATCAATCTGTTATAAAAATTAACAACATACAGAAAACACTCCTAAATAACATTTCCACTCTTTACCAACAAATTGGGGAAGGGAGAAAAGAAAAAGAAAGGAAAAGATAGGAAAAGAAAAGAAAAAAGAAAATTGGGTTGGTGCTAAACCAATCCAATATTCATGGCTAAATAACTAACTTGATGCTGGCAGGGACTGTGGCAGCAGCTGAGCTCCCTGATCTCCTGGCCAGAAGAAAGGTTGCTGGGTGCCAGCTGAGATGGAGCGGAAAAGGAAAGAAAAAGAAGTATTAGGAAAAAAGATACATCTGTATTTCAGCAAGATGCCACAATAGATATCAAAGTAATACCTCTGATGGTTTTCGGTCTTTACTCTGAGAGCATGAACTCCTCTGAGGCTGAGATCTAGAATGCTGGGACCAGGTTGATAAGCCTAAAAAACAGAAAGAAATATAGCTGAGAATGTACATACTCCAAAACCATCAAGATATTTAAACCGAATTTCAGTAAGCAAGAGTTTGTTTTTCATCTTTTAATAATGGACTTATGTACTGTTGGGTAATCCTGTCAAAATTACAGTTTTGATTTTGAGAAAAAAAATTAAAGCGTGAAAATTCTACAAACATTAATTTTCCTTAAATTACAATGCTGATTTAACTTAGATATGTCTTATAGAAGTGACAATTATTTATATTTATTCAGTATGAACCCAAACAATAGTGAATAAAAAACTGAAAATCAATCAATCAGCTTCTTGCCTGTTTCCAGGTTGCATTAATTATTTTTAATTCTTCTCGGATTACACTATAAACAGTTCCAAATTTTTACTTCATGAATGCCAAAAGAAAAAGAAAAACATTTCATGCAAAATTACAAAATAATCAAATATTGAACAATTCCTATCATTAAAAGCTCAAAAATACCAAAATAAAACAATAAACAAACAGTAAAAACTGAAACAAGAATACTAATGCTTCGGAACTACTTTTATAAAAAAAATTACCTTCTTCTGTACAGATATTAATAAAAACATTTTATTTTCTTAATTAACTTATAGTTAATTAAATGTTCTAAATCTAGAAGTTTACTGAAAAAGTCAAAATTACAGGCACTCGTACTGGAGCTTTGTAACACTTGGACATGTCAATACACTTTCCTCTACAAATTTCTGGAGTACAGAAACCAGAAACCACTAATAACACTGGAACTAAAAGTAAAATATTTTTTCACAATCTAGAGCCATAGGATATATATTTGAAGCACCTATCAACCATGAATAGAGGTAGCCCTGGATTTACAACCACAATTAGAACTGGAATCTCAGTCTTTGAGAAAAGCAGATGCCATATAAGTTCTTTACTTGTTAGGGATAACATTGTTCACCCTAACTGTTTTAGGTGAAATACTAACTATGAATCATAGTTAATGTATGCAGCTTTAACTGTAAAATAGCTATTGTGGGTGTGGTTATGAAAACCATATAAAAGTAGCAAGGCTACAGCTTGCTCGCTCTCTCTCTGGCTTTGATGATCCCTGATTACTGCTTGGAAGCAAGACTGCATTGCTCGAACGGGAGAGACAACAACGGACTGATTTATGTGAACTGACAATAGGATATTCTATATGGACTTTGCTAACTGAATATCCCTGAATGGACTGACTACATGGTAAATGAATATTGGACTGTTTTTGACTATGCTATAAACTTATACTGGAATAAAATATATTCTTGATAGCACAAGCGTATCTGTTATTTTTACTGTATGTTAATAAACATACAAGCTTAGCTCACTCATTTATCTGTGTGCCTATCTGACTAACGCTGCACATTCTGTTTAGCTTGTCTACCTAACCCTGGTTGGGGAACCCAGGCTTAACATTACTCATCAAACATAATTCCAGCAATTCCAATTTCAATTGTTAAGTAAACTTCCTGTTATTAAACGAAAGCTTAATAATAAAAAAGATTTCAGTTCTGTGTGGAACTGAAATGGTTCTGGCAGGCAGCTCCTTGGAAGTGAAAGGATGGCCTGCCAGAGTGTTTCAGCTCTGCAAGGACCTGAAATTTTCTCCTATGCCTATTTTTTTTGCTTTCAAATGTTCCTACAACCTATTAAAGAATATCCCCTTCCCTCCATGTACAGAGCAAATTTTTTTCATAGGACTGCAGGAATGAAGCTGAAATCTTCATGAACTCCTGCAACTTTATGAAGGATTTCAGCCCTCCTCCATTATCTCTGCTCTCTACTAGCTTCTCCGTGACTTTCTGAGGAAGCTGATGGAAAAGACCACAAATGGCCATCAAATGGTTATATCAGGCATGGCATCACATGGTCAAAAATATGAACAAGTTGGCCCATGCCCAAAATGTGATCAAGTGACCTGATGGAAGGAGAACAGCACAATGTTTTTACAATGCCTGGAAGTGCCATAAACACACCCTTTCTGAGGCTATTTTAACTGTAACAGTTGTAGGTCAAGAAGAATATTTAACAATTGCTTGCTGAAAAAAGGCTTTGATTTTTTTACATAAGAAGAACTTAATTCAACAATTTGATTTTGATAAGATTACTAGTAGTAGTCCTTGATTTATGGCCATTTAGTGACCATTTGAAGTTACAACAGCACAGAAAAATGACTTAAGTCTATTTTTCATACTTACAACCAATACAGCATCCCCATGGTCCCATGATCAAAATCCAAATGCTTGGCAACTGATTCATATTTATGACAGTTGCAGTACCCCAGGAACACACCATCACCTTTTGTGACCTTCTAGCAAGCAAAGTCAAAGGGAAGCCAGATTCATTTAACAACTATGTAATTAACTTAACAACTGCAGTGATTCACTTACAATTGGAGCAAGAAAGGTCGTAAAATGGCACAAAACTCACTTAATAGCTCAACTGTGGTTATAAGTAAAGGACTAGCTGTAAAACAGATATCTCCCAAAATGCATTTGTTGATTGGTTAATGAAACTGAAAATACTTATTTCAAGGAACAACATCAATCTCACTTAAGTCAAGGAAAATGTTAGAAGCGAATATGTCTTGAGAGTGAAGAAAATCTTAAAGTCCAAACTTAGGGGAGAAAACACCATCATGGTAATTAATATCCACGCAATTCCAGTCATTAGATACCCAGATGGAATAGTGCACTAGACTCAAGCAGAACTAAATGACCTGTATAGAAAGACCCCAAAAATAATGATAATGAATCATACTCTTCATCCATGCCACAACACTGACAGACTTACCAAGGAAAAAGAAAACACCGAATGTTTGTCGCATGTACATTAGATGGTTGAAAAAGTGTTGTAAGAATATTCGCACTGAAGCTAATATATCATGATGCGTTACTGAAAACTAGAGACCAAACTGGCGTACAAAGAAAGGCCAAATGAAGGGAAAAGTGATATGGCAAGGTAAAGTATTACATGGCTAGAACATAAAAAAAATATCAGCCAAAGCAGGTAACAAAAAGTAACAGTGATGGCTAAGAGCAAGAAAATTGAAGCAAGGGCAGAGTTGCTAATTCTGGCTGAATTAAGACCAAGTTTTAAGAACAAATGCATACAAAGACAAAATTGACAAGAAAATAACATGCAACAAATGATACCTCTGCAAAGAAGCTGAAGTGGGCCATTTAGTTGCTTACTGAAGTTTGCATAGACAATAAAATAACAAAGCAACAACAATATATTAGAATATCTACAAGAAACACCATTAGCAAAGAACTGGTAACAAAATAGCCAAAAGTAATAGAAAATAATGAAGCTAAATTGTTCTGGTACTTTAGAATTTAAACAGATAGGCAGCTGTCACATAAAACCCCAGACTTAACTGTCGATAAGAAAGACAAAAATATCTGAACAATGAACATGGCAGTAGAAGCAGCAGAATGGAAGAAAAAGAACTGGAAAAGACAACAAAGTTTAAAGACCTGAAATAAAAACAGAACGACTGTGGCAAAATAAAGCAAAAGTATTACCAATAGGGGTGTGATGGCTCAATGCTGAAAAACACTGAGCTTGACAGCCTGGGTTTGAGACCTGAGTGCCCACCTAAGCATGCAAATATGAGTAGATTAATAGGTCCATGCCCCTTTGGAAAATGTATTTGGATAATGCTGGCTCCCTCAGCCAAGACACGGATGTGAGCACCCCACCCTACACTCAAATATGACTGGACAAGGAAAGTTACTTTTTTCAGTACCAATAGTAATAGGCACTATGGGTACAATTCCAAAACAATTGGAGCACCATTTGAACATTATAAGCATTAACAAATTCAATCAATTACAAAAGGCGGCTTTTCAGAAAAGCTTACATTCTGCAACAATAGCTATTAATACCATCAAACATCTACAGGTGCCTATCCCAGGTCCCTGGGAAGAACTCAACAGCCAGACAAAAATCCAGTCTAAATAAAGTCATCTTCTCTTTTTCCTTGATTAATTTGTACTTGGATTCCCCAGCAGGATCAATTAGGCAAAGTAGTGTTTGAAATATCAGGTAATGGGTTCACAGAAAATTGGTTATGTTTGCAGGCGGCAAATCAAAACTGGCCAATAAACCTGAATATTGTGTGTGTGTGTGTGTGTGTGTGTGTGTGTGTGTGTGTATGGAGGTTAATTGAATGTTTCCGTTTTCTCTGGGGAATAAAAATTCTGCTGTTGGGGATTAATGAACTCTAAAAATAAACTTTCTTGGGATTGTTTCAATGGTGTCTGGAGGCCATAATTTGCACTGAGAATGCCCAGAGTTATGTTCCTATGATTTAGCTGACAATTAAATATACTATCGTTAGATATCTTTCCCTTTTTGAATAAAATTAATTAATTAAAAATTAATATTTGCAAAAAGTAATGTTTTGCTACTAGTAATACATATCATATGTTGCATTCCTCTAATAAACTGTAAAATTAATGTATTTTTATAAAATTTCATTTTTCTCATGCAGGAGCTTAAACCGTCAGGTAGGGAAAGAAGATTAGACTTCCATTCTCGAAATATAAATGCATACCATGCTATTTTTTTTCTCAAGTTAATCAATAAAATATTGTAACTAGAAACAGAACTTTGCTTTGAGTAACTGTTGTACCTCCATTAGGCAGCAATTATTGCAACTAAAGGCTTGCTATAACTGTTGATCATCAGCTTGTAGGAATTTTATCCCATGTCTCCTTACTGAATAGCTTCATTTCAGGGATGCTAGTGGGCTTCCCTTATATGAACCTGCCTGCTTCAGGCAACTTTTCTATAAGATTAGAAGATTCAGATTTGGACTTGATCATGTTTCTCCTGTTTTCTCCTGTTTTAACCATTACTTGATCATACAACTTGTCTGTTTTGGATCACTGTCTTGTTTAATTATCCTTTTAGAGAAAAATGGGAAGAATAAGATGACTGTAAGCTTAACAGATGACTTTGAAAGTTTTTTAGTGGACAGTCATATCTGATCTCGGCTGGATGCCAGTTCAACAGAATCCATTGAGATGAGCTAAGCAGGGTCTTGTGTTTTATCTGATTTTCATCCAAGCTTTTTAGCTTTAGGATTTTTGTAACTTGCTTTCAATGGAACAAGCTTTAGAGACAACCCGAAACTACTGCTGCTCCAAAATGTGAAGGTTTGTTGTGGGAACTGTCCTATCACAGGAAGGTAGTATTACTACAAAACCCCCTGCAAACTTACCTGCCTGCCAGGTAAGAACTTCATGAAAAGGCCCGCTTTGTTTTCAGATGATATGGATGAAGGAACAACCATGGCATATCTAAACATTGATCTGAAAAAATATTTTGGAGTTTTGGACCCGAGACTGTTAAAAGGGGTGTTGGTACTTACCTGACATGCCCTTTCTGTGAACTGTAAAGAGCACCCATTGATTAGGAGATGCTTCTGTCGCTCGTCTGATAGGCTGGGCTTTGTGAGGATGATCCTCCACCTCCACGGGACTCCTCCCTAAACTGGGGACACTTGTCCCCAGTTTTGGTGAAGTCGAAGTGACGAAAACCTTTCTTCTCCTTCACCCTTTCTAATACTGGGCCATAATAGCATCCCACCAGACAAATAAGGGTGGGGATGGATGCTCTTCACAGCTCAGAGAAATGGCATGTCAGATAAGTACCAATGCCCCTTTTTCAGATGAGCTGTTTAGAGAATCTGTTGATTGGGACATACCAAAGCTTGGCATGTCCTACAGGAGGGCTTCAGTCTGATTCGGATTCCCCTCTTGGTCCCTATGGACCCTTTGTAACACTCTCCTGCTAAAAGCAGCCTCTGCAGAGGTGAAGACATCAATCTTATAGTGTCTAATAAAAGGTGATGGTGAAGCCCATGTTGCCGCCTTGTAAATTTCCTCTATTGGCGCTTGTGGCCCATGCCACTGACATTGCAGCACTCCAGGTAGAATGAGCAGTGATGTCCCTGGGTATGTACAAGAAGAGGCTGTGTCTCGTAGGACTTGGTAATTGTGTTCTCAGCCACCTGATTGTTGAGGAAGAGACCTTGCGCCCAATGGTGGGTGGTTAAAAAGAAATTAAGAGACCCTCTGTTTTCCTAAAACACGCCATGCAGTTTAAATATATGTATGTATTAAATATATGTATTAAATATATATATTTGTTTTCTTAGGCTTTCGCGGGTACTTACATGTGTGCTGTTTAGCTTCCTTCGGGTATTATCCCACGTCATTGTAGTTCTGTTAAAGTTGTAGCAATGTTTCAGCAGAATCTCATCTGCCATCATCAGGCTTCTGTATGGATGTGGGTCTCACAGCCTTTGGTTTTAAATTTGAGGCTGGACTGATTGGTTGGGAGTCTTGGTCTGTGTTTATTGGACTTGGAGTTTGATTGATTGGTGTTTCTGGTTTCTTCTGTCTGTTTTGTGGCTTTGATTGGCTGGTAACACTCTGTTCCTGTGTTGGAGGCTTTCAGTGCAGCTTGGCTTCGTGTGAAAGGACGGCTGTTATCTATTAGGAAGCTAGGTTTCACCTGGGTGCTTGGTGGGGGGGTGTTTGAGCTGGAGGCATCATAGGGAGTCTGTTTGTGCTCAGGTGTTTGCCTGGCTTGTGGTGTGGAGATCTTTCTATTTGAGAGTGCAGGCTTCCAAATGATTGACAGTCTGCTGGAATCATCTCTTCTATTCATGCTTTCAGGTCTTTTTTCAATCTCTATGGCTTCTCTGATGATTCTGTGGCTGGGGTTTTCTATAATGGCTAGGGTTTTAGTGCCATTGAAGTTGATGTTGTGACCTGTGGTTTTCATGTGTTGGACTAGTGAGGAGGTGTGTTCCAGCTTTTTTACTGCATTTTTGTGTTCATCCAGGCAGGTACTTATTCTTCTATTGGTCTGTCCAATGTATGTGGCCGGGCATGATGCACAGGGAACTTCGTATATGCCTTGGTTTTCTAGGTCAATTTTGTCTTTGGGGTTTCTAAGGATGGCTGCTATTTTTTTGTCTGTTTTGTCTGAACTATGCACCCTGACTGAAGTACTGACAGCCAATGGCTTCCACAAAAACAAAATCACCAGCTTGATCCACAAAAACACACCAAGACATAACAGAGACCTAGAAGATCAACAGACCTATGGAACAGCTGTCCTGCCCTACATAAGAGGTACTACAGATAAAATCAGTAAGATACTACACAGGCATCACATCAAGACTGCCTTCAAAACAGACAAAAAAATAGCAGCCATCCTTAGCAACCCCAAAGACAAAATTGACCTCGAAAACCAAGGCATATGCGTTCTGATTGGCTGGGGGTGTGTTCTGTTCAGGTGGGGGCTTGGTTGTGCTCAGGTTAGTCTTAGTTGCTGGGGGATTTGAGATGGTAAGCTGCGATCCTGTTGTTTGGCTTCGCGTTCGTGGTCGTGCCACATCTTCATGGTGGGCGTCAGTTCACTTCATGTATGGGTCGGAGGGGTTTGAAGCGGGTAATAATGCAGCTGCGGTACAGCTTCTAGTCCGTGGTCGTGTCTCATCATCTGTGTGGGTGTGAGTCTGCTTTCTACTGCTACGCGGTGATAGCACCTTGTGTGGGCATTTTTCTATCTCTATAGCTTCTCTGATTATTCTGTTGTTAAAGTGTTCAGTTTTGAAGTGTTGTTGAAGTGTACTTCCTGCCTACCAGCCATTTGGAAACCCACCCTCATTAACAAATGAGTACCTAACATGAAGAATGACACCAGACCCACGAGGGAGCTTAAAAGCAAACCTTTTGGTTTTCTCTTTTTGAAGTCTTTGCTGTTCCGGCCAAGGGAAAGTGTAAAAAGCTGCCTATATCCACTAAGGCTGAGCAAAAACTGGGGACACTAGGGAGGAGTCCCGTGGAGGAGTATCCTCACAATTAAAGCCCAGCCTATCAGACGAGCAACAGAAGCATCTCCCAATCAATGGAAGCTCTGAACAGCTCATCTGGAGAATGATGGTTACATTTTTCCAGTATACTCTACTCCAAAATCCTTATCAAGGACATCTCAAATGAGGTTTACAGATTATTCACTTACATGAACTATTATCATTCATAAACCACTGAAATATATAATATATGGCACTTGCTTCATGCAGATAAAGGCACATTTAATGGCTACTTTATTTAAAGAAAAGCTATGATGAGAAAGTAATGTGTAGCAGAGACTTGGAAAAAAAAACTATTAGCCATTAACATTATGTGTCTGGTGAATTTTTACATTCTCTAAACTTTTGCAAGTCTTCTGTACCTATATTCTTCCAAAGAAAAGGAAAAAAGAGTAGATATAAACATTTTTTAAAGGATTAAGTCACCCATAAGCTGCCACAACACATCCGGTGTCCCAGAGAGCACAACCCAGCAACCAATATGTTATGCTGTGTGGCAGAAGATTAGCTCCAGCATGCCTAAAGCAGAACACTGTTGTAAAACCAGCTGTTGAGTATCCATCTATGTCCTAGGCGTGCTCCAGGCTGCTACCATTTCATTAACACTTCAAAGCCAGAACACTCTTGCAAACTATACACATTTTTCCTGTCAGTAAATATGCTACTTCTTATATGGCTAAATCTGGTCATCCCATAAGAGTTTATAACATACATGCTTGCCTGGCTGCTACTCCTGCTTCTGTTAGTATTTCCATCTTCCTAGCTCCTTTCAAGCATTCTATTTTGAGTGAGAGTTGGTACAATTACAAGGAGCACAATTTGTTGGAAAAACCACAAAGCTGGAGCAAAAATGGAAATGATCTGAGCAACCAGCCCATCATCATAAAACCTTATTTCAACTTCCTGCTAAATCCCATGCAGTAGGTTAAAATGAGCCACATTGCCAGGCATTCCACAGAAAATTGCCTGCAACACAAACCATTCAAAACCAAAGCCTTTTGCTTTAATAGAATATATGCAAATGTATGCTACAGATAATAACTGTTATTCTTTTTAAAGCAGAAACATACTATATCAACCTTAATACCCAAAGCAGACTGGGAAATCTCATATCTGCTATGAAAGGCATTACTCCAATTGTAGTCAGCAAGTTTTGCTTAGGTTGTCTTACCAAAGAGTTCCATTACTGAAAAGAGAAAGAAAAAAACTTGACATTCATTTTCCCTTTCCTACCTAGTTCTTGATCTTCTATTAGGTTTCTGAATAGAAGTTTCTGAAAGGAATTAAAATAGGAAAAAAGGAGATATAAGAAATACTGTTTGTCATAGCATGATACTCACAGATCCTTTCACAGCACTGGACAAGCACTGGACATTTACTATAGTTTTAACTATAATAACATTATAACTAACATTTCCTTTGGTCAAATATTTCTTCTGATGAAACATATTGTCTATTGGCATCCAGTTACATGTCAAAAAGACAAAAATCCACATGTTTAAAATCATACAGAGTTGGTGAAAGATTCAACTGCACTGGCTTAGCACTTCAAATTTAATTTGATAGAAATATTAACAGTGAATAAATAACCTCTTTCCTTAAAGCACACATTTTTAAGTCAAGGTTTGTCAACTAAATTTCAACTCTCAATTATTTCTAAATTCAAAATAATTGTAGAAAGCAGTTCTTAAAATAAGGAATATTTACATCACTGTGCCCAGTTTCATTTTAGTTACAAATACAAGAAATGTCAAACAATGGTTTGAAAGTTATTGTGAGATTTTTAGGAAAATTGATTCATGATTATCTTTGGGTTTGAAATAAACTTCAAAAGACTATATCTCAGATTATAAAAATCAATGTAGAACCAACAAAAGATAATATACATAATTCAGGCTAGTACCGTAGAGTCCTTTGTGTGCTCTGTGCTTATTTATTTGCTTGCAGACATTTCATTCAGGTAACGAAATATCTGCTGGAAAGCAACCAAACTCAGAAAGCATCAAGAAGAGATTCCAGAGAAGCTTGGAATAATAGGAAGTCTATGACAAAAAATTGGATACAAAATCTATCTTCTGACCTTTATAGAGATTCCTAAAGCCATTTAGCTGTAGAAATGTTCTGCATTCCCATTGTAGTTCATAACTGTAATGGAATCAGTTCAAGGAGATGACAAAAATTGAAGACATGCTAGACTATTAGGATAAAAGGAATCTTAGCTTTCCTTCCTATAATCTGGAAAAACACAGTTGAACAAGACCTGATAAAGCTGGTATCTTCAAAAGGTTAATAATGACTCTATTCTTCTTCTCTGTTCCCACTGCAGGTTAATACATGGCAGTTGAATAATTAGGTGGTAGATTGCCATTATTAATAACATTATCCAAGTCCCAATTCTACTTAAGATAAGCCCCATTTCCACATATTTTGTCATTCTGGATGTAGAATGCTTGAGGCAAACATAGGGGAAAGTGAAAGTTGCAACAGAACTTGAGCTTTTCTTCCTTTCTGAAAAATGCCATTGGGGTTTAATAATTTCAGTTATTAAAACTGAATAATTGCGTCCTTGATGAAGGAATGGTTTCACTATACTGTGCTACAAGAAAACATGTCTTTAAATTAAAATTTCCAAGTATGAGGCCTTCTGCCAACTTCCTTTAAATGCATCTCACTCTCAAACCACCATGCTAGGAGGCTCTTGGCTAATTAAGTTAAAAAGAGCACTAATCCCTTTTCTCAAATGCTGGAGGGACTAATGTAAGATTCATTCCATCTTTTAAGAAGAAATTAAATGATCGCCATTCATAACTGAAAGAATCCCCCCATTTCCAGGAATTACCTCATAAATATACTAAGGATTCCCACTGCCATGATACCATTGATACTTCTGAAACACTGCAATCAATAATAATATTGGTAATAAGTTACCATGAGGGATTTCCAACAGATATTCATATGAGAGTTCCAAACTATGAACTCAAAATATAGTATGTTGGGATTACAGCTCTCAAAATTTCACTGAAGAACTACACGTATAGGAAAACTTCCCTTTTTAAAAGGAAAACTTTTAAAACTTCTTTTTAAATCTCTGTAAATTTGATGTACTAGTTACAGCATCAGACCAGAAACCAGGAGATTTTTAGTTCAAGTGCTACCAGGCACAAAAAGCTGGGTGACCTTGTCACTATCACTGTCTTTCAACCATAGTAAAAAGGCAATGGCAAACCACTTTTGAGAAACCTTGGAAAGAAAATTGTAGGGAATTGTCCAGGAAGAGAACTGGGTACAATTGAACACAAGGTAAAAGTGCAAGAACATAGTGCTCTATTGTGTAGGGTTTAATAAAATCCTATACAGCTTTGCATGAAGTTACTTCAGAACTATTTCCTTCAACCAGAACTGACTAGATACGTATGTCACAAAAGAAATTCCTAATAATCCTTATTTCTGTGAGAAATGGATTCAGAAAACATTTTTCCATTCCAGGACTATTTATGTAGCATGAATATCCTTTAAAGTGTATATTTAATGTGGATATTTTAGTAATTATATCTTTTTATATCAACTGTGAAAATTTTAACTGTTGTAAATTGCTGTGAGTAAAAACAAAAAAACGAGGGAGGGAGGAAGGGAAGAAGGAAGGAAGAAAGGAAGGAAGGAAGATAATGGCAGATTTAACACTTCCAGTATGTCTCAGTAGAAAGTTGAAATTAGCTAAATATCTAAATATTTAGAAGTAACCTACATAAACCCAAATCTCATAACTAGTTGCAAACTCTATTAAAATGTGTTCCCCTGCTGTTCCCATTCTTGTAAAATGAATGCTAGAACAGAATTTCTAATTCAGAAAGTACATGAAAAAAACTTATCTTGAATTGTTTACCAATCACACAATGTAAGCAACAATAGAACTGAATTGGCTGTATATATATCACCACATAATATGATCACAAAGTAAGATTCTACACACTTATTTTGTTATGGTTTATAACATTGTGAAAACATAATTTTATATATTTATTGTGTAAACTGAAATACACAAGCTATCCTTTAATCTGAAATTCTTCTAATTCTGCCCACTTCAAACAGTTGGCAAAATGGAAAGAAATGGCTGTCCCTTGAAGCCTAAAGCCCATGTCCCACTGCACCAACGGATGCAAAGAGGATGTAAAACGGACAAAAAAGCTTGCCATCCGTTGGAAAACACGATGAATCCGTTGTGTACTCACTGCGTACGTGTTTCATACGCTCTATCCGTCAAACATCCATCGACTGCTATTTCATCCGCTCAAAAAGTTTTGAGCTGCACAAAACTTTTTGAGCGGATGAACTTTCCACCACGTACGATGTACATCCGTGACACATACGGGCAACAAATGTTCTACGTCCGTTGTCATCCGTTACACGTCTGCTGTATCCTTTCGGCATCCTCTGGACATCCCCTCAACTCACATCCACTGCAGCTGAAAGCGGAAAGAGGGAGGAAGCGAAAGGTACATGGAACGTCCACACAGCGTTAGTAGCACAGAAATAGAAAGGATGTAAGCGGATTCATCTCGTATATAAAGCATTAAAACGGACAAAACGTTTGTATATGGGACGTATCTCGGATATTTAGGATGTCTGGAGTATGCCTAGAGTATGTGGAAGGACACCTAGCGGAAAACCGATATTTCCTATAAAAAGGGGGAGGAAATCACCTGGATCTCACTATCAGTCCAGCAGCCGTGGTGTACAGACCTCTTCACCCTTGCTCTTGCTCTTCCACATCATCCATTGATCTCCGCCATGGATCATCACACACTCCGTATGGTACCTGCCATCATTCAACACCAGAACCAAGCCCTGTTCAGACTGTTTCACCATTTCTACGCAAGGAGAAGGAGACGTCCAAGAGCTGTGTGGGTCCGACGATGGATCGGTAGAAGAGTAGAGTTTGGACTGTATGACAAGCTGATGGTGGAGCTGAGGAATGAAGACCCTCGTGCATTCCAGCACTTCATGAGGATGCCACCAGCCATGTTTGACGAAATTGTTGAGCGTCTGAGACCCAGGTTGACCAAGCCAAGCACTAACTTCCATCCCAGCCTGGACCCTAGACTGAAGGTGGCACTGACTCTGCGCCACCTGGCCTCTGGAACCACATTCAGAAACATGCAGTATGCCTGGAGGGTGCCACACAACACCATCAGCAAAGTGGTCAGAGAAGTGGTGCAGGCCATCATCGAAGAATACCTGGAGGAGCTCCTCCAGTGCCCCACCACTGAAGAAGGCTGGAGGAAAGTTGCAGAACAGTGGTATCAGAGGTGGAACTTTCCCCACACCGTTGGGGCCATAGATGGGAAGCACATGGCCTGCAAAGCTCCAGCCAACTCAGGGTCCTCTTATCACAACTACAAGGGCTTCTTCAGTATCATCCTCTTTGCCATGATTGACGCTGACTACAAGTTCATGTACATCAATGCTTCAGGCAACGGGTCAGCTTCAGATAGCCAGGTATACAACGCCAGTCACCTCAAGGAGGGGCTGGAACGCAACCTCATCATGGGTTTTCCAGATCCAGACCCCCTACCCATTGACACACAAGATGTGCCCAACTTCATCGTGGGGAATGACGCCTTCTCCCTCACAACCTCCCTCATGAAGCCCTACAGTTCCAGATACCTCACCCGTGAAGAGAGGATCTTCAACTACAGGCTGTCCAGGGCAAGACGGGTGGTGGAGAACGCCTTTGGCATCCTGGCCAACAGGTTCCAGATACTTCTCACCACCATGCAGCATCGTCCACAGACCGTGAGGAGGATCATGGAAGCTTGCTGCATCCTGCACAATCTTATGTGCACCCGCTACCCAGTGTTGCAGAACAGGCTCGTGGACCTCCAACAAGGCAATGGGGACATGGAGCCTGGCGAATGGAGGCAAGGGCGAAACCTGATAGACACTCAGGATGTGCAAGGTCCCAAGAGAGCTTCATGTGAAGGGAAGAAGCAGCGCAACCTCCTGAAACACTGGTGCAACTCCCCAGCTGGAGCAGTGGAGTGGCAAGACAGGATGGTAGATGCTTTATGGATGCTTCCTTGAGCCTGTCTCATAACACTGATGAGATTGTGCCATGTATGTTGAGTGAATAGGGCATTAATAAAGAGTTTTGTTTATTTTGAAATGTGTTGATCAATGAATAAATTGTCATTGATAAAAAAGGGCCATATGTGTGGCAGCTGGAAAGGTGGACCATACAGTCCCACTATGCTTGCACTGGAGGTTTGCACAGCTATCCTTACCCATCCCACAACTATCCTTACCTATCCCACAGCTATCCTTACCCATCCCACAGCTATCCTTACCCATCCCACAGCTATCCTTACCTATCCCACAAGCATGCAAAGGCTTAACCCTTTTTTCAAAGTTTTCACCAACACTTTATTAAGGAAATAAAATGAACCAATTGTGTGAAGTAAAGATAACGTTTATTAACAACTGTCTTCAGTAAACTGTATGACTTTATTAAAAGAGCAAAATGAACCAAGTAAAGTGTCTTTAAGCAAGGATAAAGTGAACAGGTAACAACTCAGTCTCTGGCACTATTCTCAGTCACTCTGAGGCATGTCCATGGTCTCAGCTGTTGAGCGGCCAGGGACTGTGGAGGTGGCTGTTGCTGGAGTGCTGGTCTGAGGCGCCATTGGGGTGCCTGGCCCTGAGAGTACAACAGGGGATGGTGTGTTCAGGAAGCTCTCAGAGAGCTGACTCAGTCCTGTGAGGTTGAGAGGCCCTTCATCAAGGACCTGGGATGTCAGGCAAAGTACTGATGACAGATTTTCTTTTGAGGGGCTTGGCTGTGGGGTGGAGGAAGGAGGAGTGTAGTGGGGCTGTCTAGTCTGCAGCTGGGTGAGGTGAGACGTCTGTGGAGTGCGATGTACCTGGGCCTGGACTGGGAAGGGCTGCCTCTGCTGTGGGAAGTCCTGGTACTCGTAGCCTTGGTAGGTGAGGGGCTGTTGAAAGCCGTGGAAGGGCTGTGACATCGCCTGGGGTGGAGGAGCAGACTTGGACTGGGTAGGAGCAGCTTCAGCTGGGCCTGGAGGGTGGTGCAGCAGTGCTGTGATCTTCTCCATCACCTGGTACTGGGCCTCGGGCAGGTCCATGAGGGTCTGGCTCATGTACGTGATGAAGGGCTTGCGGTTCGAGGATGGTATATCGCTGTGGACCAGCTGAGAGAGAAGATCTGTGCTGGTCTTGATTGTGTCCCTGATCTCCAGCAGGACAGTGTGGCTCTGGCCCTCCAGTCTGCCTCTCTGCATGCTTTCTGTGGAGGTGGAGCAGGGGGTGGGGGTGGGTTGGTCTCTGGCTGCTTCTTCTTGCTCCATTTGAGACAGGGGATCCTCCACGTCCTCTGGCATGGGGAGTGCAGCTGTCGGGAGGGTCTCTGCCGTGGGGCCCTCCAAAGACACCTGCCTGAACACGGTAGCTGTCTCCTGGCTGGAAGAGGAGTGGCTGTCTGTGGGCTGTCTGAGGGAGAGGGTTGACAGAGGGGCTGCTCCTCAGTGGCGGACCTCAGCCTCCAGGAAGCTGCACTTGGCCATGACGTACATCTCCCGGTCAGTAAGCTTGTTAGCGGCCTGCCCAGATTTCTTCAGGTGCAGTTTGCCATAGCAGGTGTGTATGTGCTTCCACCATCCCAGGAGTACATCTGAAGTGTAGCCCAGGCTCTCTGGCTTGTCTCTCCACGCTGCCTGTTTTCTTTGGTGTCGTGATAGAGCCTGTGGCCCTTTCTCCACAGGTACTCGTTCTCCCTCAGCCATTCCAGCACCTCCTCCTCATGGTCCTCGGAAATGGAGTACTACTTCCTCTCTCCCTTCTACTTGCCTTGCCTCTTCCTCCCTCTGGCAGGGGCTTCAAGGCCTTCAGCAGCAGGGCTTTGAGGGCCTTGGGGCTGGTCCACCACAGCAGCAGCACTAGCAGCAGCAGCAGCAGAAGCACCAGCAGGAGAAGCACCAGCAGCACCAGCAGGAGAAGCACCAGCAGCAGCAGCAACACCAGCAGCACCACCAGCAGCAGCAGAAGCACCAGCAGCTTCAGAGTCAGCGCCAGGGGGTGGGATGGTGGTTCTGTCCTTCTTGCCAGGGCTGGCAGGAGTAGGCACAGGCTTCCTCTTCTTCCCTGACGAACCATGGTGTTCTTTCAAGATGACTCTGGCAGCAGGTCTTTCCTCTGAATGCTGACTGCTTGAGAGCTGCATCCTTTTATATCTGTGGAGCTGACGCAATTCATCCTCCCCGCATGCGCAGTGAACGCTTTGCATCCGCTAGCATCTGCTACGCATCCGCTATGCATCCTGTAGGCGTCTGTGATGCATCCGCGTCATCCGCTACACATCCGCTCCTTCCGCTACGCGTCTGCTTCGCTATTCTCCCCCAGAAGCCCTGCGGATGTGTCATCCGCTTCCATCCGCTAGGCTTCCTACGAACATCCGCTTACCATCCTCGCTACGTACTACCCCGTCCATTCCTTTCCGTTGTTTTCCGTTCTTTTTATGCAAATTTTCGCCACTTTTGAGAGTGGATAACAACGGATGGAGCCACCCCCGAAATTTTGCTCGTCTGCTGTGTCCTTTTTGCATACGTTTTGCGTCCGTCGGCCAGTGTGACCTAGCCTTAAGGAAAATTGAACTATATGCATTCTACATTATCGTTGGAACAAACTCAAAATAAAAGCCAGAGCAAGCCAGTTGGGAACTAAATTTAAAATATAACTATGCTGTTTTCTTGAACAACATATAATTCTTCTCTGCATTGTGTTGCTTGACCTCCCAACTGTTAACTTAATAAGCTGCAGAGCTGATTAATACAATTATAGTTTGTATCATTCCTGATATATAGTATTCTTTTGAATCTACTGCACTGATGTTAAATATTTTAGTTGCATATATGATTCATATTATCTGAATTCAATATTCATTGGACTAAACTCAATAATTCTAATTATATAACTAATGTACATAATGCATGCTTCATGAAAAATAAAAATACACATACCTAACAATATATAAGGTAGAAAGCAATTTACCAAAAAAATATTAATTTCTCACACCTTTATAAGTTAAAACAACTATTTTTTCTTGATTACAAATATAATTTCTTATTCTGAATCCAAAGGAGGCACTGTTCTTCAATGGTTCTCCACTTTCTTCCAAGACCAATTCCAGCTGGTATTCTGCTATTAAACACCTACATGAAAATTCTGGGTGATCTCACCCATCAGCATGGAGTTAAGTATTATCAGTAGGCTAATGCTGCTCAATTTTATATCTCTCCCTTGGCTTTTCCAGTGGCTGGGCTTCAGGTCAACCCTTACAAGTCTGAATGATTGGGGAATTTTGTCCCCTTTCTTCTCCAGATCTAGTGATTTTATCAAAAATCAGATTACAGTCCCCACTAAATCAGTGAATACCTAGAGGTTTTCTTGTACTCAGGGCTCCTTATCATGGACAGATAGTCGCTGTGGATAGGAGAGTTTTTGCACAAATACATCTTGCCCATCTGTTGTAACCACTGCTGGACTGGAAGGCACTTATCACCTCTGGATGCTGTACTGCACATACTTTATATAAACCTTGAGCATTCAGAATCTTCATCTGATCTAGAATGCAATGGCACATATGGTTTTGGGTGCAATATCCCCCCCATATGACAGTATAGCAAATGATGTCAGTATCAATACTTCCATACTTTCTCATTCAGTATATAAACTAATAAAAACGCAAATTCTATTCCAAAAAGTTCCAGAACACTATGTATCTTAAAGGAATTTCCTCGGCATGACTTCTCTGTAAATGCACCTTCTGTGTTAAATAACATCCCCTTGGAAATTCATCATCAGCTGTAAAGACTATAAACTTTTCCAATATTCCAAGGCAGAAAATTTTTAACTCGTGCTTTTGACATTGTATTTTTAATCTCTAGGGCATATATATTAGTTACTGCACATGTATGTGAATTCTGGAGTACAAGATCATCTTGATTTCTGCATAGAAATACTTCTAAAAACAGATTTGAACAAAATATTTTCCCTGACAATACGTCCATCCGGGCAAAACAACTTGTACATAAATTCTTTCACTGAATTATATTAGGGAATCATTTGTAAATTGATACTTCACAAGTATTGATAATTGATAATGAAGCTTCGAATGATCACTTGGAGAATAAAAATTAAGAGTCATATAAATCTATAACTCTCAAATATTAGTGAACTATTGATGAAAAAAGAAAAAAGTGCTGAAGAAAAAGTATAAATTTACTATTATAAAATGAGAATTGAGAAACTATTCTAACAGGTAAGATTTTTCTAAACATTTGGAACCATTATCATGTTTTTGGTTCAAACATTTATGACTAGTGTGTAATAAACTCTTATAACGGTTTACCGGGGCATACCATTTTAAAGTTCCTTGATTTTAACAACCCTTTAGCAAATACTACACTCAGCTGATACAATGCAAAACACCTTTGTTATTTAAAGTATCACTTTAGACATTGTGTAAATAAATTCATACTCCTGGTGTGATCCCAGTACAACAAAAGGTAGCACTTACTGCCATTGTCATCCGAATCTTCACTGCTGCTGGGAAGTCGACCTCGTTTCATGATCTTCCTGAGTAACAGCAGGCAGCCTGTGAAGCAATGCAACAAAAGTTAACCCATAGCAATAGCGATCAAGTTTTGATCAAAGAGCAACTAGTCATAAATGAAAACAAACAAAATTAAGCAGTATAAATATAAGCAATAAATATCCAAACTCTTATTTACACCAACCGCAGAAATTTCAGGATAAATCACAAAAATCTCAAGCCTTTAGGCTGCTGTATAGATTTTTAATGCCTTTAATAGTAACCAATTCATAGAACTGCAACAGAGCCTTCATAACCTTGCCTATGTACAGCATATAGATATAATGAGTAACATTGGTTCTTAAAACCTTTCATAGATCCGAGACTTGAAGAATACAAGATTGATAATGAAAAGAAAACCCTATACAGGTAACCCTTGACTTATTAACCTAAACTGAGTCCAGAATTAGTTGTAAATTGTTCCAATACTAAGTCAAGGCATCATGTGACTGGATCCATTTTTGTGGCAGTTATAAAACAAACCCCAAAACCAAAAGTAAAACCTGTAAACCAGCAAAAAAATGTCACACATCAGTCACATAACTGCAGGAGGATTTAAATGGTCATAAAAATGGTCTGGATATGATCATGTGAATACTGGGGGAATATCTGTTGTAATTTCAGATGTTCGTTAAGTGACCGGTTGTAAGTCAAGAACTACTTGTCCCTCTACTTAAACATACACTAGAGACAAAGTAGTTCCCATTATAATGAATGATCCCACATTATGACACAGGAACAGAAACTATAGCAGCACTTCAGATTCAAGAACAACAGTAAGAATCTAAGTGGCATGCAATGGAGAAAAGACCTTTCTCCTACACTCTTTCATAGGACCAAATATTTCTATGCAGAGACTCAGAGAATGATCACTGGCTGTCTTTCTTTATATTTCAGTAAGAGACATGGCACGGTAACTTTTGCAGGGAGAAAAAAAAATCTCTCAATATGAGGAAGGCAGCAAGTTTGAATATGTGGTGTGGTGGTGAACTAGACATATTTTCTCCATGCAGGAGTTGTGCAAACTAATCCACAACACAAGGAAGTTGTAACTTTCCACAGGCTAATCATATGCCACAGGTCTCTTGCATCAGCTTGCCAGCTTCTTTCTATTCACTAAATTCGTTGGCTGTAGCAATTGTTTAACAAGCCCAACTGGTGACAATGGGATCTTTTAAAATGCTATATATATGGCATATAAAGGAATGAACCGAAACACTAACTCTCCTTATGTACATGCAACTAAGTAAATAAATCAGTACCATAATCTTATTCAATTAAAAAAACCTTGAAAACAAATTTAGTGTTCTTCAGTACTCATCCAGGATTCATTCCAGGAAAAACGGTTACTAAAAATAATGGGTACCAAGCAAACCATGTGACTTTTATTATTTTAGCCAGAAGGAATAATGAGTCACAAAGCAGCTGATGTCCACAAGTTCTACCTTGCCCATTGAGTACCAGGAGAAAAATGAGTACCGAGACAAGTTTTGTGCCTCAAAACACATTGAGTAACAAATTTGATGAGTTTTGAAGCAGTTGAATACTGAGGTATATGACTGCACAGCCTGTGACAAATCTCAACAGAGCTTGTTAAAAATGGTATTCATATGGACAAGAAAAATTTTGGGATTTATGCTAAGCTACAACAATTAGATAAAATCCTATTAGGCCCAGATAAAAAAATATGTAACTAAATTTTATAATTATTTATTAGAGATAGAATTAGAAGAGGAAGTAGTTAAAGGCAACATGATAGCTTGGAGTAGAAACATAAGACGTAGCACCACATATTAGAATGGGAAAAGGTCTGGACAAGGAATAACAAAATTACAAAATCAGCAACATATAAAGAAAATGCCTGTTTTATAGATGGCATCTCTTGCCCTGGAGAATAGCGAAAATGTCTCCTAAAATGAATCTGAATTGCTGGAAACGTAAAAAGAAACACGGAACATTCTTTCACATGTGATGGTCCTGCACTGAAGCCCAAAGATACTGGCACAGAATAAAAAAAATGGTTAGAGGAAATAAAGGCAGAGCGAATTGAATTAAAACCAGAATTCTTCTTACTGGGGATATTTAATAGACAAATTTCTAAAAAAGCCAAATATATAATACTGCACATTCTTACTGCAGACAGAATAACCTTTGCAGTGTTGGAAACAAGCAGATATTCCAACAGAGGAAATGGTCATTCAGAAAATAACAGCCTGTGAAGAGATGGATAAGTTAACCTTTGCATTTAAGGAAAAAGAAACATCAGAATATTATAGAAGCTGGGAATGCTGATATGACTGGATAGAACAAAAATAGAAAATATATTAGTAAACAACATAAAATGTAAGAGATAGTAAATCATATACTTGCAATAAGATATATTTGTAAATATGTCACCAATATTGATAACAAACAAGGAACCATAGACTATCAATAATAGAATTGCTAGCGGGTTTTTTTAACCTTTTTTCTTTCTCTGTGTTGTGTATGTGTTTGTTTGACATTCTAGTTGTATAAAGTTTGTTTTTAAAAAAATGGTATTCATATAAAAGATAATTCCCTTATCACACTTATGGTGGTCTGTGTCTTCTTCGATCTCGGGTCCTCTAAAGTTTAGGAGTTGACGATTCTGTACAGGATCTTAGCTATTTGTAGTACAGTACTCTTCCAGAAAGAGAATGCCAATGTCATTCCTGGGATCTATTGGAGCTACTTAACTTAGGAATCACAGCCCGAGTGCTCCTACCACTACTGGGAACCACTTTGACCTTTATTTTTCACATCCTGTCCAATTCCTCATTCCTAGAGTTGCTATCACTTGGCATTACTGTATCTATCACCGTTGCTGTGTTCTGGTGTTTGTTACTACTGTGATGTCTGGCTGATTAGCAAGAACCTGCCTGTCCATCTGGATCTGAAAATCTTGCAGGATCTTAGTTTGATTTTTCCACAACCTTCTATGGGATCGTCTATCTAGACTTAGATGATCTAGCCCATATTGTCTACAGATGTTTCTGTACATAATACCAGCTACTTATGTTGTTAAGTATATGCCGTTTCTGCATCTTACACCTGTCACTACAGGTTGGACTGTTTTTGATACCTCTGCAAAGTCTGCACTTTGGATCCTGTCTAGTGTGGTAGAATCTTTCTTCTATATATTTGGTGCTTAGCTTGTTCTTGTGCTGCTCTGAGCAGTGCTGTCTTTTAGTTCAGCCCCTTCCAGCCACAGATAAAATTTCCCTAAGTCTCCCATCTCAGCTATCTGTCAATGGTACATCTCATGAGAGATTTTGTCTTGCTGTGGGACTTCCTCTGCTTGATCTTTCTCCAACATCTGCTGCTGCCTCAACTTTCTCATTTTTGGGTGCCATCCTATTGATGTATTCCTGGATGTTCTAGATTTCATCCAGGATGGCAGCTTTGACATTCACTGCTCTTTTTCTGTCTGGTGTACAATGTCTGGGTGCTGGACTTGGGATAGAAATCTCCGTATGTTGTGAAAAGCCTCAAGGTGTTCACATTGGCAGCTTCCATGCCCTTTTTGGCCAGCTCACTCAAGGGTGGGATACTACAGGGTTAACTACTGGTTCGGGATTTATGAGCTTCCTTGCACGCTGGGAGCCGCGCACCTGTAAATCTTCATCAGCACACTGGGTGCAGAGAAGCAGCCTTTGAAACAGCCCTCTTTTCCTGCTTTAACTGCAGTTTTGCCTCGCTTGGCAGCTGAGTTGAAAAATCAGGAAATAAAGATCAAGTGAGAGCCCGGGTGAGCGGGTAGGCAAAAACATCAGCAGACATAGAACTGGTTCTGTGTCTTCTGCTCTTCAAAGCTACTGGTTCTACAGAGGTGAACAGAACTGGTAGAAACGCACCCCTGAGCTCACTATACCAGAATACATGTTGATGAGTGGATTTATTCTCACTGAGCTCATTCTTCAGAACTGATAATCCTTTGGTGGTACTTGTTGCTATCTTCCTTGCCTCCCTCATTGTAGTTTTCATGTGATTATGAGATACCAATGTACTTATAACTGGTTGGTAGGTATGCTATGTGATACATTGGTTATTCCAACCCCATCAATCTAAACTACTTTTCTTCTCTTGACTACCATCCGGCTACAATTATTAGTGCGAATGATATCCCAATGTCCTCAATGTCGATCCATGTCAAGTGGATCAGTGAGTTGAGGTCTTGTTAATTCTCTGCATACAACTTGATGTCATCCATGTATAGGGGGTATCTGATATTAGCTCCCCTCTTAAGTATCCTTTGTGATTATCTGGCTAAGAGGGCTTAAGCTCAAGCCAATGGAGAACAGCAGCAGAGACAGTGCACCATTTTGGTATATGCTGCTTTTGATAAACACTTGTGTGTGCTCTCTTGAGTTGATTTCTAGTGTTGTCTTCCATAATCCAATTGAATTCTTAGGGAAGATTCTTATTATTCTATTGACATTGTATAGTGCTAGGTGTTTACATGTGTATGGCATTGTCGTAGGCTTTCCTGTACTCAATCCAGGCTAAGTTGATAATTCTCTACTTTGATTCTTAGGTGGCTCCTCTATGAGCAACTTGTGTTTAGAACCTCTGTTGTTTCTAATGTCTTTCTGAGCTGTGTTCATGTATTGCCCCATATGGTCCTCTGTTTGGTATACTGTCTGATAAGCCTTTCTATGTTTTGAGGCAGGTATAGCTGGCAGTTGGTTAGTGCCATTTCCTTGTGGATGTTTTTTATGATCATCACCATCCTACCTTAGTTTAGCCAGTCTTGGTGGGAGCTTGCTGCTAGCAAGTGGTTCATTTGTGGTGCTAGGCCATTCATGCACCACTGTTAGCTTCTTTAGTCAATAGTACTCTGGGATGAATGCTGTCCAACTCTTCATGTTCTTAACCCACATTTGAATTGCTGCTACTGTGATGATGGCTGGTTCCTTTTCTGGGAGATTGCTGTGGTCAGTTCTCAAGTCCTGCACCCATTTTGCACTGCTGTCATATGTCTTTCTCCCATATGTCCTTCCAATACAGTCAGTTTCTGCTGTTAGTGGCTCTGCTCTTACTGTGCTACTGCACTGCAGTTGGAATACACCTTGAACGTACTCTCACATTGGAGAGCAGGGCATGTGCCTTCTTTGCCTTTGTTTTTCTAGTATATTTCCTTAGCCTGATAGCCAGTGTTGTAAGCTTTTGTTTAAAAGTCTCAATGGCTACAGATGGAGTCAGGCTCTTGTATTTTTCGAAGTAGCTAAATGTTATCCCCAATCTTCATACCTTTCTGTAATTCTACCAGCTGGCTAATCCTTTTCCAAGTTGCCTTGAACTCTAACATTATTTTTTTGGGGGGGTTACTGCTCTTCCTCTTGATTGTGTAGCCAAGTATCTCTAGGATTACAGCAGCTGTAGCATTTATCAGTTCAATGATCTGAGTTATCATAATAGGGATTGTTGTGAGGATCCCTGTTGACATCTTCTAGCACGGGGTGACAAACTCATGGCCCATGGGCTGGGTGCATCACGCGCTGGCCTTGCCCACCCCATTCAGCAAAAGGGGGAAATCACATGACAACATGCTGCAACTTTGACACCCCTGACACCCCTGACACCCCTAACATATTATCTGACAGTACTTCTCTGCTGAGCCTTGGTAATAGGTCTCCTGGGTTGACTGTAGCTCTTACAGATAATCAAAGTTGGAAGGGACCTTGTAGATTATGTAGTCCAACCCCCCACCTAAGCTAGTTTACACATAATCTTATGCCTCATATCAGCAGCTTTGTAATGGAAAGGATGGTGGTAACATTCCAGCTTCAGATATTGGCTGCACATCCAGTTGTTCTTCCAGGTCTTCTTGATTATGGGATAGGTATAGTTGGTCTACCTCTTTCGACAGAGGGAATGTTTTGTATGTGTGTGTATGTATGTGTATATATATATATATATATATATATATATATATATATATATATATACACATACACATACACATACACATACACATACACATACACATACACATATACATACACACAGACACACATTTCATGATTTAATTATATACACTTATGCTATTTTAAGTTTTCCTGGAGATATCCACTGGCCCACAGACTGAGTTTAAAAATTAGATTAGTACATAACTGCAGATCTTTATACACTTAAAAAGGAATTACTTACCAAGAGCTACCTCAGCTTTATATGACAGTAGTAGCCTCTCTACAGTATTATACAGTTATGTTTTTAAAATAATTACTTCAATTAGGTTGTGCAGTCATAATGATCAACATTAAGTTTTTCAGTTAATTATTTGGGTATTTTTCAAAATTTGGGAATTCTATTACAATGACAAAATGATACTCTGAGCGGTATGCTGAGCACAATTAACTGCTTCTGTTGAATAAAAAAAAGGGTGTTTGTATGTTTCTTAAATTTAAATACAAAATAAACATAGCCTGAGAGTTAAGCTACTAAGATATTTTAGCCCAAAGAAGAATCAGGAAGGATTCTGCAAAGTTCATGTAATATTTTGTCCACCAAGAAATAATGTAACTAAGAATATGTCAAACATTGATGCCAATAAAGGAGACTATTTTTAGCTCAGGATTGAAAAATATACGGCTTTCAGTTAATTACGGAAAACCACACATGGGTTAAGACAAAAAAATAATTCAAATTCCTGAATTCTGTAATAAGATTTCAGTTACTCTTACTCTTCAACATGATTTTCATAATTGCTAAATAAAATAATAATATGGGGGAAATGTCAAATTCTAAAATATAAGAAGCATTCATTTCCTTCAATAATCACAATAAAAATTGCCTTTAAATGTAGGGAGGTGGGGCTGTCATTTTGAAACAATAAACCTGAAAATACCATCATATTGATTTAGTAACATTTACAGATTATCTCTTTATTACAAGAGCAGAAAGTAATGCCAAAAAATAGTGCAGAAAGTATGTCAGCATGCTCAGGTTGAATCATGGTATCTCTATGATAGAATCTAAGGCAGAATGCATGGTAAAGTACTCAATCTGAGATACCAATTACTATCATCCAGAATACAGCAATAGATGGCTTAATGCAGAGTGGCATTCTAATTACAATTTTTTTTCCTGAAGTCCAAAATGGATTTGGCTCAAAGGGACTCAATTGTGTCTTGAAACATATTCATTCCCCTAAAAGAACAAGTGTTGTTTCTACAACATGAAAATCTGTCTTTATGTCTCATCTCATGTATCTGCAGGACCACCTTTCCCTAAAGACATTTATCTGTCCTATCAGATTAGCTTAAGGCCCGGTCCCACTGGCCGACGGACGCAAAACATATGCATAAAGGACACAGCGGATGAGCAAAATTTTGGGGGTGGCTCCATCCGTTGTTATCCGCTCCAAAAAGTGAAGAAAATTTGCATAAACAGAACAGAAAAGAACAGACGTGGGTAGTATGTAGCGGGGATGTTAAACGGATGTTCATTGGAAGCCTAGCGGATGAAAGCAGATGGAAGCAGATGACATCTCCGAAGGGGTTCCAGAGGAGGATTTCAAAGCGGATGCATAGCAGAAGGGGCGGATGCATAGCGGATGAAGCGGGTGCCTCACGGACGCCTATAGGAAACAAAGGGGATGCTGCGCGGATGTATATCGGATGCAAAGCGCATGCGTGGAGTATGAATTGCATCAGCTCCGTGGATATAAAAGGATGCAGCACACACGCAGTCAGCATACAGGGGAAAGACATGCTGCCACATACATCTTGCAGGAACACCATGGTTCGTCAGTCAGGCAAGAAGAAGCAGCCCATGCCTACTCGTTCAAGCCCTGGCAAGGTAAAGAAGCCCAGAACCAGCATCCCACCCCCTGGCACTGACTCTGAAGCTGCTGCTGCTGTGGTGGACCAGCCCCAAGGCCCTCAAAGCCCTGCTGCTGAAGCCCGTCAAGCTCACTGACCGGGAAATGTAAGTCATGGCCAAGTGCAGTTTCCTGGAGGGTGAGATCCGCCACCGAGGAGCAGCCCCTCTGAGACCCCTCTCCCTCAGACAGCCCACAGACAGCTAGTCCTCTTCTAGCCAGGAGCCAGCTACCCTGTCCAGGCAGGTGTCTTCAGAGGGTCCCATAGCAGAGACTCCCCCGACAGCTGCACTCCCCATGCCAGCGGACTTGGAGGATCCCGTGGAGGATGACACCCTGCTGTCACAAATGGAGGAAGAAGCAGCAGCCACCACAGGCAAACCCACCCCACCCCCAGAGTATGCAGATAGAGAGGCAGACTGGAGGGCCAGGTCCACAGTATGCTGTTGGAGATCAGGGACACAATGAAGACCAGCACAGAAATTCTCTCAGCTGGTCCACTTGGACAGAGCATCCTCGGGCCGGAACATCTTCATCACCTATGTGAGCCAGACTCTGAGGGACCTGCCCGAGGCCCAGTACCAGGTGATGAAGCAGAAGATCACAGCACTTCTGCACAACCCTCAAGGCCCAGCTGAACCTGCTCCTAACCAGTCCAAGTCTGCTCCTCCACCCCAGGCGATGTCACACCCCACGGCTTTCAACAGCCCCTCACCTACCAAGGCTACGAGTACCAGGACTTCCCACAGCAGAGGCAGCCCTTCCCAGTCCAGGCCCAGGCTCATCAGACACCACAGACGCCAGTCCTCACCCAGCTGCAGACCAGACAGCTCCACTACACTCCTCCCAACCCTTCCTCCACCCCACAGCCAAGCCCGTCAACGGACAATCTGTCATCAGTATTGGGCCTGACATCTCAAGTCCTTGATGAAGGGCCTCTCAACCTCACGGGACTGAGTCAGCTCTCAGATAACTTCCTGAACACACCACCACCTGTTGTACCCTCGGGATCAAGCACCCCAATGACGCCTGAGACCAGCACTCAAGCCACATCCACATCCAGTCACTGCCCGCTTAACAGCTGAGATCATGGACATGACTCAGAGTGACTGAGAATAGTGTCAGAGACTGAGTTTACTTAAGTTTATCTTTGCTTAAGACACTTAGTTCATTTTGCTTATTTAATAGTCATAAAGTTTACCTAAGAAAGTTTATCTTTGCTTGAGACACTTAATAAAGTTTACTTGGTTCATTTTGCTTATTTAATAGTCATAAAGTTTACCTAAGAACGTTAATAAAGTTTATCTTTGCTTAAGACACTTAGATTACTTGGTTCATTTTTTTTGCTTAATAAAAGTGTTGGTGAAAACTTTGAAAAAATGGTTAAGCCTATGCATGCTTGTGGGATAGATAAGGATAGTTGTGGGGTGGATAAACCTCCAGTGCAACCATAGTGGGACTGTATGGTCCACCGTCCCAGCGATCCAGATGGTTTTCTCCCCCTTTTTATAGAAAATATCGGTTGTCCGCTATGGGGCCTTCTACATACTCTAGACATACTGCAGACATCCTAAATATATGAGATACATCCCAGATACAAACGTTTTGTCTGTTTTTAATACTTTATATACAAGATGCATATGCTTACATCCTTTCTATTTCCGTGCTACTAATGCTGTGTAGATGTTCCGTGTACCTTTTGTTTCCTCCCTCTTTCCGTTTCCAGCTGCAGTGGATGTGAGTTGAGGGGATGGCCAGAGGATGCAGAGAGGATACAGCGGACGTTTAATGGATGATAACGGACATAGAACATTTGTTGCCCGTATATGTCGCAGATGTACATTGTACGCTGTGGAAAGTTGTGCAGCTCAAAACTTCTTGCGCGGATGAACTTGCAGTGGACGGATGCTTGATGGATAGAGCGTATGAAACACGTATGCAGTGAGTACACAACGGATGCATAGCGTTTTCCAACAGATGGCAAGCTTTTTTTAACGTTTTACATCCTCTTTGCATCCGTAAGTGCAGTGGGACCGGGCCTTAAGACAGGCACATTCCTAATTCCTTCCCTTAAATACTGGCATCTAATGAGAAGTAGGATATGTACTTTTCCATGGCAGCTCCTGCCCGATGTGTTCTGTCCTAGGCCTCCCCCAAAAGCATGAAGTCAATTCTGAGTCCTGGCAAAAATCTCTTTTATTACACTAATGTGAATATATTTCATTCAAAGTCAGTGACTTGGCAAACAGTCTTGCAAAGGTATACTAAATAGCTTAGACCTTTATCAATCCTGGAACGCTGCCCAGTAAATAGTTCCATACTCATTGCTGGCAGGGAAGGGCTGGGTTATGCAAATATCTATGAGGCTGGAACAAACACAAACGAGCAAGCTGTTTCCTGCAAAAAAACCCTCCCCTTTTGCTTCTCTTTTCATCCTGATGGGAGGGACCATTCATCATCCACCTGTGGCCTTACTCCCACGTCAACTCTGAGTTCTTAATTGTGCCTTCCTTTTAGCAATTCTGCGCATGTGCAAGTTCAGGTTCCAGAAGCTCTCCCACCTCACTGCTGTTCGAGCCCAAAGATAGCTGATAACTGCCAGCCTGCCCTGACATCTCTACCTCTGACGCAGAGCCCTCACCGAGTTTTCCTCAGCTTCCAGGAATGGACCTGGTTCCTCCACAACCTCCTCACTACTGTCTGACTCTGCTGCCAGCTCCCCCAGCCGCTGGCGGGCCACAACACTATGGAACAATCTTCCTCCTGAGATTATACATGTTTAAAATAAATAAACATCTCATATTTCCCAAAGTTCTCAATTTATTTCTTTGTATGAGTCTTTCTCCTTGGCCATTTTGATTGATTCATTGAAGTTTCCCTCATATAATAATCTGATAAAAGAAGGAAATGTATATCAGTAGCATGCTAGAGAGCAGAGGTATCAAACTCAACACCCGGGGGATGGATCTGGCCCAAGTGGTGCTAAGATTTGGCTAATGGGGCTGCCCTGGAAACAGCAAAGGATGGAACCACAGTGCCTCAGCCAGCAAAAATGGAGCTCGGGAGCCCATTTTCACTGACAGAGCACTCAGGCCACCACAGGAATCAACATAGGTGATATTGAATTGGCCATGCCCACACCGGCAATGCTCATCCCGGCCCCCCAAAGTCAAACACAACCCTATGGCCCTCAATGAAATAAGAATTTGATACCCCTGCTATAGAGACCTTCATTTCTATGTCATACCATACCTGCTCCTCCTTCTCCAAATAAGGTCAAATTAAGCATTCAAATTTCTGATCAAATACACTTTTCTTTAATCTAAGAATATGCCAACTGAAAAACCAGGGACATCAATGCTCACACAATCTTTAGACATCAGAAAATTGCTAAAATACTTTGTTATGAAAATGGAACATAGAAGGGATTAAATACATGTGAAATAATATTTTTTATACTGTAATGAATTATAAATATAACATTAAACCCATTCTGTGTTTTATAATGAGGTGCTCAGAATGATATCGAGACCTAGTATGGCACTTGGGCTCCAAAAGTTATGCACCTTTTCTTTCCCTTAGATTGTAACATCGCAAAATAAAAAAACTGCAAATGTTTGACCATCAGCTTTCCAATACAAAAGAATACTGCAGAAAATATTTGCCGTAGCCATTTAGAAAATAAATCAATTAAAATGAAGTAGAGATCTAAAGGTATTTGCCACTGGAAAAGGCACCATTTTTCCTTCCCATTTTCCACCTGTCAATAAGCTCCAGTAAGCTCAGAAAGCATTGAAATTGCCCAAACCAAATTAATAGGATTGCTCTTTGCCTCCTGAATTAACAGTGTATTCACAGACAGTTAGGCTTAATTTTAACTATATATTAGGTACTATAAAACATACATACATAAAATAATTCAAATATATTTTCATTTCCCAAGGATATTAACACAGAATGTACCAGTATATATCATCAAAAGTCTCATAAATTGATCAACAGCCCATGGGGAAAATGTAGCTTGAAAGTGACAATTATTTTTTAATGGATGAAGAGAAACATTTTATATGGACATTAAATGTGTATCCCCAGGTCAAGGCTTTTATGACTTATGTTTCCTCCTAGAGTAATTTTAATGAATTCCATAAACCTCTTGGTAAAAAGGATTTATAATTCTAGTTCTGGCAAATCATTAAGTAGAAGCAGTGTTAAAACAAACTCTAAAATAAACTGCATAAAATTACTACAGGAACAGCACAAGAATGCAAAAAAAGAATCTTTCCTGCAAAGCACACTAGTATTGAAGTAATATTAGCTGTGTCAAGTACTCAGTTTCAAACATTTTGACAGTCAGAACTGCACCTCCTGGTTGGGACTTAACATAAACAAGAATTTAAGAACACAAAATAATAAATCTGTACATAAGTTCTCAATGGCTTGTTGGAACTATTTTGGCACTACAAATATTAATGTCAAAGAATTAAGTGTTTTTCTGTCTACTGATTACAGTGATCACCAAATAATGTACTGGGTTATTTAATTTAACCAACCGTCAAGGATTTTGGCAGAAGAAAACTAGATTATATTTATCTATGTTGGTTAATCTAGCTCTTTCCCATCATATTTGGTAATTAATGGTGAGAGGAATCATCTCCTGAATACATTTCAGTAAGAAATAAAATCCCACGCCATAGCCACAAGTAATAACAGCATTGATTTTTGCTGTACAATACCAAATGAAAGAAGCAAGGAAGAAAACTTTTGTGATTTTAGTTTAATCATCTATTAGTATCATTAGAACTAGACTGAAAATTGCAGATTATAAAAGTCTGCTTTGAAAATCTACATCGCTTGTTGCATAGCATATCTTTCCCAAATCCCTGGGCCACTCTCATTGGGAACTGGACCACAAAAGCAGCAGGTGAGCACACAAAGTTTTATTTGCACAAGTGCAAAACCATCCACTTTTCCTCACTCGTCTGTAGAGCCAGAAATGTTGAGGACCACTCTTTTAGACTATAGAACTATTATTAATAGAGAACAGACATACAAATCTGGATATCAGCAAAAGATGGTGCAAATACATGGTTTTTCCAGATCAGCTTTAGCAACTCTGAGTGTGCTTATGACATTCATTAAGAGCAATGGAAATCTATTTCATTCTAAGCTGTATTTATAATTATGCATCACAAAGTTGTACTGATAATCCTCAACTTACCACATTTGAGCCCAAAATTTGTTTTGCTATTTGAGAAATTTGTTGAGTTTTACCCTATCTTTCTTGCCAGTTAAGTGAGTAATTGCAGTTGTTATTCATTTACATTTAGTAAATGAATCTAGCTTCCTCATTGACTTTGTCAGAAGGTTGCAAAAGGTAAACACATGACCTCAGGACACTGCAACTGTCATACATGTCAGTTGCCAAGCAGCTGAATTTTGATCACCTGACTATTAGGATGTTGCAACAGACATAAAAAAGAGAAATATCCATAAGTCACTCTTTTCAGTGTCATTGTAATTTCAAATGGCCACTAAGCAAACTGCTGTAAGTCAAGGCCTACCTATACTTAATATCCTTTGAATAAATCCAAAAATTCAGCAGCCAAATTGCTATTCTTTGTTACTTTAATGAATAATGTGAATATTTCAAGACATACATTCTGAAATACAAAATCAATATGACAATCTAATCTGTAAATAATCAATCTAATCTCTGAAATAATTAGAAGCTATATATTCACTATATTAAATGCAAAAAGAATTCAATTTTACCTATAAGTTTACTTGAAGAGTTATCAGTTTATCACTGAGATAAGTAAAAATATCCATCTAAAGCAGGGGTCCCCAAACTTGGCAACTTTAAGACTTGTGGACTTAAAACTCACAGAATTCCTCAGGCAGCTATGCCACAAGTCTTACAGTTGTCAAGTTCGGAGACCTCTGATCTAAAATAACTTTTTGCACTTTGTTGTAAATATAACCTCCATTTCTTTCTGAAAAATTAAGTACCCACAAAAATTAAGATTGTGAATCTCCAGTGCTTTGAGATTCTTGGAAGTGAGGACAAAGATTCTAAGAAATCCCACAAATGTCTGTCTTCAAAGTATGGATTCTTCACCTTCGCCTTAGCAGGAGGGTTCTTATTTGAAAGATGAAAGGAATTAATTTTCAAGTTGGATCTTAGCTCCCTGATGACATTTCTAGATGTAGGATCTTAGAAGACCAGTTAGAATTCATTCTAACTCTCGCATTGGAGTTAGGAGATAACTGCAAATAAAAAGCTTACACCAGTCCTATACCAGCTCACCAAATTTTCTAATTCCACTGGTGAATGCTTGCTCTTACAGGACCTTTGCAAACTCATCACTCGGTGAATGCAGCAACACTCTAAAACAGGGGTCTCCAAACTTGGCAACTTTTAAGACTTATGGACTTCAACTCCCAGAATTCTCCAGCCAGCTATGGAGAATTCTGGGAGTTGAAGGCCACAAAAGTCACCCAGTTTGGAGGCCCCTGCCCTAAAACCAACACCACCAAGAGTTCAAGCAGCCGGATAGTACAGAAAGAACAAGCTTCGTCTCCAGAGGAAGGTCTGCGAACCCAGTTTGGGGCCGGGGAGGGAGAGGACGACCATCCAAACCAGCAACATCACCGTTACAAGCTTCTGCATTTCAAACGGATCAAGCTCCCGCGGCGCACCCTCCGGCCTCTTCTTCCGCTCCGCCCATTTCCTCCAGCTGCACCAATCCGCACAGCCCCGGTTGCAAATCAAACTTGGTGTTCCCGGCGGAGCTTCGCTTCCCAAATCCATCGCTGCTCGCCCTTCCTCCCTCCTCTCGATCTCCATATTGTAACGTCTGGGGAAAGAGGGAGGGGAGGGCTCGTGGATTTGAGCGGCAGGAGCCGCGACTCTCTCCGAAGCCCCCGTTTTCCTGCTCTCCCCCCGCAGTTCGCCCGTCTCTCTCTCTCTCTCTCTCTCTCTCCTCCCACTCGACAGTTCTGGAAACTGTATCAACCCCGTCAGAGGAAATCATCCAGCAAGCAGTTGCAAACAAAATCAACGCCCTCTAGCCCCCACTCGCTAGAGGGAAGCCTGGGAAGGGAAGGGGGTGGTGGTACGTAAAATAGAAGCCCCCGTAATAAAGGATTGAGAGGGACTAGAAACGTCAATGCTTCTACAGCATCTTGCAAAGCTCAGAGCTAAAAAGTGAGGTGATGGGCATGTAGAAAAGCCCTGGGGGGCTTTGTCTCATGTCGTCCAAACGCTTGATGCATTTTCTTTCTCCCACCCACATCGCTCCTCCTGGAGGCGGGAGGAGTCGACCGCGGCCCGTTCGGTGGCAAAGAAGTGGCTATTTGAACACGCCGCCGCTTACATCCATTTGTTTTGCTTTGATGCGTAGAGAGGAAACGTGTTTCCACCTCCCTCCAACGGAGCTCGAGTTCCGCCCGTCCTATCCACCGTTCTTTCAGTGACCTATTTTTATCCCCGTTTAATAAGCAACGTCGCAAAGCGGTGATTTCTTATAGTTCGAACCAGTCCGCTCGGGTGCACCTCTCTGACGTTTCTCATACAAAGCACTGCATTTACCCCACTGCTACCCCTGTACAGTTTTCCCAAGTGGGGAGGGAGAAATTTAAAAAAAAAAAAATAAAAAAGACTTGTCGTCCACCAGCATCCGACGTTACCTCTGAAAAGCCCGCGGTCGTGTTTCACGACTGAGAAGCAACTGGCAAGCTCCGAGACTAATTCATTCAAGAGGGACTTGGAAAATAAATCCTAACCCTCGGGGTCAAGAGTGCTTTGAAAAGTTTGCGCGCGCACAACCCCCCACCCCCACCCCCACCCCCCACAGACACTTGCGAGTGTTTGTGGCTGCACAGCAACGGCGCGGATATTGAAGTGTCCCCTCCCCCTTCGGTAGAAAGGGAGGAGGAAGATTGCTCAGAGAGAATGGAGAAGTCCAGGTTTTTTGCTGACGCCGCGCACCTGCCTGTTGACCCGCCGGCCGGCTATTCTGCCATTACCACCCAAGATTCCTTGCCTTCCAGCGTAGCCCAACGAAGAAACCCCGCCTCCTTAGGGGGGCGGAGAGGCTATTGAGGGTAGCAAATGAGACTCTTCGGAAGAGCTTCGAATCCCAGGCAACATTCCACGTTTCGTTCCCCTCTCCCTCCCTCCCTCCCTGCGTTAATCATTTGCGCCAGCAGCAGCAGCAGCAGCGTTGAGCGTCGATAATCTGCTGCCACCCAGCAGAATAGCAGTTGAACAACACGCTCCGTGGCTAAACACGCCACACACCCCTTGTTTTCGTGCTATCCATATGCTCACACTTCCTTAACACGTGCACTTTCGGGGTCT
Source organism: Laticauda colubrina (assembly GCA_015471245.1). Lineage (NCBI taxonomy): Eukaryota > Metazoa > Chordata > Lepidosauria > Squamata > Elapidae > Laticauda > Laticauda colubrina. The sequence goes on along the minus strand of BLBF01000026.1, from coordinate 2,189,760 downwards.
TCCCACTTGCAGCCAAGAGGCGCGGGAAAAGCATTTCAAGCTTCTGGTGTGAGCATCGAGATTTTTTTTTTTATTTTTTTTTAAAGAATCCAGGTGCCCTTTTAACTAAAAATCCGCTAAGATGCTCGTTTTTAGAAATATAGTGCCTGAACTGCACTAAGTTCATGACTATATATACTTAATATGTTATATTTTTAACCAAAATATCCGTACCACGGCTTCCAAACAAATCGGGAGCCAAATCTGATTTATAAAGAAAAGGAGCATTTTGTCAGTAAAAGGTGTTTTATCATCTTTCCCCGTCCGTATCCTTCTCGTCCTTGAATTAATACAACGGATATTCCGAACATGTGGGTGACACGGCGACAGATTCTGGCTCTGGCCACCCCTCCCCCTTGCTTTTTAAAGCTGTCTAAAAAGGACCTGTGCTCTGCCATTGCCATCTGTCTTCCAAGTTGTTAAAACGCGCCTCACTTTTCCGTTACGGCTGACCTCTCTCTTGGTCATTCAGCGTGGATGCAGTTTTTAGGGTGGCCCGTCCTCCTCGCCCACAAAGAAAACTGTGGCAAAAGTGTCTGGATCGATTACAAAATGGTCCTTAAATCCGGAAGGAGCAGCCCCACATTACTGTCATATTTATTCTTTTAATCACTCTGCAACCCGATTCATTCATCTGGTTCATCCTTAAGAAGCTTCTGGTTTGCCAAAAGCTGAGTCTGCAGCGACAGAAAATGCAGCCAGCCCCTTAACTCCCATTCCCCTCCCCCCCCCCTTCAATTCGGATGTTCTCAAACGTTCCAAAATAATCGGTTTTTTTTCTTTTCCTCCCTCCTCTCTTGCCCCCACCCCCCTTCCTCCCCAGCAATGTACAAGTTGCTTATGGGATAGCGAAGCTGCAACTCAACTGCCTCCTCTTTTTGCTCCCTATCAAGGAGCAAATCTTTTGGCGCCATATTAATGACGTACTATATTATTTCCACTAGGCAGCGACCTTCGGCATTATATTGCTCTCTAGCTGCTTCTGGAGAACTCCAAAGCGAAGCGACCCCAAAAAAAAAAAAAAAAAAAACACCCACCACCACACATCAAATATGGCTGTGCAAAAGGCAGCTCCTTCTGCGGTGACGGGCGGAAAGGCGAACGTAAGGAACTGCCTGGCCACAGTTACCTGCTGCTGTTGCCGCCGAGATGGTTGCCAGTCAGGTTGGAGTTTCTCTGCGCGAAGGGCTCCGTGCTGCCTCATGAGTTCAGACAAACATTGGAGAATGGGAGCAGATTGTGCCTCTCTTCACACTCGCACATACACACACGAACACTCACACCGAGGGGAAAAGAGAGAGAGCGCGAGAGACTCTCTCTCACTCTGACTGACGTTTTACTTGTTATGGAGGAAGGACTCTGAATCAAACTCATTTCTGGGTCACTGCTGCCACAGGGGGGAGCTACTTTAATCCCCTGCCAAAACTAGAGGGAGGGAGTGTGGAGAAGAGAGACAGAAATAGGGTGGGGAGGAGGAGGAAAAGGCAAGAAAAAGAGAGAGGGATCTGGAGGGAGGGACGGGGAAACCATTGCACTTGGAAATTGTCTGCTTTTAACTCTTTACAGTCCAGCAAGCGGAAGATGTCATGCATGCTCCATTAACACAGAGGTACTCTCTTCTGGAGTTTTGCATCGAGGGACCTGCCTTTTGGGCAAAAAGAAGAATAATGTAGAGCAGAATAGGTGCAGGGAAAATGTGCACATCCCAATATTGTCATCTGCTTTAAAAGGAAGAAAAAGGCACTCTGCCTGACACATGGGAAGACTATTTTCTTTAAAAGGACACACCATTTGCCTGCCATTAAAAATGGGATGTTATTTTAGAGAATAAAAACACAAAAGTAGCCATGGAAACATATGCAGGAATACAATTTTCTATTTGGGATACTCCTTGAATGTTTTAAATTGTTTGGGTGAGTAACAATCTGCAGGAGAAAACAGTTTTGAATCAAGTGACAGTCATCCATTAATCAGCTTCTTTCCAAAATTGTTTTATTATAATTGATATGTGTGCTTTGTTTTGTTTTTTTTCATTTTTAAAAGTATACCACAAGTCTCTTATTTACTTAATTTTGGCACTGCCAACTCCAGAGCAACAATAAAATACTCATCACAGTGATCTTATCTAATGGGACATTTTCTAACTATGTACAGGTATGTTCCCATTTACTTGGCTCACACCATCAGACTGATTTCTGCCATTAATGTGAAGAAAAAACTAGAATAGAGGTAAATGAAACTCCTTGCAAATTAAAATCTGGGTCTGAACAAGCATCATAAGAAGACCCTCCTAGAATAGCAGTCCCCAATCTTTTTGGCACCAGGGACCGGTTTGGTGGGAGACATTTTTTCCACAGACCAGGGTGAGGGAGAAGAGTGTGCAACCCAGCTCCCATACTTATGCAATTTACAGTAGAGTTAGCTTGCTCACAGCTCACCTCCAGCTGTATGGCTCAGTTTCTAACAGGCCATGGACCAGTGCTGGTCTACAGCCCAGGGACCAGGGACTGGAGACCACTGTCTTAGACACACCTACAAAGACATATAAAAGCCCTTTTCATGCACATATACTAAACCTGTTTTAGAATCACATTTACACTGCAGACATGGAAACTTCTTTGTTCTATTCATTACCTATATAAGAAATCCATGTAGAAAGATTTCTCCCAAGAGTGTAGTAAGATTCAGGAAATTCATTAACTAGTTTAAATTTATGATAACTAAGATACATTACAGATATTAGGAGTTGTCTTAATTTCCCACTGTCTCAAAGTTTTTGAAAGTTATAAAGACTCACTTCTGTCACCAAGTTTTAAGTTATCAATTTGATAGTATTAATAGTATTTTGATATTAATTGTACAGTCATATGTTTTAACTTCCTGGATTCTGGATTCCATTCCTTTCTGACTTGATAGGAAAAAGTAAAAAAAAAATCTGATAAGAAAATTTATTGTGTGGGAAAAAGTTAAAAAAAAATCAGCTGCTTACCAGTTGTTAATTGGATGTTTCAGGAGAGTTATGCCCAGAGAATAAAGGCAATAGTTTTCTCCTTTCATTCTGCTCCATCCAAAACAAATAATATGAAAGCTATATCAAATACTTTAATCTCTTTGGATATTTGTTCTACTCAATATTATAAGAATAGTTTTGTTTTCTACCTTATATGCAGACTCAACAATTTTTGCATTATACCATTTTTCTGGCTGATTGCCTAAAGAACTGCAGTACACCATCATGCACACAATCTTATGCTTCACTGTAAACAAATTCATTTAACCATTTACAATTAATTGGTAGCAAATCATGACAGAATATGCTAGAATTTTTGCATACTTATTATGCCAATCTCAAATTTGTACTCCTTCCATTTATACTTTTGACCATTCACACAGGAATTTTGTACATCTGGATGCATCTAATTAAAAAAAAGAAATAATGTCTGTGTTGAAGCTCCTATCATATTAGTATTCTTGAGTTTTGAAACAATGAAGAAATTATTTTGCAATGAAGCATTTTATTACAATATGCATTGTTAATTGTGACAAATTCACAATGTTCCCAGACAGCAAAGACTTGGTTGTTGTCTGCCAGATTGGCACACTAGATTTTTACACATCTCTTTTGTGTCTTCAGAATCAGATTACCTTCTTCATCATATTATTAGACAAGATATTGATCATCCTCTTCTCAAAAGATAAAAAAAGGAAGATGAAGCCAAAGTATTTTAAAATTTCACAATAGCATTCATTTAAAAATAAATAAGTTGTGCACATTGGTGTACAAAATATTTTTATGATGTTTATTTTTAACATACATTTTAACATACAAGAGAGTGAGAGAAGGGGAATTTCTAACACCAAGGCTATCTGCAAATTTGCAAGAATGAAAGATGATAAAATATAATCAAAAATGGGCATTTCTACTTTAATTATGATTCTCGAAATAGTTAACATTGTCATTTTAAAATAAACAAAAGAAGATTAAAATATGCACTGATGACTGAAAATGATATAATTGTCAGGATGTCCGTAAAGTTACTGTGATGTACTAAGCACACGCATAATAAAAGATGATATATTCATCTGGATGGCTATGAAGTTACCATAATGAACTGAGCATAGTGCACATTAAAAGGACCATTTGAAATAGTTTTGCCCTACATATATTCAATTAACAGCTGAATCTTTCATACCATGGAAGTAAGAGTTATTGTCTCAGATATTTGTTGATCAGGCACCTGCATAAAATCACAGGAATAGTTTGGTCAAAATGTTGGCACTCTATTCATGAGACATTTGCATTGCATTGCTACCATCTGTCAACACCCAGTACCAGACATTTGCAGCCAACCAGAATTTCTTTACACCAATATTTCCAGCACTCCAAAACATGAAATGTAAATGAAGAACTGGCAGGGTAAGATATGTTTCCTTCATCAATGAATTTACATTTTTCCCTTGGGCAAAGCAGGCATGTGTCTTTTGCAAAGCATCTCTTGCCAAATTAAGAAGAAGAATGTTCCTCTAGATTTGATGTAATCTGAACATGAAAAAAATAAGCTTGCCTGTAGGGGAAAGTGTATGTGATTGTGTGTATGTATTCATATTCCAGCATAGATAATATTCCCTAATTACAGGGTAATACATCCCCTCTAGCAACACTTATACCCTTTCTGTCAAATATGTCACAGTTTATTCAACAAAGTGATGCCAGAACAACTCCATTAATGAAAAAAGTTAGAAAAGTTAGAAATAGCTTAAAAATCTACAGGCACATACTTATGGAGTTTCTACCCAAAAAAGAAAAAGAAAAAAATACGTGGTGGTGTTTGTATTTGGATTGTACTATAGGGGTCTCAAATTCAGGGCCCATGGGCCGGATGTAGCCTGCAGGGTGCTTAAATTTGGCCCACAGGGCTGGCCTGGAAATAGCAAAACTGGCAGCCAAAACAGGTTTCGGGGGGGGGGGGGGCGTGAGACCTCCCTGTGCCCCATTTTCAGCCTGGATGGTCTGCAGCACTCTGCTGGCCAAAACAGCACGGAGGACCTATCTGTCCCATCTCTCACCACCCCCCCCCCCTGACCAGTCCACAGAGGAAAACTACAATGCTGACAGGAAGGGAAACAAGGGGGAACAGCAATGGAAAAAAGACAAGCTATCCTTACAGGCCAGTAAATGCAAGTTCTATGTTTTGACAGATTCTATATTATGATGACCCCCCCCCCCCAAAAAAAAGTTACTTATGACCAGTTCTGAACTTATGGTGTGCACCCTCCCCTGCAGTCACATGATCACTTTTTTCATCAACTGGCTCACTTTTACAGCTGTTTGCAGTGCTCTATGGTCACATGATCAAGATTTTAAAAAAATTCAGAAACCACTTTCTGTAAAAATACTGGTTTTCTCTCCCCCCCAAATAAACCCTATGATCAGACAATTGGTTAGCTTAATGACCACAATGTTCACTTTATGACCACCACATTCCCTTTACACTTGGTGCATAAAAAGTCTAAAATTGGATGCAATTACATGACAAGTCACTTTATTACTCTCATTATTAGTTGGAACTAATAATTATTAGTTATTAATTAACTCATTATTATGTAACTAATAACATATTAGTTACAGTCATAAGTTGAAAACTAACTATAAGGGAACATATGTTGTCACTGAAGTTCTTCATTTCTGAGACAAATTCAGGATGCTAAGTTCAAGGTGCTGATAGGCCCATAAAGCCTTAAATAACTTGGAAAATATTTCTCAAGGGAGACCTCTCCTTGAATTAGCCTGTACATACACTTAACTCTGGAAAAAAATTAACTTCTTCTGAACTTACATGAAATTAACTGGCAGCACTCCAAACAGGGACAATCTCCCCCTTAAAATGGCATGTGCCATTTATATTGAAATCTAAATTATGGCTAAAATACATGTTTTACTAAATTATGGCTAAAATACATCATTTGCTAATGACAAATGTCCAGCCTACATCCTGCTGTGCTGCCTTATTGTGGCAGGAGTGAATGAAGAACACCAGGAGTTTGTGCCAATATTCCAAACAAGATCATTCAAGACATGCAAGTCATTTAGTTGCCATCTAAAGCAAGGAGGCTAAAATATATAAAGAACGGTTGCTGGAATTGGATATGTCTAGTCTAATGAAAAGAAGGATTCGGGGTGACATGATAGCAGTGTTCCAATATCTCAGGGGCTGCCAAAAAGAAGAGTGAGTCAAGCTATCCTCCAAAGCACCTGAAGGAAGGACAAGAAACAATGGATGGAAACTAATCCAGGAGAGAAGCAACCTAGAATTAAGGAAACATTTCCTGACAATTAGAACAAGTAATCAGTGGAACAACTTGCCTCCAGAAGTTGTTAATGCTCCAATACTGGAAGTTTTTAAGAAGAAATTGGACAACCATTTGTCCAAAATGGTTTAGGGATTCCTGCTTGAGAGAAGAAGACCACCAAGGTACCTTCCAACTCCGTTGTTCTAATCTGTTCAGGCAATAGTATTGGATAGCAGCAATATAGGAAGATGATGGAGAAGGAGGATCATGCGGGAGAAGGCAATGTTAAACCACTCCTGTATTTTTACTAAGAAAACTAATGGCTAGAGAAGAGAAAGTTATTGATAATATAGCGATGGGCTCTTATATTTATGGCATTCAACATGCTACCAAGAAGGGCTGCAAATTTTTTGAGCACTAATGGTTTTTTATATGGATAAATTAAAAGGAATTAATTTCTACAATATGATGTTCACATGTCTACTATATTCAAAGAGAACATTAAGAATTGCTTTGAAGCTGTGAATCTCATTGATCAGGAATCACAGGAACAGGGGAATGAAATTAACATTGCAAAGGTTGAATATGAAAACAGACTGCCAAAGATGATGAAACAGAAAAAAAATGGATATTAAAATAAATATTGGAAATTGCCAAATAGAAAAGACAAGCCAAAGCCAAGGAAGACAAAAGTCTGGAGCAAACTTTAAAAAGACTTTGAGAAAGCTGTTAGCAGAGAAAAGAAATAGTAGAACAGTTACATCTCTAAAGATAACTGAAGATGAAAATAGGCATGATAAACAAGAAAAGTCTTCCAAAATATCTGTGAATTTAGAAGGAGGTTCCAATCTTGAATTGGCATATAAACATCGAAGATTCCCTATAAGATACTTTCATCTTACAAAAAAAGCTGTAGTACTAGAAGATGAAATTAAGTCAGCACTTTGCTTGTTACCAAGTTGGAAGGCTTGATGAATATCTATATATATGACAGGCAACAGAAGAAGAATCAGTAAAAGGTCTAGCCAAATTATGGAAGATTTGAGGAATGACACAGTGGCCAACAAACTGAAAGAGATTGAAACATTCAATACTTAAAAAGTGAGGCTTAATGAAGTATGCAAACTATCATACCATCTCTTTGATTTCTCATGCTAACAAATTAATGCTTAAGATTCACCAATGCTGATTAGAACTATATATGGAAAAAGAGATGCACAATGTTTATGCTGGCTTTTAAAAAGGTAGAGGAACATGAAAGATTATTTCTAAGACACTGTGGGTAATTGAGAAAGCTAAAGAATCCCCAAAAGAAGTCACTTTGTGTTGATTAAAGAAAGGTCTTCAATTATATCATCATGTCAAGGTGTAGAATGTGCTTAGAAAAATGGGAATTCCAGAACATCTTGTTTTAATGAGAAACCTACAATATATACAGGTTAAAAGCCACAATATAGATATAACATGATGAAATAGGATGGTTCTAGGTTGGCAAAGAGTGAGTCAAGGCTGTATGGTGCCTACTTTATGTAGTCAATGATATGCTGAATATATAATATCACCTCTATGCATGAAAATATATCCTATTTGATATTTCTTTATTTTGTTGAACCTCAGCTTACACACTGAAGAAAGTGTGAGAGGTTTCCCTTTTTCTTCCATTCAGTGGTCATGAAAAGAATTGTAAAGATGTATTTTCATAAGGTATCTCTGCATGAGATAGTAAATTAGATTGACTACAAGGATGCCAAAAATTTGCTTTACCAATACAATACAAGCCTTGTTCATATTTGAAGCCAATGTTGCTCTTCTAGAACTATTGCTGCCTGAAATCATTGTATACAATAATCTGAACACAAGCAGGTACTTTGAAGTTAGATAAATAGAATTAGCTGATTCACAAAAGATTATGCATGATACAATTAATACAATTCATACTATGGATGATTCATTATGTATCATTGACACTCAAGAGGGAAAATATTTTTCCCAATACAAAATTATTCACAGTTTAACTTTGCTATGTTTCCTGAGCAAAAAGATTGGAAAGTAGGCTGAGGAATAGACAGGCAGAATGCAACTTCAAAAAGATCTGATAAGAGGAGATCCTTGTTCAAATGTGTTTCTAGATTTTATAGTTTTATTAGCTTTACAGATTTTATAGTTAATTTTTTTAAAACATAAACTTTTATGAAAGATATCCTTTCCATATTCCAAGTAGCTGGACTTCATCATTACAATAAACTACTTTGAAAGATGATGGTAGCACTTACCATCAAATTGACAATTATAAATTCATGGTCTTTCAGTTGATAGAGAACACATTGGCTATATATTTTCAATATATGCCAGTTGCTGGTGTCCAACAGAACTTGCTCTTATATTCTGTTTGTTTCCAGAAGCTTATGTAAGAAAAAAAATAGGTATTTGTTATTATCTAATAACGTCTATGGAGAAGTATGTTAACAAAACAAACTTAAGTATGATTACTCTCTTGACAAAGAGAGAAGTTTAAATGACATATTAAATCATTCTATTTAGTTAAAGTGAACATGCATGCTCACTTCTGCTCCTGTTAAAGGAATTATAAACATACAAAAAAGAGAAATGGAACAAAGCATTAATCCACTCTAATCCACTCGAGTTTTTTTTTTAATGTAAATGCAAGAACACTTTCTTCTTAGCTCCAATTTTTGTGGCTCCTTAACTATGGTTGATAGATTTTTAGGGGTTGAGAATGTCATTCAGACAAAGCAGACACCTTTTCCAATTAGCACCACCAGAGATAAAAGGCAGCTAATAACCATGATTTCAAATTCTGATTAGTACAAAGACTTACTCCCAGATGAGTTTGTGTAAAATAAACAACTTCAGTCCATATTCAGGTATCACTGTTGTTAGAATAGTGTGAGCGTGATTCCATCTTTTAAGCAAAAGTGCATTTGAAATAAATCTATAAGGTCAGCATTATGTAGTTGATGCAATAACATGTTATTTATGGCTTGTCTGATTAGATGAACAGTTAGCAAACAATGTGAGTTATGGCATGATTAAGACAGCCTCAGACAACCCACAATTTTGTGGTAAAGAGAGCATATTCCCTCAGCTATAATGTAATATAGATAAAAGAAAGCCAATGTAGCAAAAACCAATACCATGCTACATGAAATCAGATGCTGCGTCATGCACATGCCCACTTCTAAAGCAGAAACTAACTCTTGCTTCTGAGAAATCCTTCAATAGTTCCAATAGTCAAAGGAGAATTCTCTGCATGCTCCACATATACACCTTTCTGGTACTTTGGTACTTCCAGTCAGCTAAAAGGAAGAGGTTTTTGTGGGGCACCAAAGTCTCTTGCTGGTACAGGATTAGAACTGAAAGAAAGCCAGTGAGTACGACTATTTTTTTTTCCCTAAAATCCTTAGAAACTGCTTTGCAATAGAGTTTCTAAAGTTCTGAAAATTCTAAAAGATGCTGAGTGCTATAACAAGGATACCATATCTGGCCTGGGCACTCTCTATGTAGCAGCATAGAAGTAGTGGGCTCTTTTAATCTCTTTTCTCTGCCATCTTGCGGTTGTCTAAATTTTTTGAGCCCAGCTATGGCACTTTTGGATATATGAATCAAAATGTAATTTTAAAGGAACTACACTGAACTAACTATAAAATCAGATGAAATCAGAATATGTAAATATAAGAAATCGTAAACATCAAGATATTAATCTTTTCATCAAACTTTATTCATAACATCACAATTACATGGAATTGATCCAGTATCATTATGTAGCCCACAGACATTTTCACTGGTTCTAATAAAATTCTACTTGAATTAATTGCATGCAATGAAATATGAAATGGAAAATGTTGTTCATGCAATGAATGAAAATGCAAAATTACATTTGGCTCAAATCTGGCTTAATTACATTCTCGTTTATTTCCTGTAAGGGAGAAGCAAGTAGAAATACACTTTTATAGTGTTTTATTTAATGATATCATTGGGAAAAATTAGTAGAATATTCCAATAAAAGGTGTATCAATAATGATCATAATAAAACACTGTGTTCTTCTATACAGGTTGTCTTTGACTTATGGTCATAATTGAATCCAAAATTTCTGTTGCTAAACAAGACAGTTGATAAATGAGTTTTACCCCATTTTGCAAGTTTTCTTGCCATTGTTGTTAAGTAAATCACTACAGTTATTAAGTTAGTAACATGATTTGTAAAGTGAATCTGATTTTCCCATTGATTTTGCATAAAAATATAAAGCAGAACCTTTTATAAGCCATTTGGCAGAGTTAATTAATGAATTCTGCAGTGCTTTGATTTCTTTTTTGAAAAATATTTTTTTTTGAGTGTGGGGGCCTAAGTGTAGTTCCTGTTCACAATATTTGAAAACATTTGTATATTGGCCCAGGGTCATGTGGTGGCTAAACAGGGCCCCCAGATAGTCAAGTGCAAGCAACCAGAACTACTCCATTAATAGTATGGAGTTTTTTACTTTTACTGTTGACACTTGTTTACAAGAATATTATCAGGCTGACTACCTACACTTGGGAAACAGCAGATATAGTCTATGGGTTTTATTTCAGATGTTTTCTTCCCCAAAACAATTCCATTCTGGAATGTCTCCTTAGTCCCCCTAAAGGGCCCCTGTCTCTTTTAGCCAGTGACTCCATCAGACATATGCAGCAAGACATGTTTTAATTAATCCAAAAATCAACCTAACTCAATCTTGAAGTAAATCTAACAGTCATGATTTGGATCTCTAAGATGACTCAGTCCCCAGTAATATGGTTTGAGATCACTATCCTGTTGCTGCCAAATGGTTACAGGAATCAACAAACTAAAGCAGACTCACTGAGAAAAGAAAAACAGGATTTTCCATTTTCTTCGAGTATCCCCAGAAAAGCTGTGAATATACATATCCATTCACAGCCTCTATCCTGTCCCTACCTGGTAACTGATGCAGCCCTCAAGTCAAAAAATTTGCCTATATTGCTTTATTTAACACATCAGTATATGCTGTACATAAGCTTTTGTCTTCCAAAACTATCTACACAGAGCTATCTTTATCAAAATGTTTTCAAATATGGTAAATATTATTTCTTAAATCTCTAAGAAACCTTCCAGGGATGAGGAAGATACAAATCACACATTTAAAGAGTATCTGTGAGACCAGGTTATTGCACATTGGAATGAGTATTATTCACTTACTTGTGGGTTTTTTTTTCTAATTTTAGTTGGTGTTACTTTAACACTACTTAAAAGTACTTTAACACTATTTTATTCTTTTTTTCTTTTTTTAACACATTTGTGTTCTCTTCAAAGAATTTTCACTCTTTTGTCTGCTAAAATTTCACCATAGTTGCAATAATGTCCTCAAATTACAATATTTACACTCATTCAGCACTGTGAAAAATGCTGAATCGACATGATAGTATATAACTTCCTTATGGAAGCTCACTAATAGCCCACCTATTTATTAATTAAAAATTAGTAAATAGGAAGTTGATCATACTTCAAAGCACATCATTTTTATTTAGAAAAGCATCTCTGACCCCCAACAAAGAAGAAGAAACAATATTTTAAATGATTATACCCCTTATTTCTTTGTACATTGAGAGAAAATAAACATAAGTAAACTGCAGTGATTCCAAGGGCATGTCATGAAATAAAGCCCCTGTCACACTGCACCAATGGATGGAAAGAGGATGTAAAATGGAGAAAAACACTTGCCATCCATTGGTTAACGCGATGCTTCCGTTCTGTCCTTACTGCCTCCGTTTTGCTTCCTCTCTATCCGTCCAGCATCCGTCTATTGACGGATTTTTGAGCGGAAAATGTATCCAATGCATCCATTCTGCATCCACTAGGCATACGGGGGACATCCGTTATGCATCCGTTATGCATCCGCTATATCCGCTAGGCATCCGCTATGCATCCGCGCAACTTGCATCCGCTCGGACGCAGGGAGGAAGCGGAACGGACGCGCAGCGTTAGTAGCACAGACGGAGAAAGGATGAAAGCGGATGCAGCTCGCAAAGAAAGCATTTAAAATGGACCTATCTCGGATATTAAGGATGTCTAGAGGATGCTTAGAGGATGCAAAAGGACACATAGGGGAAAGCCTATAAAAAGGAGGAGCAACTCACCTTCATCTCACTTTCAGACCAGCAGCCCTGCTGTGCAGACCTCTGTAGCCTTAATCTGGCTCTTGCTCTTCCACAGCATCCAGTCATGTCCACCATGGATCGTAACACAGTCCTTTTGGTAGCCACCATCGTTCTGCAACAGTGCGAAACCATCTACAGGCTCTGTGAACTCTACTACGGGAAGAAAAAGAGGTGGCCAAGAAGTGTCTGGGTCCGAAGATGGATCGGGAGAAGAGCAGAGTACGGACTGTACAACAAGCTGATGGTGGAGCTGAGGAACGAAGACACTCGTGCATTCCAGAACTTCATGAGGATGCCTCCAGCCATGTTTGATGAAGCTGTGCAGCAGCTGACACCCAGGTTGACCAAGCAGAGCACCAACTTCCGCCCCAGCCTGGACCCTGGGCTCAAGGTGGCTCTGACTGCGCCACCTGGCCTCAGGGACCACCTACAGGAGCATGCAGTACGGCTGGAGGGTGCCACACAACACCATCAGCATTGTGGTCAGAGAAGTGGTGCAGGCCATCATCGAAAGAATTCCTGGAGGAGATCCTCCAGTGCCCCTCCACTGAAGAAGGATGGAAGAAAGTGGCAGAGCAGTGGTATCATAAGTGGAACTTCCCCCACACCGTTGGAGCCATAGATGGCAAGCATGTGGCCTGCAAAGCTCCAGCCAAGTCGGGGTCCACTTATTTCAACTACAAGGGCTTCTTCAGCATCATCCTCTTCGCCATGGTCGATGCTGATTACAAGTTCATGTACATCGATGCTTCAGGCAACGGGTCATGTTCAGATGCCCAGGTATACAACGCCAGTGACCTCAAGGAGGGGCTGGAAGGCAAGCTCATCATGGGCTTCCCAGATCCAGACCCCCTGCCCAACGACACACAAGATGTGCCCTACTTCATCGTGGGGGATGACGCCTTCTCCCTCACAGCCTACCTCATGAAGCCCTACCCCTCCAGATGCCTCACCCGTGAAGAGAGGATCTTCAACTACAGGCTGTCCAGGGCAAGGCGGGTGGTGGAGAACGCCTTTGGCATCCTGGCCAACAGGTTCCAAGTACTTCTCGCCACCATGCAGCATCGCCCAGAGACCGTGAGGAGGATCGTGGAAGCTTGCTGCATCCTGCACAATCTCATGCACACCCGCTACCCAGTCTTGCAGAACAGGCTCGTGGACCTCCAACAAGGCAATGGGGACATGGAGCCTGGGGAATGGAGGCAAGCGCGAAACCTGATAGACACTGAGGATGTGCAAGGCCCCATCAGAGCCTCACGTGAAGGGAAGAAGCAGCGCAACCTCCTGAGACACTGGTGCAACTCCCCAGCTGGAGCAGTGGAGTGGCAAGACAGGATGGTAGATGATTAATGGATGCTTCCTTCAGCCTGTCTCATCACACTGATGAGATTGGGCCATGTATGCTGGGTGGGCCTACAATGAACAGGGCATTTAATAAAGAGTTGTGTTTATGTTGACATGTGTGGATCAATGCGAACATTAGTACTGATAATGAAGGGCCATAGGTTTGGCACCTGGGAGGGTGGACCATACAGTCCCACTATGCTTGCACTGGAGGTTTATCTATCCCACAGCTATTACCTATCCCAAAGTTATCCCTGCCCATCCCACTGCTATCCTTACCCATCCCACAAGCATGCAAAGGCTTAAACCATTTCTAAAAGTTTCCACCAAGACTTTATTTACAAAAATAAATGAAGCAAGTGTGTGAAGCAAAGATAAACTTTATTAATCACAAGCTGTAAAAGAAAAATGACCCAAGTCAAGTGTCCAAATAAAGACTACAGGTAGCCACCCAGTCTCTGGCACTCCTCTTGGTCACTTGGAGGTGTGCCCAGTCTCAGGGGTGAAGGGTCCAGGTGCTGTGGAGGTGGCTGCTGCTGGAGTGCTGGTCTGAAGTGCCACTGGGGTGCCTGGCCCCAAGAGGACAACAGGTGACGGTGTGTTGAGGAAGCTCTCAGACAGCTGGCTCAGCCTCGTGATGTTGAGAGCTCCTTCCTCCATGCCATGTGATGTCAGCCTCAGTACCGAGGACAGATGTACTGAGGCTGGGCTTGGCTGTGGGGTGGAGGAAGGAGCAGTGTAGTGGGGCTATCTGGTCTGCAGCTGGGTGAGGACTGGCATTGGTGGCATCGGTGGCGTGGGTGGCATCGCTGTCGTCGGTGGCATCATTGGCGTGGGTGGCATCTATGGCATCGGTGGAACCGGTGGTAACGGTGTCGTCTGATGACTCTGTGCCTGGACTGGGAAGGGCTGCTGCCTGTGCTGCTGGACCTCCTGGTAGCCGAAGCCCTGGTAGGTGAGGGCCCGTGGGAAGCCTTGGAATGGGAGGGACATCACCTGGGCTGGAAGAGCAGACCTGGACTGGGTGGGAGCAGGTGCCTCTTGATCTGGAGGGTTGTGAAGCAGCTCAGTGATCCGGTCCTTCACCACCTGGTACTGGGGTTCCGCAATGTCCGTGAGGGTCTGGTTGACATAGGTGAGAAAGGGCTTGCGGTTGGAGGATGAGGAGTCGGTGTGGACCAGCTGAGAGAGGAGATCTATGCTGCTCCGGATGGTGTCCCTGATCTCCAGCAGGACAGTGTGGCTCTGCCCCTCCTGTCTGGCTCTCTGCCTTTCTGGGGAGGTGGAGCTGTGGGTGGATGCGGGTAGGGCTGTGGTGGAAGTGCTGTCTCCTTTCTCCCACTGCACCAGGGAGTCCTCCACACGCTCCACCAGGGTTAAAACACCTGTCCGCGGGTTCTCCACCGTGGCACGATCCACAGAAACCTACCTGGAGACAGGAACTGACTCTCGGCCGGAGGAGGACTGGCTCTCAGCAAGCAGAGGAGTGGAAAACTCTTCTTGTGAAATATTTCTGGACTTTTTCAACTGTGCTAATATCAAATACATAATGTGGGTTCCAGACTGATGAGCTTTATTCGAGTATTGGTCTAGCAAATATTTTGTATGCTCTAGTTAGTAATGTGATATTACCAGAGAAAAAGCTATTTAGGATTAGGTTAACAACTCTTAATGCCTTTTTGGCTATGTAGTTACAGTGGGCTCTAGCACTTAGATCATTAGAGATGAGTATTCCAAGCTCCTTTACAGAGCTGGGATCATCAACAAGGTCTTGACTATTCAGCTTGCATTTTATTTTCTGATATATTTTTTTGCCAATATGTAAGACAGAGCATTTATTTGTTGAGATTTGAAGTTGCCATTTGTTTGACCATTCTGATACATCGTCAAGATCTTTTTGAAGGGTAGCAGTATTGTCTGTGGTATTGAACAGCTTTACATCATCAGTTGCTCTTAATATGATCACAGAGGTCATTTATGTAGAATATGAAGAAAGTTGGTCCGAGAACATTGCATTGGGGGACACCATTATTGACAGGTACAGAATTTGATAGGACACTCCCAATTTTGACCATTTGTTGTCTGTTTGACAGGAATGCTTCTATCCAGTTATGCAGGTGTCCAGAGACACCATAAGATTTTAGTTTTAGGAGTAGTTTGTTGTGTACTACTGAATCAAAGGCTTTACAGAAGTCTATGTAGATTGCGTCTATTGCTTTGCTCTGATCAAATTGTGTAGTCCATATGTTTTTGCAGTGTAAGAGTGCAAGAGACATTGTCACAGCTGCATCATATGACATATCGGGACTTTGCCACCCTTTGCTAAACCAAGTGTGACTGCGGCCAGCGTGTGATGCATCCCTCCTACAGACCAGGAATTTGATAGCCCTGGGGTAGATTCTTGTGCATAGACATGATTTTAATTGGAACTTCAGATATGGTACTGATCTTTTGCACCTGACAATAATAGCAGAATATTTGCAGATTTAGTGGAGCTCTATAAACTGCTTTTTTGCAGATGAGAAATGTCGCATGTAGACAGAAATTCTGGCTACTGAAGAACAAAAAAATTAACTTTCTATAGATTAGCCCAGGTGTTTAAGTCACAAGCATTTTTCTTCTACTCATTCAAATCAACAAACTTTGGTGATTATTTTCTTCCCTTGAAAGTCAGAGATAACTGACTTTGAGGGAAACAATGGCAGGCTGAAGACAACCATGACAGAATGAGGTGTCCGCCTCCAAATCAGTGCCTTGAAATTCATCTTCAGATAAAGGGGAAGATCTGGGATTATCCATAACTACTCCATGTAAATGTTCCCAGAAGGAGACCACTGAAGAGCAGTCTCCAATAGATTTAATACTTTACATGTATGTTTCAAGCTAAGAAAGGCTTTTTTCCCATAAGACAAGTTTATAGTCTAAAATTACCTGCTACTGAGAATAGTAGGCTGTAAGAATGAAATAGCCTTTTGTATTTTTAATCTGCTAAAGCATTTTGAAGGGGATAGTTCAAATAACTCTTGCAAAAGAAGGAATGAAAGAAAAGATTTTGAAAAGTCATATCGTAACTACAAAAATTAGTAAGTAATATTACTATCATTTGGCATTTGAAAATGTTAGTAGCACTTGTTGAGGTATTCATCCCTCAGTGTTCAAAGTAATGATTTTTCTTGTTTACCTTCTTATCAGTTGGGCTTTCTTGTTACCATTTAAATTTTGGGATCATAAGGAAATCAAATGAAGAAACGCCTTTAGAAAAAAAGGTTTACCTAGGTATCTGATCTGTCTACCAAAATCTGGTCCCCAACTAAGTGGCAGTAAAGAGATACTGAACATTTTTGCAATCCACATCTAACAGTTAATTTATGAAATGAACATTTACTGAAGGATTGTAAAGATTATTTAATGAATATGCTGTCCTGGACAGATGCAAGATTCTCTTTGTAAAATTAGGCTATAGGAATCAGTTGGATTTGCTGCTCATCTATCTCCTTGCAGTATAGCAGTAGCCCTGCCCATAACCTGTGTGAGTTGGTGGTAGAGTTTTCCCGGACTGATGTTGTTAGCAGACTTACCCAGAGTTGGAGATTGGCTGGGAGTTCATGGATTTGAGCCAGCTTATTGATGCCCTGTTTGTGAGAGCAAAAGTCACACATAGGGTCTGATGTTTGTCTCAGGGTGGGGGCATGGTGATCTGGGGTTGAAGGACATTAATATAGTCCTTTGCTATGAATAGATCATTCCCTTATGGGTCTAGAGTTCTTTGTTGATGCCCCAAGGCAGGGAGACTGGGCTTATGCAATCAGTCTATCCCAAGTCATTGATAGACCCAGTAGGATTCAGAAAACTTGGAGCTGCTTCTAAAGCCCCTGTCACACTGCACCAACGGATGGAAAGAGAATGTAAAATGGACAAAAAAGCTTGCCATCCGTTGGTTAACGCGATGTATCCGTTCTGTACTCACTGCCTCCGTTTTGCTTCCTCTTTATCCATCCAGCATCTGTCTATTGACATTTCATCCGCTCAGAAGGTTTTGAGCTGCTCAAAACTTTTGAGCAGAAAATGTATCCAATGCATCCGTTCTGCATCCTCTAGGCATACGGGGGACATCCGTTCTGCATCCGTTACGCATCCACTATATCCGCTAGGCATCCGCTACACATCCACGCAACTCAAATCTGTTCCAGCGGTAAACGGATGCAGGGAGGAAGTGGAACGGACGCACAGCGTTAGTAGCACGGATGGAGAAAGGATGAAAGTGGATGCAAATCGCATCTGCATCATCCGCTACACATTCGCTCTGCATCCACTCTGCATCCTCTACGCATCCGCTCTGCATCTGCTTCCATCTGCTAGGCTTCCGTTCCACATCCGCTTTCCATCCGCTCTGCGTCCTCCCCCTGTCCGTTCCTTTCCGTGTTATCCGCTCTGCTTATGCAAATTTTTGCCCCTTTTGAGAGCGGATAACAACGGATGGAACATTTTTCTTTTTACAAATGTTTTGCATCCGTTGGGCAGTGTGACAGGGCCTTAAGGCTCTGGTGCATGGTTCAGTGAAACCTTAGTCACAGTTTGGAATGAACACAGGACAAGACACTTAAATTGAAACATGCCTGTGTGAATTATTTATGACCATATGACCTGTTTACAAAGGACGTCCAGCAGATATTGCAATAAAATGAAATAGGAAACCATTTAGATAAGAGACTTTATTAGATCCTATCATGTGGTGGCAAGAGCAGTGAAACACTCTTCTCTGCTTTTATTGTAACCATTGATAGCCAACCAGCAACCTTGTGTCAGGTAATCAGGGCCCTCTTGGGTAAAGGTGAACCCTTGAGGATCACTGTGAGGACTGTACTCGGTATCTGAGAGAAAATTACTTGACTTTGTTTTGTGTTAGACTATAGCTGAGAAGATTCAATAGAAGCAATTGAGGCATTTCCTAGTATGTATATCTGGGAAGAGTTCAAGATAGTTAATCCCTAATAAGTAGACAGACCTGTTGTGTCGCGGGGAAAGAGAGACATGAGACCAGTGTGACTTTCAGCTCTTTATTTGGTTCCTGGAATCAGTCTGACTGCGGAGCCGCGGCAGCCTCTTTTATAGCGGCTGCTTGCGGCTCACGGCCAATGATGGCTCCTTGACTCTCCCGCTGCTCAGGTGGACCAATCTTAGGGCGGCAATTGTGGACCAATCATTGTAGTTTGAAGAACCAATCACAGTGTGGTATTTTTGGACCAATCAGGAAGTGATATTACAAGTATGCTAATATAGAACACCCCTCCCCACTTGATTTAGTCCAACCTACGTTACATCGTCACGTAAGTAGGCAGGGCTTTTATGGTGTCTACTTGACCTGCGCAGCTCAGTTGCGTTGTTGTCTTTGGCCAATTAGGACGGGATCGCTGTTTCTCCCGTCCTTCTCCATGGAACCTCCTGGAAGGTGGAGTTAGCCATGCCACTCCCGCCCAGCCTATCTGGCTGGTAGAATCAGCTCGGCTGCTCCCTTCTGGAGTGACTTCATGTTGGTTTTCCTCTGCTAGTTCCTCTCTACCAAAGTCATCTCCAGGTAAGTAATTGTGGTTTCTTTCTGGGGTTACTGGTGCTGTTGGTTGGTGGGTTGTTGTTAGGGTTTGTTGCGGCATTTCTTGTGCTAGTGGAGGGTCTCCCCCTCCCCTCTTATTCATGTTTGAGGGGTCTCCCCCCTCTCTAGTTTGGTTATTATTATTATTATTTTTTTATGTTTGCTGTGGTTCTGACGTGTGTGTGTGTGTGTGTTCTTTTTCTTCGCACCCGGGTTTGTTAGTGTTTCTTTCTAGTGTTCGTGATCTCAGTTGATCTATGTGTCTCCTCCAGCTTCTTCCATCCTCCGTTTCTAGTCTGTATGACCGGGGTCCTGTTACTTGGGTTATTGTTGCCAGTATCCAAAGTGGGTGCCCCGTGAGGGTTTTTGCGTAGACCAGGTTCCCTGTTCCGAATGTGCGGTGATTACTAGAGGAGTCTGCTGGTTTTTCAGGGCTGTAAGTAGGGTGTAATCTATCTTGGTGCGAAATAGTGTAGAAAATCTATTAATTTTCTGCCCATCAATAGTTCTGCTGAGCTTTTATTCGTTGTGGTGTTAGGTGTGATGTGTTGCATAGTTAGTATTTTGTAGATTTTTTCTTGTATGTCCTCCGTGTCTAGTTTTTCTATAGTCTCTTTCATATACTGAACCATGCGCTCCACCTGCCCGTTTGTAGCTGGCTGACCTGGTGCTGTCAAGGCATGCCTTATGCCATGTTCGGCAAGGAACTTTTCAAATGTCAATGCCATAAACTGCGGCCCGTTGTCTGAAACCAATAGGTCCGGCAACCCATTTGTTGCGAACAGCTTCCTCAGCTGTCTGATGATGGCTTCTGTTGTTGTGGAGTTCATGATGCTTACCTCCAACCAATTTCAGTAAGCATCTACTATTATTAAAAATGTGTGTCCTTTTGTCGGCCCTGCAAAATCTATGTGTATTCTCAACCAGGGTCCCCTCGGTGTTTCCCAGTCGAGCACAGGTGCAGCAGGGGGTGTAGGTCTGGATTTTTGGCATTGCATGCACGTTTCCACCTATCTCCCAATATCCTTATCCATCCCTGGCCACCATACATAACTCCTGGCCTGGGATTTCACTCAAACAATACCCAGGTGTCCTTCATGCACGATATACAGTACTTGTTCTTGGAGTATTTCTGGTATGACTACCCAATCCCACCAAAGTATACAACCAAAGTATACAACCAAATTATACAAAGTATACAAAGTATACAACTTAAAGTTGAGAGTTCAGTCTGTCTGTTCTGGAACGGTTTAAAAGTCTTGTCTGTCTCATTTTCTGGCCACCCTTTTCCTACCCAGTTTAAAATCCACACCATCTTTTTGTCTCTTGCGGTTTCTTTCGCAATGTCCGTTGCGGTTATGGGTAGGTTTGGTAAAGTCTCAATTTGTAGCGTGGCTGGTGCCGGATCACTTCCCAGTTCAGGCAGGCGAGAATGGCTCAGGGCGTCACTGTGTGATATGTCCTTCCCTGGCTGGTGGATTAATTTGTAATTGTATGCGGCAAAGAACTCAGACCACCTCGTCATTCGTGGTGACAGTATGTTTGGGGTGGCCTTGTTTCCTATTAGTATTCCCAAGAGTGGCTTGTGGTCTGTAACTAGTGAGAAAGTCCTGCCATAGAGGTATTCATGGAATTGCTTGACTCCAGTTATCGCTGCTAGCGCCTCTCTGTCCAATTGGCTGCAGTTTCTTTCTGCTTTAGACAGTGTTTTGGAATAGAACGCGATCGGCACTTCTCTCCCATCTGGTAGTGTGTGGCTGCATACGGCTCCGATGCCGAATGGTGATGTGTCACAGGTGAGTGTCAGTGGCAAGGTTTCGCTGTATTGAATTAACACAGATTCAGATGTCAACAAGTCTTTTATTTCCTGGAACATGGCTTCTTCTTGTTGCCCCAAGGTCCAGTTAGCTGTCTTATCCAGCAATCTGTGTAATGGTTCCACCGTCGTTGCCTTCTGTGGCAGAAAGACATTATAGAAGTTAATGAGTCCCAAAAATGCTTGCAGGTCTGTTTTATTTTTGGGTCTGGGAGCTTCTTTTATTGCTTTGATTTTCTGTTCCGTGGGGTGGATTCCTTCTTTATCTATTAGGTACCCCAGGAATTCAACTGTAGGGGTGGCTAGCTGGCATTTTCCTCTTTTTACTTTGAGTCCCACCTCTTGAAACCTTTGTAAGGCTTCCCTGAGGTGGCTTTCCAATTGGTTCTTGTCACTAGCTGATACCAGCACATCATCAAAATATGGAACCACCCCTTTTATTCCTTGTAATCGATCTGGTTTTGATAGTCATCAAGCTTTGGAACACCCTGGGGCCACGCTGACTCCAAATTGCAGTCTTTTGCATCTGAATGTCCCCCTGTGAGTCACAATTGTTTGTGCCTCTGCTGTTTTGGGGTCAACTGGCAATTGCTGGTACACTTGTGCAAGATCGAGCTTCGCAAAGATCTTTCCTTCACCCAATGAATGTAACAGATGTCGTACCACTGGAACAGCATATGTGCTTTGTTGTAGCGCATGGTTGAGGGTGGCCTTATCGTCTCCGCAGATGCGCACGGACCCATCTGGCTTTATCAGAGTCACAATTGGGGTTCCCCACCTTGCGTGGTCTATTTGTTCCAATACCCCCTGTGCGATGAGTTTATCCAATTGCTCATCGATCTTCGGTTTTAATGTGAAAGGAACTCGCCTTGCCTTTAACCTGATTAGGGCTATGTTTGGATTCAAATTAAATGATATTTACTTGCCTAGTTTCCCCTCAAACACGTCCTAGAAATCCCTCATCAGGCTCTCCTCCCAGTCTGTTTCGGTAATACAGTTGATTCTGGTCACTCCGAATCCCAGGGGCATGAACCATTTGAGTGCCAGTAGGCTTGGGCCATCCCGGTCTACTATTGTTAATGGAAGAATTTCTGTGTGCTTTTTGAATTTAACTTGGAAATGTCCGAGTCCGACTACAGGGATCCTGTTCCCTTGGTAGTATTTTAGGGTCAGTTTTTGGCTCTCTAGTTCCTTTCTTTGTATGTTAGGTATCAGTCTCTTAAGTGTGTTCCATGATACCATAGACAGGTATGAACTGGAGTCTACATCCATTTTGCATTGTTGGCCTTCGATGTTGACTTGCGCATGTACCTTTCGGGCATTGGTTGTGCTCGAATGCCCAATGGTTATCGTTTGGTGTGTCTCTTCCTTCCAGAAGGCTTCATTGAGCCATTTGTTTCTGTTTTCTTGGCTCCAATGGCTCCCTGCCTATCTTTCTCTCATTCTGGGGGGAGTGCTATCTCTTCGTCTGGGGCTGTAGCTCTTTCGGTTCCGGCAGACCCTTGCTATATGTCCCCATCTCTCGCAGTGCCGGCAAACCGCGTCAAAGAAACAGCACTCCGAATGGGGGTGGTCTCCTCTGCACCCGGCGCACTGGAACCCCGACTTATGTTCTCTCCTCTCCCATCTGTTTTGTTCCGATTGGAGTCTATGTATTTCTTCTTCCTCGTCATCGGTCTCAAATAAGGACTCGATGTCTTCATGGTGTGTGGTGGTGGTCTTGTGGGTGCCCTCTGGTTTCTTCTCCTGAGCTTGGCTTGACTCTGCCAGTGTTTCCTGGATTGCCATATTCATTAGCCGCATGGTGGCTGCTGATTTTTTCGTGGCTTCGGCTGCCATGGCCTCAGCAATGGCCTCTGTGACTGTGATGTTTGGTCGGGTTAGCAGTTGGCTCTGCAAGGTGAGGTCTCTCAGTCCTAGGACCACGCAGTCTCTCATGGCTTCATCCATGTTGAGGAACTTGCACGCCCCTCCAATGTCTCTTAGAGCCGCTACGAAATCCCTGATGCTCTCACCTTCTTTCTGGTCCTGTTTATAGAATTCATGTCTTTGGATAAGGCTGGAGACAGTCGGCACATAATGGGCCCTCAGTATTTTGTCCAAATCTGGCCAGGCCATTTGCTTTACGTCTTCAGTTTTAGCCAATGTCTTGGCCGTCTTAAACACTGTGGGCCCACAGTTTGTCAGGAACATGGCTTTCTTCCTGTTGTCTGAGATCCTCTGTAACTCATTGCTCTCGAGGAACATGAGGAATCTGTCGATGTACGATTCCCAGTCCTTCGTCGCTGGGTTGAACGGTGCAGGTGGCATGTTGTTGCCGGCCATGTTGCTCGGTTCTCATCGCCACGTGCTCAACTGGCCTCCTTTGTCTCAGAATCCCACCCTCATTGCCAGTGTTGTGTCGTGGGGAAAGAGAGATGCGAGACCAGTGTGACTTTCAGCTCTTTATTTGGTTCCTGGAATCAGTCTGACTGTGGAGCCACGGCAGCCTCTTTTATAGCGGCTGCTCGTGGCCAATGATGGCTCCTTGACTCTCCCGCTGCTCAGGCGCACCAATCACAGGGCGGCAATTATGGACCAATCACCATAGTTTGAAGAACCAATCACAGTGTGGTATTTTTGGACCAATCAGGAAGCGGTATTACAAGTATGCTAATATAGAACAAGACGCTTTATTGTTCTGAGCTCTGCTGCTTAGCTGATCAAGAAACCCCCAGGAGATAGCATTTGATTGGGATCCAAGCAGTGATAAATGCCAGTTTATGAAAGTAGATAGTTGTAGAGGGTATAGAAAATGGTCTTAAAGGAAAGGATGAATTAAAGCAGTGCCTTTTCTCTGTCTTATTCCTGCATCACTGTGGCATCTCGCTGTCTTTAAGTTCTCTTTAAAGTCATCAGCCTCATTTTCATTGGGAACCATAACATTATTAAGAATGTTGATGATATTTTTATGTGTAAATTAAATATTTCCTTAACTTGAACAAATACTTGGCATCATAGAGTCCAAGCAGCTTGATAATAACATAACTAAAATTCATATTTTTGCCTGAGTAAAGTAATTATTATCCTGAATTATCAAAGCAGTCAAATCCAGTCAAGGAAACTGTAATATATGATTGAAATTTAAAAACACTGATCTATATGTTTTTATGTAGTTCACATTCTTAAAGTCATTTCAAATCTGATCACAGAAAGTGTTTATTTAAACACTTAAGTGTTTATTTAAAACAACAAAAAAGCAAATCCAATTTCATATGAAAGCCTGACAATTTGTCACTTTGCTGAATTGCTGAAACATTCATTGTAAGAAGAATACAAATACAACTTTCTGGATCTGGTCAGATGGATAAATTTCTGAATTTTTCACAAATCTTGATTAGGATAACCATGTGATTTTTACTTCAGCTGTTACAATAGCCGCCTCTTCTTGATATTTCTTTTTTCATGCTAAACATAATAAATGTTCCACAATGCATTCTCATTGTTGTCATCATCATGAGATTGTAACTAATCAGTTCTGTGCTTTCTTGTCCATTAACCAAAACCATAAAGTATCATAAAAATTCAAATGCCTCTACAAACTGAAGATACAGTAAGTCCATTTTGTCGAGTGAGATATTTAAGTCAAATCTGTTCTGCCTCTCCTTCTTAAATAAACTACAACATTCCAAAATTGCAGAACTAAATCTGATAAATCAGTTGGTCAATCCAACTCAATATTTGAAAAGATATCACTCAAATGCAAATTGTCTTTCATGGCTTGCCTGAACAGTAGTAGAACGATTTGCTCTTTTCCAGCCCCCCTCAATGGTTAAGTGTAAATATGCCTTGCTTTCACCATAGTGATTATTGCAAAGTGTTTCTTTACCACCTGCTTTTTTTAGCACCCAAGATGCTGGCCGCACATTCATTTTAAGTGGTTTTTCCACTCTTCAACAGCCTCCATTAGAATGGCTTGCTCATTCTTAAGAGGTAGGAGTTCAAAATGTGATTCCCCACTTGCTACTCTAGTGTTCAGTTCTCTCAAATTCAGGCAAATCTAAATAGACACAGATTTTTACACCTCTTCATGCATCTTAATTCCATGTAACACTTAGCTAGTAACAAGAATGAAAAGTCCATTTGCATAAAAGGCATTTTGTTTCTTTGCATATGGTGTAACATTAGCAGCCAGCATATGTCTCTATCACTATAAACAAAGCAGTTACATACAGAACAGACACTGAATAAAGAATACTTATTTTCAAGATGTTACTTAATTCCTATTTGAGTAAAGAATGTCAAAAAATGAGGCTTTAAAAAAGGCTAAAAAGGGAAGAGATACTAAATGTGAAGTTGACAGTGCTTATTATGAACATTTAATTCTCTAAAGTTTAATTCTAGAGTATAGTACTGCAACCTTAAGTCCATGTCACACTGAACCAACGGATGCAAAGAGGATGTAAAACGGACAAAAATCCTTGCCATCCGTTTGAAAACGCAGTGTACTCACTGCCTCTGTTTTGCTTCCTCTCTATCTGTCCAGCATCTGTTTATTGATGTTTCATCCGCTCCGAAAGTTTTGGGCTGCCCAAAACTTTTCTGCGGAAAATGTATCCAGTTTGTCCGTTCTGCATCCGCTATGCATCTGTTACGCATCCATTATGCATCCGCTATATCCGCTTGACGTCCGCTGCGCATCCGCGCAACTCGCATCTGCCCGGACACAGGGAGGAAGCGGAATGGACGCGGAACATGCAGAACGGATGCAGCACGGAAACAAAGTGTTTAAAGCGGAAAAAACGTTCGCAGAGGGGACCTATCTCGGATATTAAGGATGTCTAGAGGATGCCTAGAGGATGTCTAGAGGATGAAAAGGAACACCTATGCTGCCTATAAAAAGGGGGAGCAACTCGTCTGCATCTCACTTTCAGACCAGCAGCCAACCTGTGCAGACCTCTGCAGCCTTCATCTGACTCTTCCTCTTCCACAGCATCCAGTCATGTCCACCGTGGATCGTACCACAGTCCTTTTGGCAGCCACCATCCTTCTGCAACAGTACAAAGCCATCTACAGGCACTGTGAACTCTACTATGGGAAGAAAAAGAGGCGGCCAAGAAGCGTTTGGGTCCGAAAATGGATCGGGAGAAGAGCAGAGTACGGACTGTACAACAAGCTGATGGTGGAGCTCAGGAACGAAGACACTCGGGCGTTCCAGAAATTCATGAGGATGCTTCCAGCCATGTTTGACGAAGTTGTGCAGTGCCTGACACCCAGGTTGACCAAGGCAAACACCAATTTCCAGCCCAGCCTGGAACCTGGGCTCAAGGTGGCACTCACTCTGCGCCACCTGGCCTCAGGGACCACCTACAGGAGCATGCAGTACGGCTGGAGGGTGCCATCCAACACCATCAGCATTGTGGTCAGAGAAGTGGTGCAGGCCTTCATCGAAGAATACAAGGAGGAGCTCCTCCAGTGCCCCTCCACTGAAGAAGGATGGAAGAAAGTTGCAGAGCAGTGGTATCAGAGGTGGAACTTCCCCCACACCGTTGGAGCCATCGATGGCAAGCACATGGCCTGCAAAGCTCCAGCCAAGTCGGGGTCCACTTATTTCAACTACAAGGGCTTCTTCAGCATCATCCTCTTCGCCATGGTCGATGCTGACTACAAGTTCATGTACATTGATGCTTCAGGCTACGGCTCATCTTCAGATGCCCAGGTATACAACGCCAGTCACCTCAAGGAGGGGCTGGAAGGCAAGCTCATCATGGGCTTCCCAGATCCAGACCCCCTGCCCAACGACACGCAAGATGTGCCCTGGTCGGTGAGGGGCTGTGGGAAGCCTTGGAATGGGAGGGACATCACCTGGGGTGGAGGAGCAGACCTGGACTGGGTGGGAGCAGGTTCCTCTGGGTCTGGAGGGTTGTGAAGCAGCTTGGTGATCCGATCCTTCACCAGCTGGTACTGTGGATCTGCCATTTCCTTGAGGGTCTGGTTGACATAGGTGAGGAAGGGCTTGCTGTTGGAGGAGGAGGAGTCGGTGTGGACCAGCTGAGAGAGGAGATCTATGCTGGTGCGGATGGTGTCCTTGATCTCCAGCAGGACAGTGTGGCTCTGCCCCTCCAGCTGTCCGGCTCTCTGCCTTTCTGCGGAGGCGGAGCTTGAGGTTGTGTGGCTACGAGTGTGGTGGACTCGATGTCTCCTTTCTCCCACCACACCAGGGAGTCCTCTACGCACTCCACCACGCTTACCACACCTGTCTGTGGGTTCTCCGCCGTGGCACACTCCACAGAAACCTGCCTGGAGACAGGGACTGACTCTCGGCCGGAAGAGGACTGGCTCTCAGCAGGCTGCCGGAGAGAGTGGGTCGTGAGAGGGGCTGCTGGTGCTCCTCGGTGGCGGACCTCACCCTTCAGGAAGCTGCACCTGGCCATGACGTAGGTCTCTCTGTCTGTCAGCTTCACAGTGGCCTGGCCAGATTTCTTCAGGTGCAGCTTCCCGTACCAGGTGTGCATGTGCTTCCACCAGGCAAGGAGCACCTCTGAAGTGTAACCCATACTCTCTGCCCTCTCTCTCCAAGCAGTCTGCTTCCTTTTGGTGTCCCTGTACAGCCGGTGTCCCTTCCGCCACAGATAGTCGTTCTCTCTCAGCCACTCCAGCACCTCATCCTCGTGCACCTCCTCAATATAGTATTGCCTCCTCTCCCATTGTCGCATACGCCTCTTCCTCCCTTTGGCTGGACCAGATGGACCCTCATCAGAGGGGCTCCCAGGTAGTAGGGGCTGCTCCTCCACACCACCACCAGCAGCAGCAACACCAACACCAGCAGAATCATCATCATCATCATCATCATCATCCTCACCAGCAGGATCATAATCATCAGCAGCAGTAGCAGCGGCAGCAGCAGGATCATCATCATCAGCAGCAGCAGCGGCAGCAGGATCAGCAGGACCAGCAGGACCAGGATCAGCAGCAGTAGAGTAAGCATCAGCAGGGCCAGCAAGTCCAGGAGCACGAGCAGGACCAGGAGCACAAGCAGGACGAGCAGGACGAGCAAGACCAGGAGCACGAGCAGGACGAGCAAGTCCAGGAGCACGAGCAGGTCAAGCAGGACCAGCAGGACCAGGAGCAGCTTCAACAGAATAAGCACCAGCAGAAGCCCCAGCCCCAGCAGAAGCACCACCGCCAGGAGCAGCTTCAGCAGAAGCCCCAGCAGAAGCAGAGTCAGGGGCAGGGGGCGGGAGGTTGGCCCTGTCCCTCTTGCCAGGGATGGCGGCAGGTTGCTGAGGCTTTCGCTTCCTCCCCATGGTTGTGGGATTGCTGGCTGGCAGGGAGGCTGGCAGGCACCAAGGCTGGCAGGCAGGCACCAAGGCTGGCAGGAAGCCTGGCAGGTAGGCTGGCAGGAAGCCTGGCAGGTAGGCTGGCAGGAAGCCTGGCAGAAAGGCTGGCAGGAAGGCAGGCAGGCAGGCAGCAAGGCTTGCTGGAAGGCAGGCTGGCAGCAAGGCTGGCAGGCAGGCTTGCAGGCAGGGCAGGCAAGGAACTCGAAGTGTCCAGCAGCAGGTCTTTCCTTGGAATGCTGGCCACGTGAGAGCTGCTTCCCTTTATATCCGGGGGGCTTACGTAATGCTTCCCCCCCCCGCATGCGCAATTAACGCTCGGCATCCGTTCCGCTTCCGCTGTGCATCCGTTCCGCTTCCGCTGTGCATCCGCTTTATCTGCTGTGCATCCGCTGTGCATCCGCTTCATCCATTCGGTGTCCGTTCTGCATCCGCTGTATCCGTTCCGCATCTGCTTCGCTGAGGCCCCCTAGAAGCCCTGCGGTTGCGCCATCCGCTCTCATCCGCTTCCATCCGCTGGGCTTCCGTTCTGCATCCGCTTTGCATCCGCCATGCGTCCTCCCCGCGTCCGTGTTATCCGCTCTGGTTATGCAAATTTTTGCCCCTTTTAAGAGCGGATAACAACGGATGGAACATTTTGCTCGTCCGCTATGTCCTTTTTGCATCCGTTGGCCAGTGTGACATGGGCTTTAGATCTGACAAACAAGAGGGATGAAATTTGGAGACCCTTGATTTAGATGTCCAGCTCATGAGAGGCAAATAAAATAAATTGTATATTTTTAAATTATTTTTTTCTGCATTATTATTTATATAATTTTTAATGATGCTTAGAATAGCATCTTCGATTAGAATGAGATTTTTTAATGATGAGAGAATTTGCTGAACAGATAGATTTATTTACTTTCCAGCCAGTTAGGCAATTAAAATCAGCTTTATTCCAGTTTAAGTGCAGATTGTCCTTGATTTATAACCACTAATTTCACAACTGTTCAAAGCTACAACCACCCTGAAAAAAATGCCAAAAAATGACAGACTGAAAATAATGACTGGTACTTGCAGTTATCACCATTCACAGCATCTCCATGGACATGTGATCAAAATATGGACACCAGGCAACCAGCATGTATTTACAATAGTTACAGCATTCTGGATTTATCTGATTGCATTTAGATCTTCCTAGCCAGCTTCTGTCAAGCAAAGTCAATGGAGGAAGCCAGATTCATTTAATGATCTCATGATTTACTTAGCTGCAGTGATTCATTTAACAATCATGGCAAAAAGGTTGTATATTCAGGCACAATTCAGTTAACAACAACCTTGTTTAGGAATTGGTAATCAAGGACTACCTGTAAAGTCTTCCCTTCTCTTCTGAGACAATTTTTGCTAACATGCATCATAATGATGTGGTTGATGACAAAGTCGGGTTGGGATTTGCTCAATTTTTACTGGTTATTTTAAGGTCCTGCAAACATGTCCATTTACAGGCTGCTGCTCTCTATGGCCATGTTGGTTTGGATTGCAAAGAGACTGGACTACTAGTTTCTACTGAGACTTACCCATGTAAAACATAATAAGTTCTTCCAAAAGTAATCGTTAGATGTTATGTGGGCCTCTTATATACCTGGCCTTAGCACTGTTATGAAAGTGAACAAGATTTGTATTTAAAAATCAGAATTAGCAACATAGAGTCAGTCTATGTTATGTAACATAAGATTAGTTCTTTCTTAAAAAAAAAAAAGAAGAAGAAAGCTATTTCATAAATAATGAGCATTTTACAGTTTTTTTACTGGTTCTGCTGGGAGGGTATTTCTTAGGAATAGAAGTCACCTAACAGATATTTGGGTTAAAAATATATAAACCAGGAAAGACATTTTAATACTGTCTCTTTAAGGGAATGCAAGAGCATGCAATTAAGTGTGGTTTCTCAAATGGCCATAAGATGGAGCCAGCAACCTGGGTTGTTTTAGTCTTAGTCTTAGTCTCAGAAGAGAGTGTGTCTGAGTGAGTATCTCTGTTTCCTTCTGTTGGAAAGTATTGCCGTTCCTCCATTTTTCCTAACTTGACTGGTATTACTGGATTTAATGTAAGTCTGATACTGAACTGTTTTTTGACACTGGACTTTGATATTTGGATTTTTCCTGGATTGAAAACTGACTGATTTACCTGTGAATGACTTTGGATTGCTTATTTTGGACTTTGCTTAAACCTTTCTGGAAGTAAAACCCTACATTTACTGTACAGTGTATCTGTGTTCTGTGTGTGTATTATTCAAACACTTCTTTCAAATATGTCTCCCTGTATGTGCTCATTCTCCTTATGGGGAATTTCCTCAACACTGTTTCCCATGATTACACTTTTTACTGTTTTTTATTACTTTGAAGAGAGGTTATCCCTATGCCATATTGTTTACTTCTGGGTGCTGTAAGATATAGCTACTTACTATGATCACATGCTATCTATCACACACTGTCATTTCTTTTCAGCACAAGCCAAGAACAGAGCTTACTATTACTCTCTCTCCTACTTCACCGCACCCGCTCTTTCCTACCTGTGATTTATTGATTGGGCTATTTTTGGACATGGGTTTAACATCCTTTCTGAAAAGTGCTAGTTGTATGTTTATATATTGTTTGACTGCCACACAACAGGCATAGGACAAGGCAGTAAGTTTGGCAGATGGCTAATGCACCTGTTCTAAGCACCTGCCTACATTTGTCCATTCTTGTATCAACCCATATTAAGGAAGGTAGTCCAGTGATTGTCAAAAAATGCTTCACTGGAAGAGAAACAAAGTCAGAGGAATCCACTGCTCATTTTCCTTAGATTGTTTTACATTCAAAACAAAGGCAGCTTCATTCATTGGTCTAGTTCCCTGGGCAGAAATATAATCAGCCATAAGGGCAGTCCAATGAGTGCCAACTTGTTTTGTTGCCAGCTCATTATGGAGAATAGCACATTAAAGTGACAGTCTAAATGTATTCTCTGTTTGAACTAGTGTTCACCTCATATAAGAACAGTCTTCCACTATTTTTGAAATTTCTTTAATTTCAAATTATTATTGAAATAATTATATTTTAATTATTATTATTTAAATCTAGAAAGCTCTCTTTCTTATACACTGTAGTAGATCCCCCCTGCTTTAACACTGAATTGCTCTGGTTTTTGAGACATTGATTCACTTTACCTGTCTGAAGTTAAAAGGCTCCTTCTCTATTTCAAAGACTAAATACTATTCCTTCCCTGAATTTCTGTTTAGAAGAAGGGATAATTCCTGCGCAGTGTTTAAGTTACAGCACAATTCCAAAACATTAACAACGTGCATAACAACTGCAATGTTACCAGTACAGCAACCACCAGAAAAATAATACAATTGGAATCAGAGCCAGTTTTTTGTTTGTTTGTTTAATGCTATTTTATGCATCCTATATGAGGAATACATGAAGTGAAAGGGAGAGAAGAGTTGGCAAGAGGCAGATACTCTCTTGGAGATATCTTAACCTTTTATTTCCTGAACATATCGTAAACTATGAAAAATATATAATATATTGGTGTTTGAATTATTGAAAGATCAGTGGAATTTGGCTATATGGTAATGTTAAAATTAGGTCCATAAATGAATTAATGATATAATTTTATAATTTAAAAAAAACATGAAACCAAAATTACATTTTGTATGCCAGTTGCAAGCATTCATATCTTATGCTGTCATTTATAAGTTTATCACCTCACATTTGGACTACTGTAACTAAATGTATATAGGGCTGCCTTTGATAACTATTCAGAAGTTTCAATTGGTTCAGCACATGGCAAATCACATAGTTATGAAAATATTAAGATTCACTCCTCTAACACCACTACTAAAGGAGTTACTTTGGCTGCCAATTCATTTCTGAGCATAGGACAAAGAGCTGGTTGTCATATTTAATACTTTACATGGCTCAGGACCTCAAGACCATCTTTTCCAGGTTGAATCTTGGTGTTCTTAGCTACTCCTTTCCTTTGGCACAGCTAACCCTGTGAGGGAAGAATGGCTGTCATTTTTTATGACTGTCCAGAAATTAGCTATAATATGGCTTTTCTGGAAAGGATTTGGTAATTAGGAGCTAAGAAAGATACAAGCCATTATTGCCAGTAATTTCTTTCAGATTTTTTTTAAAAATTACATTGATTTTTGGATTGTTTCACTCTGCATTGTCTCTTAAACAGCATTGCCTGAACACTAAGGCTAACATCAGCTCAAGGAATATCAGGAAATTGATGAACTATATGTGGGGAGCTCAACCATCTACATTACACACATCAGCATTAGCCCTGAGCATCTCTGCAGCAGAGTATGCTGCTTCAGTGTTGGGCACTTCTGCACATGCAAAACAAGTTGATATCATCATCATGAAGCAGTATGCTTAGC
Organism: Laticauda colubrina; assembly: GCA_015471245.1. NCBI lineage: Eukaryota > Metazoa > Chordata > Lepidosauria > Squamata > Elapidae > Laticauda > Laticauda colubrina. The sequence goes on along the minus strand of BLBF01000026.1, from coordinate 2,156,782 downwards.
GACAAGTTGTCTCAAACCAACAGTAATTGAGGAAATATATCTTCCCGCTGGCATTGTTCCATCTAAGATCAGGAAAGAAGTAGCAGCATATGCTGAGAGAACTGAGCAAAAGAATGATCTTCAACATCTTCTAAATGGACATAAGCCCCATGCCCACCAATTCAAAATATGAACAGCTTTATAGCAAGAACAAATATTCTTGACAATACATAAGATCAAAATCAAATTAAAAGATGGAGGAAGGAAACCATCGAGCAAGGAATAACATTAAAGGAGGATATAGCTGAAGGATCTGACCTCCCTTATACTATCTGGAGGACCTGAATAGGTTGAATATGCTCAAGTGGAGACTCTTAGCAGATAACAACATATTATCTGAATGTGGAAAGACATGGAGTCCTGTCCATCTGCTGGTATGTCAGCTACTACCAGAAATATATACCGATATTGACTTATTTTTGGCAAAGCCAAAAAGGTGGATTTCTGGCAGTTTAAAGATCTAGACATGGAAGAAGAAGACTCTGTATATTATCCAGTGCCTTTAGAGCAGTCGCCAATCAGTGGGCCACGGCCCACTAGTGGTCCATGAGAAAATTTTGATTGACTGCAACATGCTGAAGACCAGATGGCTGGCAGGGAGATGAAGCAATCCAGTAGTCTCCCTAGCAAATCCATGTCATGGCTGCTGCCTCCTGCCTCAGCCCATCAAGGAGGCCAAGCAGCAGTGGGAAGAGCACGGACTTCCTGAGTTGCAGGAAGATGTTGTGAGGGGGGAATTGACCCCCTCTTCCTCCTTGCCAGAAGTGCTCACATGCCCACTATGAAGGAGAAGGCTTGTCAGGTGCCAGAGGGGCAGTGACTGCTTTGCATGTGAGAACTTCTGGCAAGGAGGAAGAAAAATTCTGGAGGGGAAGGGCATTGAGCTTCTCCCTCGCAACATCTTCACCCAAGGGCATTGCTGGCAGTCGCTCTACCTCCTCAATACATGGAGGCAGGAGGTAACACCAGTTCTGAGTTTCCTTTCCCCCCACCCCCATCCCCTCACAGACCAGCGTACACCCACGAAGGGCTTCAATGCTGTGATCTCCCATGTGTATGAGTCCATCCGCCGCCCGTATCACTCCTGTTGCCCCACCTCCCATCTGGTCTTCAGCATGTTGCTTGTCAGTCTCCGGACATCAGATCCTCACCACGCAGCACCAGTTCAGAGGTTTCTTTCCCCCCATCCCTACCCCTGGAGACAGAGAGAGGGGGGAGGAAAGAGAGCGAGAGAAAGAGGGAGAAAGAGAGAAGGATAGAGAAAGAGAGGAGAAGAGAGAGAGAGAAATAGAGCATGAGGGAGGGAGGGAAAGAGAAAGAGGGAAAGAGAAAGGGAGAATTGGAGAAAGAAAGAAAGGAAAAGAAAGAGGGAAAAGGAAGAAAGAGAGAAAGAGAGGGCGGAGGGAAAAAGAAAGAGAGAGATGAGAGAGAAAGAGATGAGAGATCCAGGTGTTTTGTTTTCTATGGGAAAGAGATCCAAATGACTCTTTGGGTATTTAAGGTTGCAGAAACAGGCAGTGCCTGAAGCACCCCATCCTGTCATTGGGAGTCCAGGCACTTCATCGAGTGGTGTGCTGGATTTGTATTAGTGGTCCACAGGATTTAAAATTATAAGTTTGATGGTCTGTGATGTCCAAAAGGTTGGCAACCCTGCTTTAAAGCAGTAGTCGCCAACCAGTAGGCTGCGGCCCACTGGTAGTCCGTGAGGAAATTTTGGTGGCCCACAGAGAAATGTCACCCCCAGAGCACTCCCCAAAGCAATTAATCCAGGCAGCGCAGGAACACAAGGCTGTGCTGCCCACGTGGCCCGCAGGAACTCTTCCTGTCCACTCACTCCTTACCCAGCAAACCTGCCTGCTAAATTGCTATTCCCCCCCCCCCCTGATTATTAGCTGTTCTTCTGTGCTGGGAGATTTAGATTAGCTAGAAAACAGGAAATGGTTGCATTTCTTGCTTTCTAGCTAGTCTTTATATCTGCTTTTAAGAACAGCTGAACTTCCTTTAGGGCTGAAGGTTCTATTATTCAGTGTAGACTCATGGCAAGCAAATTTTATGTGACAGATGGCCGATGGCAGATAGCATCCTTTGAGATTTCAGGTAGCCAATGGCAGATAGATAGATAGATAGATAGATAGATAGATAGATAGATAGATAGA
>BLBF01000026.1:2038652-2154577 GCA_015471245.1 Laticauda colubrina | reverse complement strand
AGATAGATAGATAGATAGATAGATAGATAGATAGATAGATAGATAGATAGATAGATAGATAGATAGATAGATAGATAGATCACTGAATGATTCTGTGAGCAACTCAATCTGCCTGCCTGCCTTGCCTGATTTTGGATAAAAATTGCTCTTTTTTATAAAAAAACATCAATATTTATATAAATGGTGTGTTGTGAGTTAATTTTATGAGTTTGCTTGCAAGAAAATTTTATGTGAAAGACACAGGTAGCTGATTGGAGATAGATCCTAAGTGAATCTGTAATTCTGTGAGCAACTCAATGTGCCTGCCTGCTTTGCCTGATTTTGGGTAAAAGTTGCTCGTTTTTACAAAATATTCAATATTTACAAACATGGTGTGTTGTGAATTAATTTTGTGAGTTTGCTTGCAAGCAAATTTTAACTGACAGAGCTAGTCGATGGCAGAACTCTGAATGAATGAATCTGTGATTCTGGGTAAAAGTTGCTCTTTTTTATAAAAAAATTCAATATTTACATAAATTTTTGTACTGTTTGCATACAAGCCATGCCCAGCCAGTCACATGACCACCAAGCCATACCCACAAAGTAGGCCACACCCACAGAAACAGTTCGTGGTCCCTGGGATTTAAAATTATGAGTTTGGTAGTCAATGAGGTCCAAAAGGTTGGCGACCCCTGCTTTAAGATAAAGTGGTTTATAAATCTCATAATCAAAGATAATGAAATAAATCTGTCTGCCTTATGACATCTGATACAGAACACTTGAGAATCTGTCTACCAAGACAACTTGTCAATAAGCCTTCACAGGGATGGCCTCTCTTCTATGAAATATCTTGCTCCCAGAAATCCAGACTTAAACCCATGTCACACTGCACCAACGGATGGAAAGAGGATGTAAAACGGAGAAAAACACTTGCTATCCGTTGGTTAACGTGATGCTTCCGTTTTGTACTCATTGCGTCCATTTTTCTTCCTCTCTATCCATCCATCATCCGTCGACTGAGGTTCCATCCGCTCAAAAAGTTTTGAGCAGCTCAAAACTTTTTGAGCGGAAAATGTATCCAACGCGTCCATTCTGCATCCGCTAGGCATATGGAGAACATCCGTTCTGCATCTCCTCGTCATCCGTTATGCATCTGCTATATCCGCTAGGCATCCACTGCGCATCCGCGCAACTCGCATCCGCTCCAGCGGTAAATGGACACAGGGAGGAAGTGGAACGGACGCGGAACAGACGTGCAGCGTTAGTAGCACGGACAGAGAAAGAATGAAAGCGGATGCAGCTCGCAAACAAAGCATTTTAAATGGAAAAAAACGTTTGCAGAGGGGACCCATCTCGGATATAAAGGATGTTTAGAGGATGCCTAGAGGATGCAAAAAGACAAATAGGGGAAAACCTATGTTGCCTATAAAAAGGGGGAGCAACTCACCTGGATCTCACTTTCAGACTAGCAGCCCTGCTGTGCAGACCTCTGCAGCCTTCATCTGCCTCTTGCTCTTCCACAGCATCCAGTCATGTCCACCATGGATCGTAACACAGTCCTTTTGGTAGCCACCATCGTTCTGCAACAGTGCAAAGCCATCTACAGGCTCTTTCAATTGTTCTACTGGAAGAAAAGGAGGCGGCCAAGAAGCGTCTGGGTCCGAAGATGGATTGGGAGAAGAGCAGAGTACGGACTGTACAACAAGCTGATGGTGGAGCTAAGGAACGAAGACCCTCGTGCATTCCAGAACTTCATGAGGATGCCTCCAGCCATGTTTGACGAAGTTGTGGAGCGGCTGACACCCAGGTTGACCAAGGCAAACACCAACATCCAGCCCAGCCTGGACCCTGGGCTCAAGATGGCAATGACTCTGTGCCACCTGGCCTCAGGGACCACCTACAGGAGCATGCAGTATGGCTGGAGGGTGCCACACAACACCATCAGCATTGTGGTCAGAGAAGTGGTGCAGGCCATCAACGAAGAATACCTGGAGGAGCTCCTCCAGTGCCCCTCCACTGAAGAAGGATGGAAGAAAGTTGCAGAGCAGTGGTATCAGAGGTGGAACTTCCCCCACACCGTTGAAGCCATAGATGGCAAGCACGTGGCCTGCAAAGTGCCAGCCAAGTCGGGGTCCACTTATTTCAATACAAGGGCTTCTTCAGCATCATCCTCTTTGCCATGGTCGATGCTGACTTCAAGTTCATGTACATCGATGCTTCAGGCAACAGGTCAGCTTCAGATGCCCAGGTATACAATGCCAGTGACCTCAAGGAGGGGCTGGAACACAACCTCATCATGGGCTTCCCAGATCCGGACCCCCTGCCCAACGACACGCAAGATGTGCCCTATTTCATTGTGGGGAATAATGCCTTCTCCCTCAGAACCTACCTCATGAAGCCCTACACATCCAGACTCCTCACCCGTGAAGAGAGGATCTTCAACTACAGGCTGTCCAGGGCAAGGCGGGTGGTGGAGAACGCCTTTGGCATCCTGGCCAACATGTTCCAGGTACTTCTCACCACCATGCAGCATCGCCGTGAGGAGGATCATGGAAGCTTGCTGCATCCTGCACAATCTCATGCGCACCCGCTACCCAGTCTTGCAGAACAGGCTTGTGGACCTCCAACAAGCCAATGGGGACATGGAGCCTGGGGAATGGAGGCAAGGGCAAAACCTGATAGTCACTGAGGATGTGCAAGGCCCCAACAGAGCCTCACGTGAAGGGAAGAAGCAGTGCAACCTCCTGAAACACTGGTGCAACTCCCCAGCTGGAGAAGTGGAGTGGCAAGACAGGATGATAAATGATTAATGGATGCTTCCTTCAGCCTGTCTCATGACACTGATGAGATTGGGCCATGTATGTTGGGTGGGCCTACAATGAACAGGGCATTTAATAAAGAGTTCTCTTTATGTTCAAATGTGTGGATCAATGTTTACATTGTTATTGATAATGAAGGGCCATAGGTGTGGCACCTGGGAGGGTGGACCATACAGTCCCACTATGCTTGCACTGGAGGTTTATCTATCCCCACAGCTATCTCAACCCATCCCACAGCTATCTTAACCCATCCCAAAGGTATCCCTGCCCATCCCACAGCTATCCTAACCCATCCCAAAGGTATCCCTGCCCATCCCACAGCTATTACCCATACCAAAGGTATCCCTGCCTACCCCACTACTATCCTTACCCATCCCACAAGCATGCAAAGGCTTAAACCATTTCTAAAAGTTTCCACCAAGACTTTATTTACAAAAATAAATGAAGCAAGTGCGTGAAGCAAAGATAATCTTTATTAATAACAAGCTGTAAAAGAAAAATGACCCAAGTCAAGTGTCCAAATAAAGTCTACAGATAGCCACCCAGTCTCTGGCACTCTTCTCTGTCACTCAGAGGTGTGCCCAGTCTCAGGGGTGAAGGGTCCAGGTGCTGTGGAGGTGGGTGCTGCTGGAGTGCTGGTCTGAAGCGCCACTGGGGTGCCTGGCCCCAAGAGGACAACAGGTGACGGTGTGTTGAGGAAGCTCTCAGACAGCTGGCTCAGCCCCGTGATGTTGAGAGCTCCTTCCTCCATGCCATGGGGTGTCATCCCCAGTACCGACGACAGATGTACTGAGGCCGGGCTTGGCTGTGGGGTGGAGGAAGGAGCAGTGTAGTGGGGCAGTCTGGTTTGCAGCTGTGTGAGGACTGGCATGGGTGGCATCGGTGATGTGGGTGGCATCGGTGGCATCAGTGGAACCAGTGGCAACGGTGTCGTCCAATGAACCTGGGCCTGGACTGGGAAGGGCTGCCTCTAATGTGGGAAGTCCTGGTACTCATAGCCTTGGAAGGTGAGGGCCTGTGGAAAGCCTTGGAATGGGAGGGACATCACCTGGGGTGGAGGAGCAGACCTGGACTGGGTGGGAGCAGGTTCATCTGGATCTGGAGGGTTGTGAATCAGATCGGTGATCCTGTCCTTCACCACCTGGTACTGGGGTTCTGACATGTTCATGAGGGTCTGGTTCACATAGGTGAGGAAGGGCTTGCGGTTGGAGGATGAGGAGTCGGTGTGGACCAGCTGAGAGAGGATATCTATGCTGCTCCTGATGGTGTCTCTTATCTCCAGCAGGACAGTGTGGCTCTGTCCCTCCTGTCTGGCTCTCTGCCTTTCTATGGAGGTGGAGCTGGGGGTGGATACGGGTAGGACTGTGGTGGAAGTGCCGTCTCCTTTCTCCCACTGCAGCAGGGAGTCCTCCACGCGCTCTGCCATGGTTAGAACAGCTATCCGCGGGTTCTCCATCGTGGCACGCTCCACAGACACCTGCCTGGAGACAGGAGCTGACTCTCGGCCAGAAGAGGACTGGCTCTCAGCAGGCTGCCTGAGAGAGAGGGTTGTGAGACGGGCTGCTCCTCAGTGGTGGATCTCATCCTCCAGGAAGCTGCACTTGGCCATGACGTAGGTCTCTCTGTCCGTCAGCTTAACTGTGGCCTGGCCAGATTTCTTGAGGTGCAGCTTCCCGTACCAGGTGTGCATGTGCTTCCAACAGCCGAGGAGCACCTCCGAAGTGTAGCCCAGGCTCTCCGCCTTCTTTCTCCAAGCAGCCTGCTTCCTTTTGGTGTCCCTGTAGAGCCTGTGTCCCTTCCGGCATAGATACTCATTCTCTCTCAGCCACTCCAGCACCTCATGCTCATGTTCCTCCTTGATGGAGTATTGCCTCCTCTCCCATTCTCGCATATGCCTCTTCCTCCCTTTGGCAGGACCACATGGTCCCTCATCAGAGGGGCTTCCAGGTTGTAGGGGCTGCTCCTCCACACCAGCAGCACCAGCAGGACCAGGATCAGCATCAGCAGAGTAAGCATCAGCAGAAGCACCACCGTCAGAAGCATTATCATCAGCTCCTCCAGAAGCAGAAGCAGCAGAAGCCCCAGCCCCAGAAGAGCAACCCCGTGCTACAGAAGCCCAGAGCAGAAGCAGAGTGAGGGCCAGGGGGTGGGAGGGTGGCCCTGTCCCTCTTGCCAGGGCTGGCAGCAGATGGTTGAGGCTTTCTCTTCTTCCCCATGGTTGTGGGGTTGCTGGCTGGCAGGCAGGCAGGTAGGCTGGCAGGCAGGTAGGCAGCGAGGCTGGCAGGCAGGCTGGCAGGCAGCAAGGCTGGCAGGCAGGCAAGCAGGGAGGCTGGCAGGCAGGCAGGCTGGCAGGAAGGGCAGGCTGGCAAGGCAGTTGATGTGTCTGTTAGCAGGTCTTTCCTCTGAATGGTGACCTGCTTGGGAGCTGCCTCCTTTATATCCACGGGGCTGATGCAATGCATTCTCCCCGCATACGCATTGAACGTTAGGCATCCGCTAGGCATCTGCTAGGCATCCGCTAGGCTTCCGCTCTGCATCCACTTCCTCCGCTAGGCTTCCGCTGTGCATCCGCTTCATCCACTCGGCGTCCACTCTGCATCCGCTCTTTCCGTTCCGCGTTCGCTTTGCTGCACTCCCCCGGAATCCTTGCAGATGTGCCATCTGCTCCCATCCACTTCCATCCACCAGGCTTCCGTTCCGCATCCGCTTTCCATCTGCCCTGTGTCCTTCCCCTCTCCGTTCCTTTCCATGTTGTCCGCTCTGGTTATGCAAATTTGGGGCACTTTTGAGAGCGGATAACAACAGATGGAACATTTTTCTCATCCGCTGTGTCCTTTTTACAAACGTTTTGCATCCGTCAGCCAGTGTGACAGGGCCTTTAACAGACTAATAGAGTTGGAAGAGACCTTGGAGGACTTCTAGTCAAACAGGACTTCCTGCTCAAACAGGAAATCGTATATCATTTCAGACAAATGGTTGTCCAATTTCTTCTTTAAAACATTCAGTGTTGGAGCATCCACAATTTCTGAAGGCAAATCATTCCACTGATTAGCAGGAAATTCCTCTTTAGTTCTAGGTTGCTTTTCTCATTGATTAGTTTCCATCCAGAGAAGCCAGATTGTTGTGGGCAATATACTTCCTCTGTAAACCCCTTAGAGAGGGCTGTAAAGCAGGGGTCCCCAACCACCGGGCCCCGGACCGGTAGCGGTCCATGGATCATTTTCTACCGGACCACAAAGAATGAATAATCGTGATTAAAATATATATAAAAATATGTTTTTAGTAAAGAAATAGTAAAGAAGCCCTTTACTATTGGGGAAGAATTGATTTTGTCGGTCCTTGAAAAAGTGTTTCTGCATGAAACTGGTCCCTGGAACAAAAAAGGTTGGGGACCGCTACTGTAAAGCACTGTAAAGCGGTATATAAATCTAAGTGCTATTGCTAAACAGAAGCTGCAGCAGAAAGTAAACTAAGCAAAGTTTAGTGGAGAAATGAATGGTTTAGAAGGGGCATTGGTAGAAGTTACCATGAACGCCCCTTCTATCTATATTGCAAGAGAGCCCAGGATGGGTTGACTGCTTTCTATGACATCATTTAGCTGAGTCTGTACTAAGAAAAAAAGCCAGTCCCCGGGAGATACCCCAGCTTTGGCGAAGATACTTGACAGCCTGAAAGGTGTCTCTGAAAGCACAAAATGAATACAGAAATATATCTTACCCTCTCCGGACGAATCAAGGGAGTGGGCTCTCTTGCAGCATAGATAGAAAGGGCATTCACGGTAACTTCTACCAATGCCCATTCTTCTCCATGCTGCATCGAGAGCCCAGGATGGGACATACCAAAGCTTGCATGTCCATGGGCGGGTCCTCATTTAGCTCATCAAACTGACTGTGGAACCACTTATTGAAGCACCCATCTGTCAAAGGCTGCAGTCACTGAAGCAAAGGCATCCAGACGGTAGTGTCTGATGATAGGAGATGGGGATGTCCACATGGCCGCACGACAAATCTCAAAGGATGCTTGGGTCATCCAGGCATCAGAAGTGGCCGTGCTTCTGTTAGAGTGCGCTGTCAGACCTCGGGGAACCGGAAAGGCCGCAGCTTTGTAGGCCTGCTCAATGCAAGACCTGACCCACCTGCTAATAGTAGAAGAAAAGGCCTTGTGCCCCAAGTGAGAAGGGAAAAAGGAAACAAACATGGCTTCCGACTTCCTGAAGGAGGAAGTGTGCTTAATATATATTCTAAGATCCCTTCTTACATCTAGCTTATGTCACTGCCGCTCTAAGTCATGGTGCGGGAGAGGACAGAAGTCAGGCAAAACAATGTCCCGAGACCTGTAAAACCAGGTGTTAACCTTTGGAATAAATGAGGGGTCCAGATGGAGAACAACCCTATCATTGTGAAAGGAACAAAGGTCCTGTCTGATGGAAAGAGCAGCAAGCTTGGAAACCCTCCTGACAGAAGTGATGGAACACTACCTTCAGAGTAAAGAAACAGAGAGACACTGTTCTAAGAGGTTCAAAGGGGGGCTTTGTAAGAGCATTAAGGACCATATGAAGGTCCCAAGAAGGATACCTGTGAACCACCGGAGGGTGCAGGTTGGAAGCTCCTTTCAAAAACCTCCTGACTGAAGGGTGATAAGGAAGGAAGCAAACCCCATGAAAGTACTGAGGAGAGGGCCCCAACCTGCCTGCATAAAGTGTTGGGGGCCAAACCTTTCTCTAGCCCATGCTGAAGGAAGCTAAGAACTTCTGCCAACTGGGCTGAAGCAGGAGAAAGACACTCCCTGAGGCAACATCGGGAAAAAGCCTTCCAGGTGGCATCATAGATACACCTTGTGGAAGGTTTGTGAGACACCAGGATAGTGAGGATGACCCTTTCTGGAAGATCAGCCTCCTCTACCTGCTGCCATTCAAGTGCCACATGGTCAGCTTGAACCACTGGGGATCTGGGTGGATCAGGGCCCCCTGGTGAAGGGAGATTAGATGGGCTGGGATCCTCCAAGGAGAAGCCACCGATAGGTTGACCTGGTCTATAAACCAGGGCCTCCTTGGCCAATAGGGTGCCAGGGGGAGGAGCTCCACTCGTTCCTCCAACATCTTCTGAATTACTGCCAGAATGATGGAAAGCAGGGGAAAGGCATAGAGGAGACCCTTGGGCCATCTACACTGAAGAGCATTGGTCCCTTCCGCTTCCTGGAAAGGAAACTTGGTGAGGAATCTGGTGACTTGGGCATTTTGAGGAGTGGAGAAGAGATCTACCTCCAGTGTTCCGAATCTGAGGGAAAGGTCCCTGAATAGAGACAGAGGAATAGACAATTCTGCCTGATCGACTAGGCTCCTGCTGAGCCAGTCAGCCTGGGAGTTGTTGACCCCAGAGATGTGGTCTGCCAAGATCAACAACAGGTGTTTCTCTGCCCATAACCCCAACCGTAGAGCCTCTCTCTCTCATGAAGGCTTTGGACCTCATTCCCCTTGCCGGTTGACATGAGCCTTTATGCCATGTTGTCCATAAGGACTAGAACATGAGAGCCGGTTACTGATTGCCTGAAATGCTTGAGAGCCAGAAAAATGGCTCTGAGCTCTAGCCAATTTATGGGAAGGGTCTGCTCTGACCTGGACCAAATGCTCTGAGCTGTCTGTCCCTGCATATGGGAACCCCAACTCAGAAGCCTGGCATCAGTGGTTATCACTAGCCTGTCTGGGTCCTGAACAGGAGTCCCCTCCAGATTGACGGGAAACGCCACCAATTGAGAGATCTCCGGATTTGTGGTGGGAGTGGGACCTAGATGGATATGGCTGGTTCCTGCTCATTGGTAGGGAAGTAGGAACCATTGGAGGGGTCAGGAGTGGAGCTGAGCCCACGGGATGATGCCAATACAGGAGACCATCTTCCCCAGAAGTTTGGACAGCAGCGACAGGGGGATAGTTTGATGTTGCTGGGCCTGGCTGATGATCTCTGCAAGGCTCTTTCCACGAGCTGGGGACAGGAAAACCTGGCATGATGTGGTATCGATGACTCCTCCCAAGTGTTGCAATTTGGTTGTGGGAGAGAGCTGGCTCTTTTTGGTGTTGATGGAAAATCTGTGTTTCTTGAGATATGACAGGGTAATTTGCAGATCCCGATGGGCCATATGGATGGAGGAGGACAGTATCAACATGTTGTCCAAGTAGCATTGGATCATCACTGGAATAGAACACAGAGATGCCATCAATGCTGCCAGAACCTTTGAAGACCCTTGGGGCCGATGAGAGGCCAAAGGAAAGTGCTCGATACGGTAATGGGTATTCTGATAACAGAAATGGAGAAACTGGCAATGATGAGACCAAATTGGGATGTGGAGGTAAGCCTCAGTGAGATCAATGGAAGAGAGGTCGCCCTCCCGAACGCTCTCTATAATCGAATGCAGAGTCTACATTTTAAATCACCTGTATTTTACAAATTGGTTGAGAAATTTTAGATCAAGGATGGCTCGCCACCCCCACCCCCCAAGGCTTTGGGAATGATGAAAAGGCGAGAGTAAAGCCAACATCCCCATTGAGAGGGGGGAACAGGTTGAATAGCCCTGATTTCAAGAAGGTGCTGAATTCATGAGGGCCCTGATTCATGAGGGCTTGTCTTGAAACGTCCCAAGAGACAGGACAGATCAAAAAATTTTGGGGGAGTGACGTTAGGAAGTCCAATTGTAATCTTGATCTAATAGTGCTGAGCACCCAGGCATCCATCGTTGACTCCTCCCATTTGGAGGCAAAGAAGGCTAGGTGACCTCTGATGGGTGGGGAGAACAAGGGATTACTTAGAGTGATGGAAGGAATGACCCCCTCCCCCCCTGAAAGGGCCGTTTACCAGTAGAAGGTTGTTGCCTGCCAGATGCTTCCACACGTTGGTCTTGGCGCTGGGCCTCTGAGAGCGGGGAAGCGAGATGAGGTCTCCGCTCAGAATGCAGGATGGTGATAGGGAGCAGGGCGATAGTCGGCCCTGGAGGAAGAGAGAATTTTACGTTTATCTCTGGTTTCGATGAGATAAGGTTCCAGAGCATCACCAAAAAGCTTATCTCCTGCGAATGGAACTGAAGTCAGCTTCCATTTTCGGCATGACTCTGCCTGCCAATTTCGGAGCCATAAAAGTCTTGCTGCTACAGAAGATGCCATGGTCTTGGATGCAAATTTGATGGAATTGAGAGTGGCATCCGCAGTGAATTCCGCCAATGCGATAATCTTATTAAGGTCTTAGTGAGACCGAAGGTCAGAAGCAGGCAATCTATTCTGGAGTTGGTGCAGCCACCGTATGGATGCCCTCGTGAAAAAGGATGTTGCTGTTGAAGCCCGAACAGCCCGAGCAGCAACCTTGTGATTGCGCTTGAGGGTCTGTTCGGAATGTTTATCATCTGGTTTCAGGATATCTTCTGGCTCTGTGGGAGTGCCAGAAGATGAGAACCAGGCCAGAACCAGAATGTCAATAGAAGGCACTGCCAGGGCATTGTCCAGAGCTGTGCTGACATTGTAGAAACACTTATCCAGAGAAGATGGGCAAGGACCTGTCAAAGGGGATGCGCACTGTTCTTTGACTATGTCCAGGAACAAAATGGGAGAAGGCAAAACCTCTGCATGCACTACAGGCTTGGAGAAGAGTGAATCCCCCTGGCTAGAGGGATTTCCTTGTGGCTCAGGAGCCACTTCCTTTGGCGACAGCTTGGCAGTGACCAAGGCCTTGCTGAGTAATGACCTGAAGAGAGTAGGTTTGAAGACCAATGCAGAGGATGTCTGCTCTGGGTGAGGATCCTCTTCCTCTGAAAGATTTTGGTCAAAAATCTCACCCTCTTCACACTCTGAACGAGAGGAGTAACTGTTCAGATGGTGAAACCCTTCCTTTCTCATCAACCTCCTCCCATTCTGGTAGAGAAGAAGGGACCCTGAGGTCCTGAGGCCTGTGTAAATCAGAGTGATGAAGCAAGGAACCTATAGATTGAGAAGGGAGAAGAGCTGGACCCCTTTCCAGAGGTCAAAGAATTTGCTTGAAACCTTCAGCCAATCCCTGTCTAATAGCCAATGAGACAACATCTTGGATATCCCCTGGTCTATACTCAAAGGTGGAGGCAGAAGGCTGAAGGCCCACTGCTGTGGGAGTGAAGGTGGCTTCAGGTCTCGATTGAGGAGAGGTTCGAGGCCTGGAGGGAGGGGGAGGAGCATAGGGCCCAGAAGCCTGTTGGAAATAAGGCCCAGATCTGCTGAGATCCTGAGGATCCGATTGTACTGCAAGAGCCTCAGGAGACCAGGATGGAGGATGGAAAGGCTCATAGATAACTTCTCTTCCCCTGGGAGGGCTTGGCTGGGGCCCATGAGTATCACCTGAAACATGCTGTAGTTGCACTCCCTTCTGTTGAATAGTTCTGTTGAACTGCCTCTCTAGGGCTGTATGTTTGCGCTTCTCTGCCCTCAACTCAGCCTGAGTTGCTTTCTTAGGGGCTAGAGCTTTAGCTCTGGTTTTAGCAGCCACCTCCCTCTGGACTGATTAGGTGTGTTGCCTATGTCTTTTTCTCTTATTGGGCTTAAGAGACTGTTCCACTGGGGGGGAGAGCTCTGCCTGAGCCTTATCTTGCTCCATTTGTAGAATAAAGACTCTTGTGTTGGAAAGAAACTGTTTGGAAATTTTTTGTATTAAGCCCCTTAGGGTATAAAATTGCCCTGGGCTTACAAAATGGCTGCTTATCTCGTGGTGGAAGGCTTCAATTCAAGATGGCCACTGACCAGAGGAAACAGGCTCCAAGATCGAAGCATCGCTCCTTGGGCTATACAGAGCCCAGAGTGAAGTCAGCAAGGGAAAAACACAGCAACCGGCCACACGATCAGCTGGCTTGTGCTCTTATTGGTTTGATGATTGTTTATACAATCGCTCAAAACCGCAGGCATGGAGGAGGTTTTCAGATGCTGCCCAGCTTGCCTGAACAGAGCTCTGGTAATGCTGCTCCCAACGTTGCAGGAGAGAGAGCCCTGCTCTCCTGGAAGAGCAGCTGCCCAGATCCCTGGGAGCTGTTTGAAGCGAGGAAAAAGTACTGAAGATCGCTGGTGAGTGCTATCTAACAGAACGCTTTCAGAGACACAGCTACTGACTGAAAGGAGCTGAGTCAAAAGCTGCGGTCTCTCCCGGGGGCTGGATTTTATATCTTAGTACAGACTCAGCTAAATGATATCATAGGAAGGAGTCAACCCATCTTGGGCTCTTGATACATCATGGAGGAGAATGTTCTTCACATTCTAGCCAATGACATTCTTTAAGAGTCAAAAGCACTGCTTTTAGAAGATTTAACAAGCACAAGTAGTCCTCGGTTTACAACAGTTTGTTTAATGACCATTTGAAGTTACAATGGCACTGAAAAAAATTACTTATGACCATTTTTCACACTTACAACAGTTGCATCATTGTCATAGAACCTAATCAAAATTCAGATGCTTAGCAACAGGTTCATATTTATGACAGCTGCAGGTCCCAGGGTTCATGTGATCACGTTTTGCGACTTTCTGACCAGCAAAGTCAATGGGGAAACCAGATTCACTTAACAACTGTGTTACTAACTTAACTGCAGTGATTCACTTAACAAGACTGGCAAAAGAGACTGGCAATAAAATGGGGCAACATTCACTTAAATGTTTTGCTTAGCAACAGAAATTTTGGAATCAATTATGGTCACAAAGCGAGGACTACCTGTAGTATTGAAGTTTGTTAAAATAAATTAATGAACTTACAGGTAGATTCTCATCAGACAAATGTAGGCTACTGGCTACAGGGATCATTTTTAGGCTTGGCTGTCACCTTCCTTTCCTAAGTCAGGGTTGTTCCCTGTCACCCTCTGCTGCCAGAATTTCACTAATACTTTAAATTCATTTTCATATGCAGAATTGGCTGTTTTCAAATTCCCAATAGAGCCACAAGAAATGAAGAGCATTTTTATTCTACTTTATATTAAATTTCTTTTTAGGCTTACCCTCCAGCCAGCTTCAGGAACATTATGAATTACAAAATTGAGGAAACACCACTATGAATTTTTAGTCATATTCCTGTATAATTCTGACAGTACACATACTGGAATACATCCGTTCATAAAAAGTAAAATTGTTAAATAGACTAAAGTAAGTGTTGTTCAATCTAAATCACATTTTGGATTACAGAGGAAAATTTAAAAAAAAACATTCTGTGGTTTGTACCCTTTTTATTGTGAGTTTTTGTTGCTGTATTATATGCAAACCCAATCACGTAGATTTCCTTTACTCACATCAATATACTGTGACAAGCCTTACCTGATGGATTTCTATCTGTCAAGTTATAAGTAGAAGTACAGCAAATGTGACCAAAAACAAAAGTGACAAGGTGCTATTTATCCTGTCTTCTTCAAGGGCTTTGAGTTTTTTCCCCCTTCCATTCAGTTGTATATGATTCTTGGAGGCTGCCTGGAAATGTCCCTACAGTTTAATTGGAAAGGTTTTTCAGAAGTGGTTTGCCATTGCTTGCTTGCTTGCACTGAGAGAAAGTGACTGGCCTAAAATCCCCTAGCTGGCTTTATGCCTAATGCAGGAGTAGAACTCCCATTCTCCCAGTTTCTAGACTGATGCCTTAACCACTATACCAAATTGGGCTCTCTTTCAAAAATTTAAGGGATTTTTTTTTCTTTTTCCTTTTAGTCTAAATGATATAACCTAAACAAATCATTTCAGGAGATGCATATGTTCAGTTTACTTCTCAGACACAAATTTTTAACAGAGAACGCAGGAAATGCCTACAACCAAATGACATTGACAAATATCAGCACATACAAAAGGGCTCCCTGAACAAGTAATACCAGCCAAGCTTACAAGCAATGCCAAATTTCTGAACCAGCACTCCTCTGTTGCACTCTGCCTTTCATATAGCCTACTGAAGAATAACGAACGAACAAAAATACTTCCTTCTGGGTGACAGCAGCCACAACAATCCTGCCATTAGCAGCCCCTGACCTGTCACATGAGTAACTTTCAAGTGGGAGTCAACTACAGCCCTTTCCTTCAGCTGCTTTTTCAATTGGGAAAAGCTTTCTTTTATGAGCAACAATGGGAACATGTATATTTGTCTGCTTTTAGCGCATCCAAAAGCTCCCAAGCCCACATGAAAATAATTGCCATATTTTTAGTTTCGATTTGCTGTTCCCTTGAATGTAGCCACTAAGGTTAGCTCTGCTAATATACTGTAGTAGTTGGGGATAACCATTGAAATCTGGCCAGGCCCACAGAGTATCAGGTACCTTCAATGCTTACCTACTTCAATCCAAAGAAATTGTTAATTTTTAGATATTGTACACAATCCAGCATTTATAGTGAACTGTTAAATTGTATAGTAGCCCCTCTATGTCCTGCAGCTTTCCACTATGGATATGACAAGCACTTTCAAGCACAATGGTGGACTTGCTTTCTTCATGCCATGTTATATCTTGTGGCAGTGCTTACAGCACTTCAAAACAAGTGGGTATTCTCTGTTCATCATTTTGAAGTGCCATATCTATATGTATCTCATATAAACTTTGTATTGTATTGAGTTCTCTTCTTTGTTTCTCTCCCTCCCTCTCTCTCTCTCTTTTTTCATTATTCTTTCAGTTATGATTGTTTCTCTGTAACTGAGAAGTTTATGTAAAACCAAACAGTTATATCAACGTTCCATAATAAACCTCATGGGAACAAAAAAATATGACATATTTTTTGTTATATCTGAAACCTCACAAGAATTATTTATCTGATAGGAAGCAACAAACTGATTTATTCTTGCCTTATACACAAGCAAAATAATTTGGTATTACGTATGTACTTCCATGAAGGAGAGATTTTGAGAATATATGAACCTCTGCAAACAAAATATATGTCTCCTAATAGGTTTATTTTACAAAAAAATATTGTCATCTTTGTAATGCTGAGTAACATACCATAAATCTTGCTTATTTTTTTCATAAATAAAATTTTCTCACCAGCTCTGCTTGAGGAAAACAAGTACTTCTTAAAAATATATTTAAGCAAGTAAGAAAACACTATTACATACATACATGACCATTATCCTTTTAAGAGAAAACAGAAATATGCAGATAACAGAAAACCAGTAAGAAATACTAAGTAAAAGAAATTAAAGGGCAGAGATAAAAAAAAGGAAATGTCCAAACCATTTATTTTGAATTGGTTGCTTACTTTTTTATTTAATCTAAATTCATTTATAACTCAAATCACTCTTAACATCTCTTGTCTTTTTACTACATATATTTCTTCAGTAAACCATTTCCATATATTAAATTTATTCTTATGATTTTCCCGCTCTTCTCCATGGAACCGCCTGGAAAGGTGAGTCAGGCCTTTTGCCGCAACTCCCACCTGGTCTACCGGGTTTGGTCAAGTTGTTGGCTTCTTTGTTCCTGGCCGGTCTTCCCCGGCTGGTTGAGCTGGCTTGACTGTTCCTTCCAGGCGAGGTTTCAAGTGTGTCATCTTCCTCTGGTACCCTTCGGATGCCTTTATTCTCCGGTGAGTATTGTTTGTTTCTTCTTTTATTTAGCAGTGTTTGTATTTCTGGTTTGGTTTGCGTTGGTTGGGCCTGTTCGGTTTGTCATTGTCTTGTGGTGGTATTTTCTCTTTCTTTTTGATGATTGTTTGGGGTTTCTCCCCCCCCTCTAGTTTTTTTATTAGAGTCTGTTTGTGAGTTTTGTGGGTTTTCAGTGCTATTTAAAATTATTCTTGATCGCATTTGGTCGACATGCCGTTTCCAGTTTCTTCCGTCCTCTGTTTCCAGCCAGTACAACTGGGGGCCTGTCACTTGGGTTATTGTAGCGGGTACCCATAGTGGGTCCCCTGAATGTTTTTTAGCATAGATCGTGTCTCCCAGATTAAATGCCTGGTACCGGCTGGATGAGTCTGGTGGTTTTTCTGGATTGTATGTCGGGTGAAGTCTGTCTAGATGGGATCAGAGTTTTCTTCCCATCAGGAGTTCTGCCGGGCTTTTATTGGTTTTAGCATTTGGTGTTATATGCTGTATTGTTAATACTTTATTTATTTTGTCGTGTATGTTACCAGTGTCCATCTTTTCCAACGCGTCTTTGTATCTGACTATTTTGTATCTGACCATTCGTTCCATCCTCCCGTTCGTCGCCGGATGAAAGGGCGCTGTCAATGCGTGTCGGATACCCCGTTCTGTGAGGAATTGCTTGAATGCCAATGCCGTAAATTGTTGCCCGTTGTCAGATACTATCAAGTCAGGTAGGACGTGGGTGGCGAAAAGTCTGTTTAGTTGTTTTGTAACCTCCTCCATCATGGTAGATCGCATTAGGCTTACCTCCAACCAGTTAGAGTAAGCGTCTACTGCGATTAAGAAAGTGTTCCCTTTCATGGGTCCCACAAAGTCTATATGGACCCATGACCATGGGCCCCTTGGTGTTTACCACTGGAGGGTTGGTGCTTTGGGCGGGTTTGGTCTGGATTGCTGACATTTGTCACATATAGCTACCCAGGTTTCAATTGTTCTGTCTATCCCTGGCCACCATACGTAGCTTCTGGCTAGGGATTTCATTTTCACAATGCCCGGGTGTCCCTCATGCAACATGTGTAATTTTTTATTTTTTATTTTTTGTAAGCTGTCTGGAATTACCACTCTATCACCCCATAGTATACATCCCTTTTGGGAGGATAATTCAGTTTGCCGGTTTCGGAAGGCTTTAAACTGGTCACTGCTTTCTGTTTCTGGCCATCCTTTTACCACCCAGTTCAAAACTTACGCCAGTTTGCCGTCTTTGATCGTTTCCCTCACAATATCTGACACGGTAGGTTGGTAGGTTGGGCAATGTCTCTTTTTGCAGGGTGGATGTGGTGGGTGCAGGGTCATCTTCATAATCTGTTAAGGGGCAACGGCTTAGTGCGTCGGCATGCGAGATGCATTTCCCTGGGCGATGTATTAGTTGGTAGGTATCGGCAGCAAGGAACTCAGACCACCTTGTCATCTGGGGAAACAGTATGCTGGGGGTGGCCTTGTTCCCTGCCAGGATCCCCAGTAGTGGTTTATGGTCGGTGATGAGGGTGAAGTCCCTGCCGTATAAGTGAAACCACTTCACGCCGGTAACCGCTGCAAGTGCCTTCTTGTCGAGCTGGCTATAATTTCTTTCTGCCTTTGATAGTGTTTTCAAGAAATAAGTAATCGGTGCTTCTCTCCCATCTGGCAGGGTATGGCTTAGTATAGGCATCACAGGTTACCGTTAGTGGTAGGGTCTCGCTGTACTGGATGAGGACTGATTGTGATGTGAGGAGATCTTTTAGGTCCCGGAAGGCGGCCTCTTCCCGCTTGCCCCAGGACCAAACGGATGTTTTGTCGAGCAACCTATGCAGAGGTTCCGCTGTTGTTGCCTTCTGTGGCAAAAATACATTGTAGAAATTGATTAGTCCCAGAAAGGCTTGTAATTCTGCCTTATTTTGAGGTCTTGGGGCTTCCTTTATTGCTTTTATTTTTTTGTGAGTAGGGTGGATTCCATCTTTGTCCACCAGCTATCCCAGGAACTCAACCTTTTCAGTGCATAACTGGCACTTTTCTTTTTTGACTTTAAGTCCTGCATTTTTAAGTTTTTGTAGGACTTCTCTGAGTTGGCTCCTCAATTGTCTTTTGTCTTTGGCAGCTACCAACACATCATCAAAATATGGCACGACTCCCTTAATTCCTTGGAGTAACTGTTCCATTAAACTCTGGAACACCCCTGGTGCCACACTGACTCCAAATTGGAGCCTTTTGCACCGGAAAGCCCTCCTGTGGGTCACAATTGTTTGCACTTCCGCAGTCTCGACATCGACGGGCAGCTGTTGATATGCTTGCACCAAGTCGAGCTTCGCAAAGACTTTTCCTCCCCTGAGTGTTGGAGGTGCTGTACCACCGGGACTGGTTATGCACTTTGTTGCAGTGCATTGTTAAGTGTCGCTTTATACTCCCCACAAATTCACACAGACCCATCTGGTTTGATTGGGGTGACTATTGGGTCTCCCAGCGTGCATGATCTATTGGTTCCAGGACCCCTTGTGTGATGAGCTTATCTAATTGTTCGTCTATTTTTGGTTTGAGTGCGAATGGAACTTGTCTTGGTTTGAGATGGATTGGGGCAATATTGGGGTTCAAGCTAAATGATATTGGGGACCCCCGGTACTTGCCTAATTGTCCGTCAAACACTTCTTGGAATTCCTTCATCAGTTCCTCTTCCCAGTCTGTTTCCTCAACATGGTTGATGCCCATCACCTCGATTCCTAATGGCGTGAACCATTCCAGACCCAGCAGGTTTGGGCAGTCTCTGTCGACAATAGTGAGTGGAAGTACTTTTCCATGTCTTTTGAAGGTTACATGGAAGTGTCCAATTCCTATTATGGGGATTCTGTTCTCCTGATAGTATTTAATGGTGAGTTTCTGGTTCTCCAACTCTTGTTTCTGTAAGCTGGGCACTAACCTCTTCATCATGTCCCAGGACACCATGGAGAGGTATGATCTGGAGTCCACCTCCATTCTGCATGGCCTGCCTTCGATGCTGACCTGCACGTGTACTTTTCTTGCGTCTGAGTTGTCTGAATGGCCGATTGTGACCATTTGATGGGTTTCTTCCTGTCATCTTGTTTCGCTGAACCGCTTGCTTTGGTTTTTGCAGCTCCATCGGTTCTCTGTGAATCTGTCTCGGTTTCTGGAGGGGTGTTGTCATGTTGTCTTGGGCTGGAGTTCCATTTGTTGTGGCAGACCTTGGTGATATGCCCCCATTTTTCACAGTACCGGTAAATGGCATCTAAAAACCGGCACTCAGAACGGGGGTGGTCACCGCTGCAACCGGCGCAGTGGAAGCCTGATTTACGACTTCTCCGCTGGTCTCACTCCGCTTGCAATCTGTGGATCTTCTCTTCCTCATCGTCAGTGTTGGGTGATAGATCGATGTCCTCGTGGTGCGCCGTTGTTGCTTTGTGACCAGTTTCAGTTCATTTTTCGGGAGATGTGTTGGTCTCCGATTTTGTTGGCCAGTCCCTTGCATTCATATGTTGCATCTTGGCCGCTGATTTCTTCATTGCTTTGGCTGCGGTGGCTTCAGCAATGGCTTTGGTAACTGTTATGTCTGCCCGAGCCATTAGCCTGCTCTGGAGCATGGGGTCTCTGAGACCGAGAACCATGCGGTCCCTCAGAGCCTCATCCATGTCTGAAAAGCCACACGCACCTCCGATGTTCCTCAATGCTGCCATGAAATCCCCAATGCTCTCTCCATCCTTTTGATCCCAATGGTAGAATTCTTGTCACTGGATCAGGTTTGGCACAGCTGGGGCATAGTGGTTCCGAAGTAATCAATTGAGATCTGGCCAATCATCTCCTTCACATCCTCAAGATGCTTTGGCCATCTTGAATACGGCTGGCCCGCAATGGGTCAGGAACACAGCTCTCTTTCGGTGGTTGTTTGCATCCTTGAGATTGTTGCTCTTGAGGAACATGAGGAATCTATTGATGTAAGATTCCCAGTCCTCGGTTGCCTGATCGAATGGTGCGGGTGGCGAGTTGCTGCCGGCCATCTCGTCAGTTGTTCAGCTCAGTTGCCACGTGCCCGACTGGTCTCTTTGTCTCAGAATCCCACCCTCGTTGCCAGTGTAGAAGTGCAGGAAATCAGGCGGCGGGAGACTAGCGTAACTTCAGCTCTTTATTCAAGGTATAGATCTGTGTATCCTTTTGCGAGCCGCGGCAGCTCTTATAGAATCTCCTGTGATCGGTTCGTCCAATCCCAGGAGATTCCTTACTAACCAATCACCGTCAGCACTGAGATGGCAACTCATTCATTTTTCCTTCTCAGAGCCTTAGCTTTTTCAGGTCATCCAGGTCATGCCTGACAGATCCATGGCCACAATCACATTAACAAAAGGGAAGAGAAATATTTTGGGAAGAGAAATATTTTGTAAATGGCATTTGAGAGTTTATACAAGCTACTATACACAATTTCTGCATTCCAAGTTCTTCTCAACCAGCAGATCTTAAATATAAGATTGTGTTCTTGTTAAAGTAAATAAAATTGGTTTGTATTAGCATATCATCTAACAATTGACTTAATGAGCAGAAAAAAGAAAAAGAAAAAAATAATATGTTCTTTTTCCCAGACTGCACAATATTCACTAAAAGTACTATTCAGCTAGAGTTTAATTTCTCTCTGAAGAAAATAAGTGGTTATAAACAATCAGTAAAAATGGCTATAATTACTGGCATTAATTTAAACAGTTGTCTACTAATGTTTGTGCCCAGGAATGTACCTCAGATTTACATGATAAGAGAGAAGAAATTACCTTTTTTTATTTCTCAGTTGTTTTCGTGTATGAAATTGTGCAGAAAATTCATATGAATAATTTGTCTACTCCAGACAAAAAGGACCTGATTCCACAATAGATCCTTTTATAAGGAATATGTATCAAAGATTGCTT
Organism: Laticauda colubrina; assembly: GCA_015471245.1. Taxonomy (NCBI): domain Eukaryota; kingdom Metazoa; phylum Chordata; class Lepidosauria; order Squamata; family Elapidae; genus Laticauda; species Laticauda colubrina. The sequence goes on along the minus strand of BLBF01000026.1, from coordinate 2,134,321 downwards.
TCCCACTTAACCTCTCACAAATTCTGCATGCTGAAAACTTTTGCATGCTACCCAGACCTCACTTGAAATTATTGAGTGCACAAACATTAACTAGCTTTAGTGTATGAATCAATGTGTATTATGTTCCTGCTATTATTTAGAAAAAGGTACTGCTGTTGTTATGGAAGAAGATAAACTAAATCCAGATTTAAGCCAATATTTAGTACAAGTGGAAATCACTATAGGTGTGGGAAGGAATTAAAGCGACAATTTTATACTCTTCTCTGAGGGTGAAGCCAATCACATTTCCAAAATATCCTGGCAAAGACCTTAGGCAGCAATGGAAAGTGCCTAGGCTTAAGTCAAACAGTAGTCCTTGCAAAATAATCATTTATCCAAGTATATGTAGCTGATCCCTTGTCCAGACACTTCATAAGTCTATGCCTGCTTGTTCTAGAGAATGAAAAACTATGCACAAAAGATAAGTAGCAATGGGGACATGCTTCAGTCACACAACCATCTGAGAGGACTAGACTATTGGCAATGCACGATCAGGAGATCCTGATCTGGAGAAGATATGTATTTGATCATGGGCAGTAACTGCAAAAACAGCTGTGATGTTGGGAGCACAATAACTTGACATGAAAATCTCTATGAGTTAGGAGCTTCATTAGCTCAACTTGTGACTGGTTTAGCACCTATACCAGGGCTGTCAAACTCATGGCCCACGGGCTGGATGCATCACTCACTGGCCATGCCCAAGTCCAGTTAATGAAGGAGAAGAAAGTCCCAGTTCATCACATGACACTGCTGTGACAATGCAAGTTTGACACCCCTGACCTACACTGTGCTGTAAATCCTCCAATTAATGATTGTGAAAGAACATTTTCCTAAAATTATTACATTCTGTTTATTATTATGCTGCTCATTTCTAGTTATAGAAGCACTTATTCTTCCCTACTCTAGAAAGGCTCACGTATATTAAAATTGCAACTGTCAAAATTCTCAATCACCGTAATTATTGACCATCACAGAAGTCTAAGAATTGCAATCTTAATGCTTTGAAAGGCATCAAATTTAGACTAAGGCAACACTGAGAAAATAAATGATTTTTATATAATTATCAAAATGCATCATGATTTCACACCAATATTTTTACAATTTATTGTTTTATTATGGAAAAAACTCATTCCTGATGATAAAATATGGAACAGGAGCATGTGCCTTTGTTACTTAGAAATTCAAGAATTTGTTCCCATCAAACCAGGGGTGGGCTTAAAATTTTTTAGCAAAGGGTTCTCTGCCCGATTGCTTTATGGCCGTGGCCATGGTGGGCATAGCCTAGTCAGCCTCCTGCACCATGGTGGGAGGGGTGGGGCAGGGTTGGCATGCCCAGCCAGGAATGGGATTTGGGGGTTCTCCAAACTGGACAGAATCTTAGGGAATCTCCTGAACCACTGTACCCCCCCCCACAGCCCACCCTTGCATCAAACTATTGCAACATATGAAATAGCTTTTCAGCTTCCACTTTTTGTATTCTGCATTTTTAATCAGTAATCACAGTTGCAACAGGAAATGCAACTATTTCACGAGACAAGTTAACAGACAAATTAATCCCTGTAATATAACATAATATCATAGCCACAAAATAGAACTAAGTTTTAACGTAGATGTGGTCCTATTAAGAATTGTGCTTGTAAGCTGCTGCAGAAAGCCAATCTAAAACATATTCTAAACAAATCTTTAGCACACAGCCCTGGTCTAGAAGATCTTGTTGCTAGATAAACTTAAATTATTCTTTCCAGTTGAATAGATATTAATGAGCAATCTATTGTGCAAGATGAAGGTAATAACTTTCCTGGATCAAGGCAGATTCTGCAAATTTTAGTGCTTTCTCACACAAGGCAATGTATAGTATATAGATCAAAAGCTATTTGAATATCACTTAGAAGTAGAATAAATAAATGTGACAGGTTAGGAGCTATTTTTAAGATAGAAATAAATGGACATGATTTTATGAGTAGTCTTCTGTTCAAAGAGCTAGTAGTTTTTGCAAAAAGCTCAGAAGTGTTTACCACTTTAGGAATGTTTATTTCATCCTCTGCTATATTTGATATCCTGTGGTATAATTCTCAGTTTTCATTTTTTAACATTTCAGAATCCCTTTGTAAATCGGAATCCCTTTTAAATTAGAAATTTAAAAATTAAAAATTTAATTAAAAAAATTAATTTGGCTTTTTAAGCTTTTTTCATCTTAATGAAAAAGCTATATTTTCTAAAACAAACAACATAGTGAGTAGAGTGGTATTGTTTTACATTTTGGCAAATCTTTTTAATGTCTGGTTTACATGAAGATATCTGCATTCTTATATCTGCTTCTGCATATATTTTATTATCATATCTTTTACTCAAGCAAGTTTTTTTTCAAAATATCATGCACTGGTCATATGGAATCTTCTGAATGATGGAATCATATGGCTGGAAAAGACTTTGAAGATCTTCTGGTCCAATTCGCTGCCCAAGGCAAGAAACTTTACACCATTCTAGACAAATGGTTGTCCAATTTGTTCTTGAAAACCTCCAGCAATGGAGCACCCACAGCTCTGGGAAGCAAGCTGTTTTATTGAATAATTGTTCTCACTGTCAAGAAATGTATTTCTGGCTCCATGTTGAATCCCTCTTTAACAAGTTTTGACCTTTTGTTTTTTCTCCTGTCCTTAGGTGCTTTAGAGAATAAGTCAATCCACTTTTCTCTATAAGGGCCCTCCAAGTACTGGAAGAAAACTATCATGTCACCCATAATCCTTCTCTTCGCTTGGCTAGACATACCCAGTTCCCTTAACCAATCACTATACAATTTAACCTCCAGACTCCTTATCATCTTTGATGCTCTTCCCAGCACTTTTTCAAGAATCTCAGCATTTTTTTTTCTATGATGGTGAGTAGAATTGGATGCACAGTATAAAGTTTTACCAGCACAGTATAAAGAGGTATTATCACTTCTTGTGACCATGCTGTCCCTTGTTGATGCAGCTTAGTGCTGCATTGGCCTTTTAGCAGCTGGAGCACACTGTTGGCCCAATTTAAAAGGCAGTCCATTAGGACACCCAGATCCCTTTCACAGATACCATGTTGAGCCAGATACCACTTATACTATATTGCATTTGGTTTTTCCTGTCTAAGAGTAGGACTTTACTTTTTTCACTACTTGAGCTACATCTTATTAGATAAAACCCACTATTCAAGTTTGTCAGGATGCTTCTGAATCATTAGTCTATCTTCCAAAGTGCTAGCAATTCCCCTCAGTTGGGTGTCATCTGCAAATTTTATTAACTCCCCCTCAATCTCCTCATCTAGATCATAGATGTGGGGATTGAAGATATTGAAAGAACTGGCCCCAATATAGAACCTTGAAGTTTCTCACTGCATGCTTCCTTCCATGTAAATGCAGTTCCATTGAGGACTATTTGTTTAGTGTGATTGATCAACCAACTGCAAATCCATCTGGTGTCTATCCCCCATTGTTCTATCTTACTAAGAAGTAGGCTGTGGTCTATTTATCAAATACCTTATTAAAGTCCCACTATACTACATCTACTGTATTTCTCTGATCCACCAATTACTCACTTTATCAAAGACAGTATGGCTCACTGAGTTATGCATATTGTAACACATTTCATTATACAATATCAAAACATCACACCTGTTAATAGCACTTCTAATCTTATCAGAAAAATCTTTAAATCTTGGGAAATTGTTAAGCTCAGGAAAGCAGATATAAGTTTTCAAAATTCTAAGTTTTATTTGAAAGTTCAAATTTTATCATTGGCAGAAAATATGGTCAATTATTTTCTTGAAATAACAGGCTCACCTCATTTATTTTAAAAAAAAAATCTGATAAAATGGCCAAATGTAAATAACCATAGTTGTCTCTCAATTTTTCAAGTAAAAATAGTGTTTCATAAAAAAAACCTGACTACTTCAGCTTGCAGCCCAATTGCACAAGTGTTTTTCCTCAAGACAATTATCATATTTTGGAATGCAGTAGAAGTGCTTTATGTTGTATTTTTTCAATTTTTAATTTAATTTCTATGCTGCCTATCTCAACAATATAATAACTCTGGGCAGCTTACAGTATTATAAAAAGTTAAAAGTGTTAAAAATCCATTGAACATTAAGAATTAATAAGTTGGACAGTCTAGGAGTGAGAATCTTCCTTGTCAGCCACCTGTAATATAGTAGGCCCCTATTGGGACTCCAGGCCAAGCAGCAGAGCTTGGCTGATGAGATCTGAAGTAGATAATTTCCACTGGAATGATTGGGGCAGGTTAGTCCCGTTGGGATACCCACAGATACCCTGAATCCATGCCATAAAGGGTTTTAAAGGTGATGACCAACACCTTGATTGGACCTGGAAGCAAATTGACACCTGACAGGCCTCCAGAACTGTCCATGCCACTGTGATCTCTACCACCAGTAGCTTTCAAATAGTCTTTATTTATCATTGATTTATTTATCAAATTTATTTGCTACCTATCTTGCAGTTCAGGCTATTCTAAGTGGGTAACCCCTATAGAAAGTGATGCAGTAATTCAACTGAGGGATGATGAGACCATTTGGAGAGCTTTCCACTTCATCATGCAGAATATTTAAAAAGGGTAAAAAATTAATAAAACAAATCATTTTCACTATTTTATCAAGGACATTCTAAAATGAAACCCCACTTCTTCTTTTTTTACAGTGAGTGCAAGGCATGAAAAATGCAATGATTACCAGTACAATTTGATGATGCTGGCTTGATTTGTGCTACAGTGCCTGCAGTTTCACCCACCATTACTTTTGCAGATCCAGAATAACCATGAAATTCAAAAACATTTTTCCAGTGCCTTGAATATTCTGACACCACTTGTTTTTGCTCCCAAGTATTAATGTAAAAAATCTTTAATAATTTATTGGTGCTGTTATTAATGAAACACAAGCAAAACAGAAAGTCCAGCCTTGTCTGACATTTGGTGCTTTTGTAAGGCAAAAGTACATTTCTGCAGATGAGATATTAACTCAGTCATGTTTGCAGCTAAATCTTTAATTCATTGAGCTAATGAATCATTGGAAAGTGGCACTGACATGACTTCTTTTACTGACTTTTTATCCAGCAGGCATTGAGGAATGTCAAGGGTATCAGGTTTTATTAGTCTGTCAACTATTGTGCAGTTTCTCCAACCAATGCTATATAATAACTTATTCTGTAAGATGCTTCAGTGGCTTTTCATGTTCAGTTTGAAAAGCTATAACAAATTGTCTTTAGCTTTTAAAGAGCAAATCATGTCTACTTTTAAAATATTCTTCATTTTTCTTTAAATTCTGATCTCAAATGACACCTCAACTTAACTAGGACCATTATATTTGTTGAAAATGTTTTCTTGGGCATAAAACATAATAAAGTAAATTATTAAAATCAGTAAAACCAGGGGAAAGACAGCTTTCATTATTGTTTGTGTCTTGTTTATAAGTTTCTCCCAGTTTCTTAACAGTAGATTTCTTCTTTCCATGAGTCAGAGAACTCTCTGATACATCAATTTCATTTTTGTCAGTATTGTGAGACATAGATTGTACAGGTGTGGATGAGAAGGTGAATCTTCTAATCTCTTTTTTTATGCCAACAATCCATCCTTATATATAAAAATATATATAAATATATTTCTTTCATTTTAGTATTATTTAGTCAATTTAATTATTATTAATTTATTTCAATATTGGTAAATAATGTTTGTATAGTTGCTTTGGATGTAAAATGGGCAGCATATCAGTTCAATAAATGGATGCTTATATAATATGTTTTAGAAAAATATTTTTTTGAAAACAATTTTTTTCTTATACTATTGTAAAATAAGGCAACAAAGTGTACATATTTTGTTGTACTTCTGTCAACTCCATCAGGTAGACCAAACCAAGGATCAACTCCAGAGGAAATTTAGTCTGTATTTATCAACAATGGCTATAATACCAAAATCTTGCAATTGTGGTTGTGCTGGGAATCATCTTAATATATCCATGAGAACAAGGAAAGTATCTGTCAGAGCCACTTACCCAGATTTTATACTGGTTTTGATCTTAAGCTATGTTTTTCTAACTGTTGCTCTTGTAACAGATCTGGCCTATCTCTTTCAATATCATTCCTTACTTTCAACAATTGTTGTGTGGATGCAAAGAAAATTTTTGGATTTCAAAATGAGGATATATGCTATGATAACAAGTTTATTGATATTACACCAGCAATAATAGAAGCTAGCTAGTAAGAGCACAGTAGAAGTATTGATAACAAATGAATCTTTGAACATGTACATATTTATACTCTAAAATAATACCTAATGGAAATTCTAGAAAACATAAAAGAGATGAACAAGTATTTCATTAACTGCCATGCCCTCAGAGTTAAACTCAGCTGAACACAGGCTGCTTCAGGCACTCACTTGGCTCTCCTGGCAATTCCTCCAGGGATCTCTGCAGTCTGCACTCTGTTAAAGCAAATGACTCATGAGCAAGATGCTAAACTAACTTAAGGAAAGATTGGAAACAGCTGTGCACATTCAGCAGGAAGCCTCATAGAAACAGTTTTCTGTTGGTAAAACAACTTAGGTATCAGGGTCTGTGTATTGTGATGCTTGTTGGAATTGAGTTATTTACTATCACTATTCACATATTACTGTCATTCTGGTGCCCAAGAATGACTGCAGACCAGTGGCTCTCACATCTATAGTTATGAAAACCTTCAAAAAGTTAGTGTTGGCCCACCAGAAAGCCATCATAGATTTGCTGCTAGACCTCTTGCAATTTGCCTACCATGCAAATAAATCGGTAGATAATGGCATTGCACTACATCTTACAACATCTTGAATTCCCAAATAACTATGTAAGGGTCCTTTTTGTAGACTTCATTTTACATGGGCATTCAACACCATCATTCCTAAAATCCTCCTCTTTAAACTGACTCAACAAGTTGTGCCTGATTACACTTCTGGATGGATTATAAGCTTTCAAACCAATAGGAAGCAGCAGTGAAGCTAGGGAAAATCGGACTGAATATCTGTTCAATTAGCACAACTCTGTGTGCTATCTCCATTATTATTTTTTCTCTATATATGCCAATGATTGCATCTTGAAGGACCCTTCTATTAAAATTCTGAAATTTTTCAGTTGATACAACAGTCATTGGTTTCATTTGAGATGATAAGTCTGCATATAGACAAGAGCTAAATCAACTGATTCTGAATCTGGAGCTGAACACTTTTAAAATAGTAGAGATGATGGTAGATTTTATAAGGTTTCTTATTCTATTACCTCTTACAATATTAGGCAACAAAGTATCAACAGTAGAGACATTCAAGTTTCTAGGTTCTATTATCTCCAAAGACTTGAAATGGATATTTTAGAACCATTATTAAAAAGGCACAATAAAGAATGTTCTTCCTGTGTCAGCTCAGATTGTCCAAGGATCTGCTGGTACAGTTCTACAGAGGAATTATGGAGTATGTCATTTGTACTTCAGTAACTGTCTGGTTTGGCACAGCAACCAAATAGGACAGGTACAGACTTCAACAGACAGTTAGGACTGCAGAAAAAACAATCACAACCAGCCTGCCTTCCATTGAGGATCTGTGTACTGCACAAACCAGAAATAACTGAGAAAATATATTCAGATCCCTCAAACCCTTGACATAATCTATTTCAACTTTTCCTCTCAGGATGCTGCTATAGAGCAATGCATGCCAAAACAATTAGACAGATTTTTTTTTTTCCCCTCGTGCCATCACTCTGGTGAACATTTAATTCCCATAGCACTGGCTTATTTGTCATCTTCTCATCTTTCCTACTATCTTCTTTTATTGGTTTTTATTATTATCAATTGTTTCTAGCTAATGATTAATGATTGTAATTATGATTTATAACCTATTACTTGCTGTTTATAAGTATACTGTAAGCTTATGTACTGGAGACAAAGTCCTTGTGTGTCCAATCACACTTGGTCAATAAAGAATCCTATCCTATGCTATCCTGTTCATGACTCTGACTTGTTAACTGACTAAGGCTTTGTTCCTCTCTCTTTTTGGTATTGTAAATTTTTGCATGATTTGGAATTTGACTTTGCCCAGCTTAGTTCTTCTCTGCTTTGCATTTTATTCTGTTGCTGCCTTGCTTTAAGTACTTGTAGAAAAGGCGTTGGTACTTACCTGATACACCCGTTCTCTGTGAGCTGTGAAGAGCATCCAGAAGTGGGAGTGTTTCAGTCTCTTCTGGAAAGGCTGGGCTTAATACTCTGGGACGCTCCTCCTCCTCCACGGGACATCTTCCCAGTGTCCCCCAGTTTTGTGAAGACTGAGTGCCAAACTCCAGAACTCATCACCTAATCTGGATCCCTGACTGGAACGGAACCCCCCCAGATGGAAGGAAATGGGTGGGGCTGGATGCTCTTCACAGCTCACAGAGAACGGGCATATCAGGTAAGTACCAATGCCCTTTCTCCCATGAGCTGTTTAGAGCATCCAGAAGTGAGACATACCAAAGCTTGGCCTGTTCTTAGGGAGGGACTCTGTCTGGATCGAAATCCATTCTTAAACTCTGTGGATCCTTTGCAGGACTCTTCTGCTAAATGAAGTGTCCGCTGAGGTGCAGACATCAATTTTATAATTCCTGACAAAGGGAGATGGGGAAGCCCAAGTTGCCGCTCTGCAAATTTCATCTATGGAAGCCCGTGTGGCCCATGCTGCTGATGTTGCCGAATGGACTGTAATGTCCTTAGGAACTGAGATGGACTGGCATTCTTAACTTTTAGCTATGGTGGCTCTCAACCATCTACCGATGGTCATTGATGACACCTTTTGTTCTAAAGTGGATGGGTTGAAGGATAAGAATAGAGCCTCAGATTTTCGAAATGCCGCCGTGCGGTCTAGATAGATGCTTGAGGCACTTCGAACCTCAAGATGATGCCATTGATGTTCCAGTCTATGAGATGGTTTTGGACAAAAATTTGGAAGCAGCAACTCCTGCGCTCTGTGGAAGGCTGAATTTACTTTAGGAGTGAACGATGGATCCAATCGGAGAAACACTCTGTCCGCATGAAACATGCAAGATCCTTTCTCATTGACAATGCCGCCAATTCGGAAATCCTCCTTGCTGATGTGATTGCAATTAGGAAGGCCACCTTATATGTCAGGAATTTGAGATTAGCGGTTCTTAAAGGCTCAAACAGGCCAGTTGTAAATGCGGTTAACACCTTGTTGAGATCCCAGGTGGGATAGTGGTGAATTACAGGAGGTCGTAAGTTTGCAGCACCCTTAAGAAAGCTGCGGACATGTGGATGGTGCGCTATGGAATGGAGGTCACCCCACACTATCACCGAGGCTAAAGCCGCCACCTGTCTGCATAAAGTATTTGGAGATAGGCCCTTGGTCAAACCCTCCTGTAAAAAGTCCAATAATTGTCCTATTGATGGGGCAGTTGGGTCGATCTTAGACCCTTGGCACCAGTGACAGAAAGCGGATCACGTGGCCTCATATATACGATTTGTTGAGACCGTCTGGATGCTTGAATGGTGGCAATAGCATCCTCTGAAATCTGTTGGGCCCTTAAAACGGCTCCGCTCAACCTCCATACAGCTAGACTGAGCCATTGTGGGTTCGGGTGAAGTATCGGCCCTTGGGAGAGGGAAACCTTAGACAGTGGAATTTTCCAAGGTTCTCTCGACAGGTCCTGTAACTCTGAGAACCATGTTTGCCTGGGCCAGTAAGGGGCGACCAATATCTATTCCGCTCATTCCTCCAATAACTTTTGGATCAATCTGGGTATTAACGGGAGTGGAGGAAATGCATATAGAAGTCCGGGAGGCCACTGACGTTGCAGAGTGTTGATGGCCTCTTCCCCCTGAGTTGGGTACCTTGAAATATACCGGGGCAATTGGACATTGAGAGGAGAGGCAAATAGATTGATCACCGGTTGCCCAAACCTCCGCACTGCTTCCTGGAAGACAGACGGGTATAGGCGCCACTCTGCCTGATCTATCGTGGCCCTGCTGCTGAGCCAGTCCACTTGTGTGTTTAAGGCCCCTGCTATGTGTTCTGTCTTGAGCGAAAACAGATTGGCCTCGGCCCACTTGAACAACTTGGCCGTCTCCAGCATCAGAAGTTTGGAATGGGTACTCCCTTGTCTGTTTACGTGGGGCTTGATTGTGATATTGTCTGTCAAGACCAGAACGTGGTGTGATTGGAGAAGGTGTAGAAAACTGTATAAGGCCAGGTGAACTGCTCGCAGCTCCAACAGGTTGATGTTTTGTGATTCTTTGGAAATAGTCCAAATTCCCTGCGCAGTGTGGGATTGGAAGTGAGCTCCCCATCCCACCAGACTGTCATTGGTTGTGATCATTGCCCTGTAAGGTTACTTGAAAGGACACCCCTTGTTTATAATTTTTTCCAACCACCAGCAGAACGATCGGAGAACATTGTGTGGTACTTTTATCCAGATGTTGGAAGTGGCTCTTCCAGATCACTGGAAAGGTAGCAGGAACCATTGCAGCTCTCTAGAATGGAATCGAGCCCAAGGCACAATGGAAATATAAGAAATCAGTTTCCCAAACAGCTGAGACAGCACTGCCAGGGAAACTCTCTTTAAAGCTCTGATCTCTCTGGCCAAAGACTGGATACTGTTTAACCTGTCCTGAGAGAGAAAGACCTTGCCCTCCACAGTATCTATCACTGCCCTTGAATGAACTAACCTAGTGGAGGGGATCAAATGGCTTTTATCCCAATTGATGGAAAAGCCGTGACCCTGAAGGGTTTCCAGAGTAAACTTGGTATCCAATTTTGCTTGATGTCTGGAAGATGACAAAATTAAAATATCATTCAGATAACATTGTAAGTGAATAGATTTGATCCTGAGTGAGGCAGCCAAAGCTGCTGGGATCTTGGTAAAAGACCAAGGGGCCGAAGCCAGAACAAATGGTAGGACGATATATTTGTAGTGCCGATCACAATAGCAAAAACTAAGATATTTGTAGTGAGCAGGTCTAATTGGAATATGTAGATAAACCTCTGTGAGATCTATAGAGGTCAGGACATCGTTCTCTCTGATGCTGAGCAGAATGGATTGGAGAGTAGTCATCTTGAATTTTTGATAAACCAATGATCTGTTCAGATGTTTGAGGTCCAGAATTGCCCTCCAGCCCCCCGAACTCTTTGGGACCACAAACAATAGAGAGTAACAGCCTTGACCCCGCTGTTCAGATGGGACCTGTCTAACACCCCGAATATGTAGAAGATGATTGATAGCCTCTTGTATCAATGCCCTCTGTGGACCTAGGGCTCCTAATGAAAAGGTTAGGGGAGAAGGATTGAAACTCTAGCACCAAACCAAACCTAATAGTGTCCTTGACCCACGCATCAGAGGTGGAGCTGTCCCATTGATCAACAAACAATTTTAGTCGCCCTGCAATGGGAACTGCTGTCAAGGACTCACTTGGGGTGATGAAAAAATCGGCCTCCAGTGCCTCTGGGGTTTCTTCTGTTTTGGCCTCCCCGCTGACCTCCATCGGAAGATTCAGACCTATCCTGTCTAAAATTGGGCCTGCAGCCTGATGTTCTCTGAGATCTGGAAACATATGGACCTTGACAGTGGGGCCGAAAGGAACCCCTTCAAAACGACTGGGGCATTCTGTTTTCAGATCTCCGAAAAAGAGGGGGAAGCACTTTTTTCTTGTTTCTATTCTCTATAAGGAGGGGCTCCAAGACACTGCCAAATAATTTATCCCTTGTTATTGGGACTGATGCCAACTTGCATTTATGCTTGGTATCCGCCTGCCAATGCCTGAGCCATAGCAGTCTCTGTGCTGATACATGAGATGCTATGGCCTTAGATGAGAATTTGACTGCATTAAATGTGGCATCGGCAGAGAATTCTGCCACTGCAATAATTTTAGCTATGTCCTGGTGGGCTCTGACATTTGACGCTGGCAATATATCCCTCAAGTGGAAGAGCCATCGTAGGGAGGACCTTGTAAAAAAGGACACTGCTGTAGCTGCCCTAATAGCCCAGGCATCAGAAACGTGTGCCCTACGGAGTGCCAACTATGCTCTCTTTTCTTCCAGTCTCAGGCTTCCTCGGCCTCTTTGGGAAAGGTTGAAGAAGAGGCCAGTGGCACAATAGGCTCATCCACCTCTGGCATTTTGGGAAAATTTGAAAACTCTGGTGCCAAATTATAATATCGTTTATCATAACCTGTTGGGGCTGGGTATGATGCTGCTGATGCCCATTGATTTTGTACTAATTCAGCAAACACACGAGGGACAGGAATAGTTTCCGCCTCATTCGCTGGTTGTGAGAATATTAGATCCTCGGATTCATCCTGAGATCCTCTTGACAATGGATGAGAGTTTGATGTGCCTAGTTTAGCGGTGTTATTTGCCTTGAACAGTAAGGATTTTAAAAGGTGTGGGCAAAAAAAGCCAGAAAAGGTAGGTTGGTCCGGAATGAGGCCTTCGTAGTCCAACATTCCTCGTTCAAGTGGGTCAGCCTCTGACAACTCCAAGTCCATCTGATGGATCGACTCCACCTCGATGGGAATATCCTGATCCTCAAATTCCACCTCCTCCTAAAGACCCTGGGCTGGTATGTTAGGAATATTGGGAAATGCCTGAGTTTGATGTTGTCACATATGCGCAAAGGATAGAGCGTTCAGGGATCCCACATCCGAAGTGGCTGAGAACTGTTTGGTCCTGATGGATTGCTGAACTCCAGCCGCAATGCCCCTTTGAATCACCATCTCCATCCATTGCCTCATTTCGATGGGAATAGTCTCAGGTAATCCCTCCTCCTGTCTTAGGCCAGCGACCGTAGGGGTAAAGGTTGCCTCTGGGATTAGCCAGGCAGTGCTCATTGGAGGAGATGTGGGAAGCTGTCCAGAAACAGCCTGCCTGGGCTGGATAGTTAAGTCTAAGGGCCCCAACAATATACTTGGGACTTGATCCGATTGTTGTGTCATAGCCATCTTGTCTGCCTCCCTAGTTTGTTTCTGCAATTGCCTTTCCAAAGCTCGGTGCCATCTATGGGAATCCTTATCCACCACCTTTGGGGCCCACTGGCTTATCTCGGGACTTATTTGCTTTAGAGCGGAAAGCGTTATCACCTTCCATTGTGGATGACTGATTCTCTTGCCTCTGACTTTAATTTTATTTATTTATTTATTTATTTGTTTGTTGTTGTTGTTGTTGTTGTTAATATTTGTACTTTGGGGTGATGCCTTCCCCTGTGGTTGAAAGTAGAACACTCCTCCAGGAGAGTAAGTCTCTATATATATATCTATATACATATACATATACATATGCCTATATCTATATGTAAAACTGTGCATATGGTACACAGTAATTAAGGGTCCCCAACAAGAGAAATCCCCAAGCGCTCCAAGTGAGAACTTTCTGGATCCCTGGTCCCCAACAAGGGAAACCAGCTGTACAGGATCTGAATTGGATTCTTCCCTGTCAAAACAAAACATCCCGCTGTTTAAAATAGCACTTGTGGCTTCACTCCAAAGAAATGATCCAAAGGTAATTGCAAGGAAATGCCTGTTTAATGATAAGCCTGCTTATCCAATGTCAGCCAGACACGGGAGAGCTAAACCCAGGGAGAACGAATTGGGAAGGTACTGCCCCGGTCCCCAAAAGGGAAACCAGCGGGGAATGGTGCCTGTGATATTTAGGCGTGAACTTGAGCCAGCTGTTGAAAAAGGCGGGAAGCCAGAATCTCCAGTGCTAATGTCTGAGAAGTCTAACAAGCCTCTGCTGCTGAGGCTCTAACTTGTGAGTTAAATGCTCCTGTCAGATGAAACGGCAAAGCGAAGTAAGCCGCAGCTGTGAGTGCTCTGCTACGATCGCAGAGAAGACGATCGGAAAGTTAGATAAGGTAATTGCCTGAGGCAACTGCCTGCAGAGTAGCAGGCTCCGCTAGTTACAAAGAAACTGTTTTTAAACTGATCGAGGCAACCTAATAGAGGCACAAGCCTGAAAAAAGCCAAATTAAATGGGGAAGATTTTTACAAGCCGAAATAACCCAAGAGCAAACCTGAATTTGAATAGCTGAATCAGAAAAAAACTTTCCAATCAGGGAGTGCACAACCTCTTACCATGAAGACTGAGCTAAAACTGGGGGACACTGGGGATGTGTCCCGTGGAGGAGGAGGAGCATCCCCAAGTTTTAAAGCCCATGTCACACTGCACCAACGGATGGAAAGAAAATGTAAAACGGAGAGAAACACTTGCCATCCGTTGGTTAACGCGATTCATCCGTTCTGTACTCACTGCCTCCATTTTTCATCCTCTCTATCCATCCAGCATCCGTCGACTGAGCTTCCATCCGCTCAAAAAGTTTTGAGCTGCTCAAAACTTTTTGAGCAGAAAATGTATCCAACGCATCCGTTCTGCAGCCGCAACGCATACGGGGAACATCCGTACTACATCCATCGTCATCCGTTACACGTCCGCTATATCCTCTAGGCATCCGCTGCGCATCTACGCAACTCAAATCCGCTCCAGCGGAAAACAGACACAGGGAGGAAGCGAAACGGGCGAGGAACGGACGTGCAGCGTTAGTAGCACGGACGGAGAAAGGATGAAAGCGGATGCAGCTCGCAAACAAAGAATTTAAAATGGAAAAAACGTTCGCAGAGGGGACCTATCTCAGAAATTAACGATGTTTAGAGGATGCCTAGACGATGCAAAAGGACACCTAGCGGAAAACCTATATTGCCTATAAAAAGGGGGAGCAACTCACCTGGATCTCACTTTCAGTCCAGCAGCCCTGCTGTGCAGACGTCTGCAGCCTTCATCTGCCTCTTGCTCTTCCACAGCATCCATTGATGTCCACCATGGATCATAACACAGTCCTTTTGGTAGCCACCATCGTTCTGCAACAGTGCGAAGCCATCTACAGGACCTTTCAACTGTTCTAAGGGAAGAAAAGGAGGCAGACAAGAAGTGTCTGCGTCCGAAGATGGATCAGGAGAAGAGCAGAGTACAGACTGTACAACAAGCTGATGGTGGAGCTGAGGAACGAAGACCCTCGTGCATTCCAGAACTTCATGAGGATGCCTCCAGCCATGTTTGACGAAGTTGTGCAGCGGCTGACACCCAGGTTGACCAAGGCAAACACCAACTTCCGGCCCAGCCTGGACCCTGGGCTCAAGGTGGCACTCACTCTGCGCCACCTGGCCTCAGGGACCACCTACAGGAGCATGCAGTATGGCTGAAGGGTGCCACACAACACCATCAGCATTGAGGTCAGAGAAGTGGTGCAGGCCATCATCGAAGAATACCTGGAGGAGCTCCTCCAGTGCACCTCCACTTAAGAAGGCTGGAAGAAAGTTGCAGAGCAGTGGTATCAGAAGTGGAACTTCCCCCACACCGTTGGAGCCATCGATGGCAAGCACATGGCCTGCAAATCTCCAGCCAAGTCGGGGTCCACTTATTTCAACTACAAGGGCTTCTTCAGCATCATCCTCTTCACCATGGTCGATGCTGACTACAAGTTCGTGTACATCGATGATTCAGGCAACGGCTCATCTTCAGATGCCCAGGTATACAACGAAGTCACCTCAAGGAGGGGCTGGAACGCAACCTCATCATGGGCATCCCAGATCCAGACCCCCTGCCCAACGACACACAAGATGTGCCCTACTTCATCGTGGGGGATGACGCATTCTCCCTCAGAACCTACCTCATGAAGCCCTACACTTCAAGACACCTCACCCGTGAAGAGAGGATCTTCAACTAAAGGCTGTCCAGGGCAGGGCGGGTGGTGGAGAACGCCTTTGGCATCCTGGCCAAGAGGTTCCAGGTACTTCTCACCACCATGCAGCATCACCCAGAGACCGTGAGGAGGATCGTGGAAGCTTGCCGCATCCTGCACAAACTCATGCACACCCGCTACCCAGTGTTGCAGAACAGGCTCGTGGACCTCCAACAAGGCAATGGGGACATGGAGCCTGGGGAATGGAGGCAAGGGTGAAACCTGATAGACACTAAGGATGTGCAAGGCTCCAACAGAGCTTTACGTGAAGGGAAGAAGCAGCGCAACCAACTGAGACACTGGTGAAACTCCCCAGCTGGAGCAGTGGAGTGGCAAGACAGGATGATAGATGATTAATGGATGCTTCCTTCAGCCTGTCTCATCACACTGATGAGATTGGGCCATGTATGTTGAGTGGCCCTACAATGAACAGCGCATTTAAGAAAGAGTTGTGTTTATGTTGACATGTGTGGATGATTGATTACATTATTATTGATAATAAAGGGCCATAGGTGTGGCACCTGGGAAGGTGGACCATGCAGTCCCACTATGCTTGTGCTGGAGGTTTATCTATCCCCACAGCTATTACCCATCCCAAAGGTATCCCTGCCCATCCCACAGGTATCCCTGCCCATCCCACAACTATTACCCATACCAAAGGTATCCCTGCCTATCCCACTGCTATCCTTACCCATCCCACAAGCATGCAAAGGCTTAAACCATTTCTAAAAGTTTCCACCAAGACTTTATTGACAAAAATAAATGAAGCAAGTGTGTGAAGCAAAGATAATCTTTATTAATAACAAGCTGTAAAAGAAAAATGACCCAAGTCAAGTCTCCAAAGCAAAAATAAAGTCAACAGGTAGCCACCCAGTCTCTGGCACTCTTCTTGGTCACTCTGAGGCATGTCCAGTCTCAGGGCTGAAGGGTCCAGGTGCTGTGGAAGTGGCTGCTGCTGGAGTGCTGGTCTGAGGCGCCACTGGGGTGCCTGGCCCCGAGAGGACAACAGGGGACAGTGTGTTGAGGAAGCTCTCAGACAGCTGGCTCAGCCCCGTGATGTTGAGAGCCCCTTCCTCCATGACATGGGGTGTCAGCCCCAATACCAATGACAGATGTACTGAGGCTTGAGCTTGGCTGTGGGGTGGAGGAAGGAGCAGTGTACTTGCGCTGTCAGGTCTGCAGCGGGGTGAGGACTGGCGCCGGTGGTATTGGTGGCATGGGTGGCATCATTGGCGTGGGTGGCATTGGTGGCATGGGTGGCGTGGGTGGCATCAGTGGCACCGGTGGCATCCAATTTACATGTGCCTGGACTGGGAAGGGCTGCCTGTGCTGCTGGACCTCCTGGTAGCCGTAGCCTTGGTAGGGGAGGGCCTGTGGAAAGCCTTGGAAGGGCAGTGACATCACCTGGGGTGGAGAGCAGGCCTGGACTGGGTGGGAACAGGTTCATCTTGGTCTGGAGGATTGTGAAGATCGGTGATCTTCACCACCTGGTACTGGGGTTCTGACATGTTCATGAGGGTCTGGTTGACAGGTGAGGAAGGGCTTGCGGTTGGAGGATGGGGCATCGGTGTGTACCACTGAGAGAGAAGATCTTCGCTGCTCCTGATGGTGTCTCTTATCTCCAGCAGGACAGTGTGGCTCTGCCCCTCCGGTCTGCCTCTCTACCTTTCAGTGGAGGTGGAGCTGGGGGTGGATGCGGGTTGGACTGTGGTGGAAGTGCCGTCTCCTTTCTCCCACTGCATCAGGGGGTCCTCCACATGCTCCGCCAGGGGTAGTACAGCTGTTGGGGGGGTCTCTGTCGTGGCACGCTCCACAGATACCTGCCTGGACACAGGAGCTGACTCTTGGTCAGAAGAGGACTGGCTCTCAGCAGGCTGCCTGAGAGAGAGGATTGTGAGAGGGTCTGCTCCTCCATGGCAGATCTCACCCTCCAAAATGCTGCACTTGGCCATCATGTAGGTCTCCCGGTCCATCAGCTTAACCGCGGCCTGGCCAGATTTCTTGAGGTGCAGCTTCCCGTACCAGGTGTGCATGTGCTTCCACCAGCCCAGGAGCACCTCCGAAGTGTATCCCAGGCTCTCCGCCTTCTCTCTCCAAGCATCCTGCTTCCTCTTGGTTCTTCCCTTCTCTCGTGTCGCTACACTTTTCCCAGCCACTGTAGAACACTGTTGGTGTCAGTTGGTGTAGCGTGGTAGAAGGATTCACAGGTAAACAGATACCTGACAGGGGCCGCGACAAGAACGCACCTTCTATGGCCCCCTTCCTCTTGGTGTCTCGATAGAGCCTGTGTCCCTTCCTCCAAAGATATTCATTCTCCCTCAGCCACTCCAGCACCTCCTCCTCATGTTCCTCTTCTATGTTGTATTGCCTCCTCTCCCGTTCCCGCGTCTGCCTCTTCCTCCCTTTGGCAGGGCCATATGGGCCCTCATCAGAAGGGCTTCGAGGTTGTAGGGGCTGCTCCTCCACACCACCAGCAGCAGCAGCAGCAACAACAACAGTAGCAGCAAAAGCAGGACCAGCAGCACCAGCAGCACCAGCAGGACCACCACCACCAGCAGCAGCAGCACCAGCAGGGCCAGGAGCACCAGCAGCACCAGCAGCACCAGGAGCAGGACCAGGAGCACCAGCAGGACCAGGAGCACCAGCAGGACCAGGAGCACCAGCAGGACCAGCAGGACCAGAAGCAGCGCCAGCAGAGTAAGCACCAGCAGGACCAGCAGGACCAGGAGCACTGCAAGCAGAGTAAGCACCAGCAGAAGCACCAGCACCAGGAGCAGTGCCAGCAGAGTAAGCACCAGCAGAAGCACCAGGAGCAGTGCCAGCAGAGTAAGCACCAGCAGAAGCACCAGCACCAGGAGCAGTGCCAGCAGAGTAAGCACCAGCAGAAGCACCACCACCAGAAGCAGCATCAGCAAAAGCACCACCACCAGAAGCAGCATCAGCAGAGTAAGCACCAGCAGAAGCACCACCACCAGAAGCAGCATCAGCAGAAGCCCCAGCACCAGAAGAGCAAGCCCGGGCAGCAGAAGCCCCAGTAGAAGCAGAGTCAGGGCCAGGAGGTGGGAGGGTGGCCCTGTCCCTCTTGCCAGGGCTGGCAGCAGATGGCAGAGGCTTCCGTTTCTTCCCCATGGTTGTTGGGTTGCTGGCTGGCTGGCTGGCAAGCTGTGTCTGGAAGCATGTCTTTCCTCTGAATGGTGACCTGCTTGCGAGCTGCTTCCCTTTATATCTGCAGGGCTGACACAATGCATCTTCCCCGCATGCGCAGTGAACACTAGGCATCCGCTAGGCATCCGCTAGGCATCCGCTAGGCATCCGCTAGGCATCCGCTAGGCATCCGCTAGGCATCTGCTAGGCATCCGCTAGGCATCCGCTAGGCTTCTGCTCTGCATCCGCTTCATTTGCTCGGCATCCGCTCTGCATCCGCTCTTTCCATTCCACGTCCGCTTCGCTGTGCTCCCCCAGAAGCCTTGTGGATGTGCCATCCGCTCCCATCCGCTTCCATCCACTAGGCTTCCGTGGAGCATCCGCTTTCCATCCGCCCTACGTCCTCCCCCCGTCCTTTCCTTTACGTGTTGTCTGCTCTGGTTATGCAAATTCGGGGCACTTTTGAGAGCGGATAACAACAGATGGAACATTTTGCTCGTCCGCTGTGTCCTTTTTACAAACGTTTTGCATCCGGCGGCCAGTGTGACAGGGCCTTAAGCCTAGCCTTTCCAGAAGAGACTGAAGCACCTCCCACTTCTGGATGCTCTGAACAGCTCATGGGAGTAAAATGTCTTCCCCTTAACAGTCCATGTGCCTAGGAACTGGGTTTGGCTCCTGAAGAGGTGCTAAGAAAACCAGGCTTTGAAATTATCTGTCAGAGGGATAATTTCACCACATGTCATATAGCCTCTGGTAAACTCCACTGTATGCATGTGAGAAAATGAGAGTGAAAAACTCAGATATGTTAACATAATTATGAAAACAGTTTTAAGATTGCAGACCTCTTAAGGATCTCAGAGACCCTCAAGGGTGTTCAAAGTGTAATTTAAGAACTGCTGCTACAGCTCAATCCAACAGCTTTAGGACTTTGTCCCATTCACATGTGACTCTTGAGAGTCAAGGATATTATTGTTACATTTTTGGTCTTAGCAGGCATTGTTGCTCTCTGTCATACCCCTTTTGGAGTCTGACTCTGAGGGAGAGATGGAACAGCTGACAGGGAGTGGGAGTGTGGCTCCGTTGGTTGTGGAGGAAACTGGGGAAGAGCATAGGCCAGATGGGTATTCAGAGGAAGACCCAGGACCATCCACTCTTCATCCTAGGTCACACAGGGAGGAGCAGATAAGGGAGAAACATGAGTGGCATGGTCTACAGGGGAAGAAGAGGCCCTGATCCCCTTCATCGGCTGCAGCTGGGAGGACTGGTTAAAAGGACAAACTGAGCATGGCAAAGGTGCTGGAAGAAAAGTGTGCATTCTTGTTGGAGCTTATCTGTGTTTTAGCTTCCTCCCAACTGTGGTTGTTGCATTATCTGGTAGAAGTCTGCAACTAATCATCCTTGCCTGCCATGGTAATTCCTTCAGCATGGTGTGTTGTGTTTTTTATTTTGAATTAACTTTACTTTGGGTGCATTTACTCCCCCCGTCAACTGTTTTCTTTAAGAGTTTGATATCCTGCAGAGGATAATTGGACATTGGGGCCAAGTTGGAAGCATTAAAGGGACCTTCTTCTATTTTTGTGACTTGGTTATTTTTGTGTCATGCCCCAGGTCATCACACTCTCTTCAAGAAGATCAATTTTAATTTAGCTTCACTCTGTTATAAGACAGTATATGAGATTTTAATGGAAGGTAAATCATTAATGTTGGCTGGAATAATATGCAATATGTTTGCTATGAAAAATAAGAATAAAGGAAGTAAAGTGTCAGGATTCCAGCAATCGTTCTAATTAAATCATAATTCTGAAGCCAAACTTCAAAAAACTTCAAAGGATTCATTAGAGGTGACATACTAGTACTGCCCTGTATGAAGCCAACTCTGGTATACCTAATTTACAGTCACCTGTGAACCTGTTTCCCCCTTCCCCCTTGGGTGTCTCATAAACCATATTCTCCAATTGAACACGTTCACAGGCTGGATGTCATCATTCACATTCTCCAATTAAATATATTTACGTGCAAAAACTCTGGTATTATAGTTACAATCTTTTAAAGATAAAAGTTGGAATGTACTTTTGCTTTCAACTACTTTTCCAGATTTCCTTCCCCCGCCTTTTTTATGGCAACTACTAAAACAGGCATAGAAATGTTTTATGAGTTGGCATAAAGCCTTTATAAGGGAATATTAACCCTTTATAATAATGTAACAGGAAGCTTTGTGGACATGCAAGCTTTGAAGAGTTGGGTGAAAATGAACATTTAGATTATTTATTTTTTTTAACAAAAAAGTAAATGAGTTTTTAAAAGTATTTTAATTTGAAAAATGAATTGGTAGGACATTTGGCATAGAGTGGGAAGTATCTTATTATTTTATCATTTCCATATGCATTGGATAGATATATTTGCAAAGTATTTGTTAAGAAATGCTTCCAGGATGAGGTAATTAAAAAGGATTATAATTTTTCTTATTTATTTTGAAGGTAATAGTAATTAAATAAACATATCTTTTATAACAACCTGTTCTGGGTAAACCTTTTCTTTTTAACCTCCAAATAGGAAAAAAATGTAAGACTTCTTTTATGTTAGTTAAATAAGAACATATGTTCAAAGCTAATGTAGAAAGTCTGGTGACATAGAGATTTAGGGCATTTGTGTAGGAACATATTCATGATGGAAAGTTAAATCTTAAATACAAAAGAGATAACTTCAGAATAAATGTCATGAATCAAAATATGCAATAAGCAAACAGAAAGATACTGACACAAATAACTTTGTTAATTGGTTTGAATTTTTTTCACACAATGGCCACAGCATTTACATGATAACATCTAATTGACATTCTTTCTAAAATCCTATTTCAAGAAAATACCTCCTCTGACTATCCAGTTTCACAGGATAAATTTGTCATGATAATTCTAGCCTAATTCTTTGCATTTCCCTACCTGTCTCCTTCTACTCTTGGTGTACTTTCCACTAAAGCCCTTCAGGAGAGGAAGCCAAATTAGAGTTTCAGAAAAAAAAAAAAGACAGGCAGAAAGATATGGTAATAATACCACAGCAGTGAGATTATTATGATATAGCCTTACTATTAGGCAACAAGAAATTTCAGGTCACTTATTAACTGGCAAGTTTTGTCATCTAGCTTCAAGAATATAACAGATGATGCATCCTGCAGGCTAGGTTCCTCTTGTATTAATCACTTGCATGCCTCTGTACTTGCTTGCTTTTTTCTGGCCTTTGACCATAAGCAGTTTTAAATTTTGCTTTGGCAGAAATATTGTTGTGTCACATCATTAACTAATGTAAGGATATTGTATCAATGGAGATTTGACCTTGAGTAAAATTAGTGATCTGGGGCTTCTCTGTCTCTTTCAACTCAATCTAAGTTACAGTACTTTGTGTCAAAATAAAATATAGAAAGATGGAAAGAACTTGTGTGGACTTCTTTGAGTTCTTAGCATAAAGGTAGGATACAGTGTGATAAACAAACTGCACAATTACTACCATCCATGTGCCCCAATCTTGGCCCCAATCTCTCTGAACTCATGCTGCAGAAAATAAAGACATATGCAGCTAGATTGATCACAATTCATACAAAGGAAAGATTTTTTTTGTATACACAATGCCCTAAAGACTGCTAAGCCAACAATTTGCTACTTAAAGCATTCCTTATTGTATAATATTAAGAGCAATTAAATTCAAGACTCTGTAACATTTTAATTAGAATTCTAATTCCTTCCCCCTCCCTTCTTCAATTTATTCGATTTCTTACTCAGCAATATGCTAAATTGGTCAATGCAACTTGGTATGATTATATCCTCTTGACTGCACAGGCTATTATAGTCAACAGACTTTTGCGCTGTATTTATCATTAAATGCAATTTTTGTTTTTATCTTTGTTAAAGTCTTTGTAGGAATAAATACCAGCCAAATGATTTATTTAAATCACCTTTAAATGTTATCTTCCATAGCGAGGTGCATTATAAAGTATGTCTCCTAAGTAATCCATTTGCTTCCTCCATATTATAATTCAAAATAAACTTGACTCATTGCTATTTGCTTCTTCAGCTTTGTAAACAATGCTTGCATTTCTTTTCAAGTTCTGGCAGTGAAATGACCATTATTTTTTGATGGCCAGTCAGTGTTGTACAACTGTCTCTGGGTGTATGGGTAGGTGGGAACTCTGTAAACTTTTTTTTTCAAAGATCTAAAAAAAAAAATTTCTAGGAAAATGTGTATTAAAATGGCCTTGCTGAGAGAGATCTCATGAGAATCATGACTTTTAAACATTGGTTGGAGTCATGCAGCATCCAAATTAAAAAAATAATGTGTCTTATATGTTGATTTAATCAAAAAAATAACTCCCACTATCACTGACCCAAATCCAATGAAAATTAGTGGTATGTAAGTACAACTTATAGCATCTTCTAAATTCATCAAACCAACATTATGCCAGAGTTACAGGAATAGTATAGGCTTTATACTACTTCAATAAGAGCTGAATGATTTTATGAAGAACCTATCACATTAAATATGATTTCTGTAACAGAATTCCCAGTGTTTAAAGCAGGGATTCCTAAACTTTTTGCCATCATACTTCCTTCAGTGTGTGGGACACATCACATACATCCTTTCCCTTGGATGGGACACATCCCATCTGTCCTAAAAATCCAAAAATGAACTATCAAAACACTACTGTGAAACTTTATGAAAGGTTGATTTATTGTAACAATATAATTAAAAGGTTCTTCATATCTGCCCTGGATTCTGTTGAGAGGTTAAAGGAATGGGAGGAACAATTTTGATGAATGTAGTATTTTTACAAAAGAAACTCCTTTGTCTATGCTGTATTTCTAATTTAAA
This sequence comes from Laticauda colubrina, assembly GCA_015471245.1. Taxonomy (NCBI): domain Eukaryota; kingdom Metazoa; phylum Chordata; class Lepidosauria; order Squamata; family Elapidae; genus Laticauda; species Laticauda colubrina. Next base: position 2,110,513 of record BLBF01000026.1, on the reverse strand, counting down.
ATCTCCTAAACTCTCTCTGAAGTTACTAAAAGCCTCCCAAGGTTTCAAGTCACTCATTTCCACTGCAGATTCAGAAAATGAATCTAGGGAAATCAAGTGCTTTACTTGAATGTATAAACTCACTTCTGATTAAAAGAACAAAAGAAAACCTCAGCAATTCTATTATGAGTTTCTTGTTCATGTCTGTTTCAGTGCAACATAAGCCTTGATCACAACTAAGATTTTGCCTATGGCATATCCAGAGTAATGGCTTTTGGCAACATTACATCAAGTTATCTCCCTTTATGCCTACCAGACTCCTTATTCCTTCTGATTTTTTTGGTGACTTGTTCTAATTAAAGCCCATGTCACACTGAACCAATGGATGCAAAGAGGATGTAAAACGGACAAAAAACCTTGCCATCCGTTCGAAAACGCGGTGTACTCACTGCCTCCGTTTGGCTTCCTCTCTATCCGTCCAGCATCCATTTATTGACGTTTCATCCGATCCGAAAGTTTTGGGCTGCCTAAAACTTTTGCGCGGAAGATGTATCCAGTTCGTCCGTTCTGCATCCGCTACGCATCTGCTATGCATCTGTTCTGCATCCGTTACGCATCCGCTATATCCGTGAGGCATCCGCTGCGCATCCGCACAACTCGCATCCGCTCGGACGCAGGGAGGGAACGGATGCAGAACGGATGCCTAGCGGAAACAAAGCGTTTAAAGCGGAAAAAACGTTCGCAGAGGGGACCTATCTCAGATATTAAGGATGTCTAGAGGATGCCTAGAGGATGCCTAGAGGATGCAAAGGGACACCTATACTGCCCATAAAAAGGGGGAGCAACTCGTCTGCATCTCACTTTCAGACCAGCAGCCCAGCTGTGCAGACCTCTGCAGCCTTCATCTGACTCTTCCTCTTCCACAGCATCCAGTCATGTCCACCGTTGATTGTGACAAAGTCCTTTCGGCAGCAACCATCCTTCTGCAGCAGTGCGAAACCATCTACAGGCTCTGTGAACTCTACTATGGGAAGAAAAGGAGCCACCCAAAAAAAGTCTGGGTCCAAAGATGGTTCGCCAGAAGAGCAGAGGACAGACTGTACAACAAGCTGATGGTGGAGCTCAGGAGCAAAGACACTCGGGCGTTCCAGAACTTCATGAGGTTGCCTCCAGCCATGTTTGACGAAGTTGTGCAGCAGCTGACACCCAGGTTGACCAAGGCAAACACCAACTTCCCGCCCAGCCTGGAACCTGGGCTCAAGGTGGCACTCACTCTGCGCCACCTGGCCTCAGGGACCACCTACAGGAGCATGCAGTACGGCTGGAGGGTGCCACCCAGCACCATCAGCTTTGTTGTCAGAGAAGTGATGCAGGCCATCATCGAAGAATACAAGGAGGAGCTCCTCCAGTGCCCCTCCACTGAAGAAGGATGGAAGAAAGTTGCAGAGCAGTGGTATCAGAAGTGGAACTTCCCCCACACCGTTGGAGCCATAGATGGCAAGCACGTGGCCTGCAAAGCACCAGCCAAGTCGGGGTCCACTTATCACAACTACAAGGGCTTCTTCAGCATCATCCTCTTCGCCATGGTTGATACTGACTACAAGTTCATGTACATCGATGCTTCAGGCAACGGTTCATCTTCAGAAGCACAGGTATACAATGCCAGTCACCTCAAGGAGGGGCTGGAAAGCAACCTCATGGTGGTCTTCCCAGATCCAGATCCCCTGCCCAACGACATGCAAGATGTGCCCTACTTCATCGTGGGTGATGACGCCTTCTCCCTCACAACCTACCTCATGAAGCCCTACACCTCCAAATACCTCACCCGTGAAGAGAGGATCTTCAACTACAGGCTGTCCAGGGTAAGACGGGTGGTGGAGAACGCCTTTGGCATCCTGGCTAACAGGTTCCAGGTACTTCTCACCACCATGCAGCATCGCCCACAGACCGTGAGGAGCATCGTGGAAGTTTGCTGCATCCTGCACAATCTCATGCGCACCCGCTACCCAGTGTTGCAGAACAGGCTCGTGGACCGTCAACAAGGCAATGGGGACATGGAGCCTGGGGAATGGAGGCAAGGGCAAAACCTGATCGACACTGAGGATGTGCAAGGCCCCAACAGAGCCTCACGTGAGGCGAAGAAGCAGCGCAAACTCCTGAGACACTGGTGCAACTCCCCAGCTGGAGCAGTGGAGTGGCAAGACAGGATGATAGATGCTTAATGGATGCTTCCTTCAGCCTGTCTCATCACACGGATGAGATTGGGCCATGTATGTTTGGTTGGGCTACAATGAACAGGGCGTTTAATGAAGAGTTGTGTTTATGTTGACATGTGTGGATGATTGATTATATTGTTATTGATAATAAAGGGCCATAGGTGTGGCACCTGGGAGGGTGGACCATACAGTCCCACTATGCTTGCACTGGAGGTTTATCTATCCCACAGCTATTACCCATCCCAAAGGTATCGCTGCCCATCCCACAGGTATCCCTGCCCATCCCACAGCTATCTTAACCCATCCCACAAGCATGCAAAGGCTTAAACCATTTCTAACAGTTTCCAGCAATACTTTATTAAAACAAAGAAATGAAGCAAGTGTGTGAATCAAAAATAGACTTTATTTACAACAAGCTATAAGACAAAAATGAGTCTCTGGCACTCCTCTTGGTCGCTCAGTCTCAGGGGTGAAGGGTGCAGGTGCTGTGGAGGTGACTGGTGCTGGAGTGCTTGTCATCAGCTCCTCCAATAGCAGAAGCAGCAGAAGCCCCAGCCCCAGAAGAGTGAGCCCATGCTGCAGAAGCCCCAGCAGAACCAGAGTGAGGGCCAGGGGCCGGGATGGTAGCCCTGTCCCTCTTGCAAGGGCTGGCAGCAGATGGCTGAGGCTTGCTGTGCTTCAGCATGGTTGTGGGGTTGCTGGCTGGCAGGGAGGCTGGCAGGGAGGGTGTCAGCAAGGCTTGCAGGCAGACATGCAGGCAGGGCAGGCAAGGCAGCCAATCCTTCTGGCAGCAGGTCTTTCCTCTGAATGGTGACCTGCTTCCGAGCTGTTTCCGTTATATCCGCGGGGCTGACGCAATGCATCCTCCCTGCATGCGCAATTAATGGCAGGCATCCGCTATGCTTCCGCTGTGCATCCGCTATGCATCCACTGTGTATCTGCTTCATCCGTTCGGCATCCGTTCTGCATCCGCTGTATCCGTTCCGCGTCCGCTTCGCTGAGGCCCCCCGGAAGCCCTGCGGTTGCGCCATCCGCTTCCATCCACTGGGCTTCCGTTCCGCATCCGCTTTCCATCCGCCCTGCGTCCTCCCCGCGTCCGTGTTATCCGCTCTGGTTATGCAAATTTTTGCCCCTTTTGAGAGCGGATAACAACGGATGGAACATTTTGCTCGTCTGCTGTGTCCTTTTTGCATCCGTTGCCAGTGTGACATGGGCTTAAACTGGGAGATAGCTGCTATAAAATGAAACTTTGGTGCTCCCATTCTCTCTCTCTCTCTCTCTCCCTCCCTCCCTCCTCTCTCTCTCTCTCTCTCTCTCTCTCCCTCCCTCCCTCCCTCCGTCTCTTTCTTTCATGTCTGGACAACAGAAAAATTCTTGAAAAATAAGATAGTACTCAGTGCTTTGTTTAGAAAAACATCTGGATGTCCAGAAATAAAAAGAAAGATAAATTGAGGTGAAGCAGGGACTGCAAGGAACATGGTGAAATGATGTGTGGTTGGAGGTGGAGTAATATTGTAGCTATTGGGAAAAATTGGCGTTGGCATTTAACAACAATAGCTATGTCAAGCTCATCAATAGTAAGAGGAGAACATGGTTATTTCATTTACCTTCTTGCTCGAGATCAAGTTGCTGAAATTCAGTGATCTACTGCCAAAATATGATGGCATGATTTGGGGTGGATGTCAAAGAGCTGGAAAAGGAGGGGGTTTACAGGCTCCTTGCTCTGGACTAGATTAGAAAAAAAAATATTTTTTATTTTATTTAGGATTGTGATTTATCTTGTGTGTAATTGCTACTAGGAAAGAAGAAATCTTTACATCCTATCATTAAATATAGAGTCAATGGAGGGTTTCTAAACCAAGAGACAGTAATCATCTTATTTTCCCCTGACCATGTTAGATTTTATAGAGAAGAATTTTAAAAATATACAAACTGCTCATTATTGGAGTAGAAAAGGAAAAGGAAAAACATCAACGTGCCATGTGTGCAATCAACATTCAATTCTATGCAATCTGAAAATATATATTAAAAATAAAATAATGATGATGTGGCCTAGAATACTGAGGCAAGAAAATATTAAATTTTATGTAACAAAGTGGTGGGGGAAAATAAAAGCAGTAACAATGATATTTGCAAACACCAGGTCCTTTGTGGTAGACTGTGCCTTTAGCATCCTTTGGAAGCTCTTTCTACCTTCCTTACCATCCTTACTTTCATATGCTATTTTTATCACTTAAGTATTCTGAATTGATAATATAGTGCAGGAAATCATGCATTAAAATGTCAGCATTTTAAAATATAAATTCATTGTATTTATGTGCTTCTTAATCAAATGGGTATGCTGCAGTAATCATAAGACTTGCATTAGCTAACAAAAAAATGCAGCAAAAAGCTTAAGGCAGATCAAGCCTAAACAAAATATGTGACATCAGATCCAAAAGTCCTCTGGAAAATCCTTGTTTTCAGCCTTTTTCAGAAAGCAAACAATGTGAGATACAAACAGAACTCATTCCAGAGGTTGAGCCCCATCAGAGAAAAATAAGATTCAGCTCTCTTATTCTCCCACAAATGCAGGGTAGCAAGCTACTTTTCCCAATCTGCATGGAGTGGTAAGGCTGACCCTTACAGGGTCCCACAGATATGGGGGATCTTTGTCCTATTTCTGACCCGAACTATAATTGATATAGGTCCAATCAAACTATTTCAGCTAAGGTGGTCTCTATTTGATCCCAAACCACTGTCTCAGTAACCTTCACTATAGAAGGAAGGGTAGAAACTGGCTGATAGTTATCTAACATTTCTGAATTCAAAAACAGTTTTGTTCCGTGGCAATGGAACAAAGCTTCCTATAGATCCATTGGCATTGACACATCTGTGAAGAGATGTTCACAATCTTCCAGATGCAGGAAACTACTGCATCTTACTTACACATCCTTGTCTACTTTCTCAGACATAGCAGTCTGAAAAGAAACCAGATAACCTGGCAAGGCAATCCCTCAGTCATCCCAGAAGGCTGTGCCCAAATGGAGCTCAGGCTACATCAAATTTAGTAACTTTGGTAATAAAATATTCCCTCAACACCTGAAGTAGTAAAGAAGAAGATATATTGAGCATATTGGTCCCAAGGGCAGATGGTATTTCTAGGACTTCCAAAGGGCAGTAGGAAGTAGTACACAAGAAGGACACTTAGACACAAAGACATTCAGACCCAACTTTATCTAGGACAGTGACTCTGGATGTACATAAGGTGTCCCGATAGATCAATGCCAGAGCCCTAGCATTGAAAGATCTGAGGACAGTGCAAGACCTGATATTAATGTAGACAAATGTCCAAAAGAATCACATCACCATACTTTCTCAACTAAGTTTCAGTGATCCATGCGAGGTCTGCCTCCTCCCATCAATGGCCAGAAAAAAGAAACAGAAAATAGAGAAAGCTCCATAACCACATACCAGACATGAGTGCCAGAGAGATCTACTGCAGACAAAAACCTACCTTCCACACCCAAATAATTGGGTTTCTAATGGAAATAGCTCAAAGGTCCCTATTTGACTACCCCAGACTGATGCATTAAGTTATAGAGATATAACAAGCCACCCTGGAAAGAATTGCTAAACCTGTGAGGCAGTAACATCATCCCATATATTGAGCTCTGTTTTCTTCCTCTTACAAACTGTACCTTGTCTCTTAAATGTTTGTAATGGTAGTTACTGAAACCATGTAATCCAAACATTTCATAAGTTTATCTCTAGGGATTTTTTAGATGAACATATCCCTCATTACTTATTTCTCTTTGCTAGAATCAATATTTGATTTACAAACTTATGATCAGTTGAGCCGCTATTATCCCTATTTGATCTTTAAGTGGGCAGAATGGGTGTTAGTAAATTTACCTGTGAACAGCCTTTCTATTTATGCTGCGAGAGAGCCCAGGATGGGCAGACTCCTTCTTATGATGTCATTAAGTTGGGTCTGTACTTGTATATATAAAAAGCTAGCTCCTGGGAGAATCCCCAGCTTTGGCGAAGATACTTGACAGACTGAAGAAGTGTCTCTGAAAGTAAACAATCCAATACATTAACATGCCTTACCATCTCTGGACGAACCAAGGGAGGGGCTGGGCTCTCTCACAGCATAGATAGAAAGGGCATTCGCAGGTAAATTTACCAATGCCCATTCTCCTCCATGGTGTAGCGAGAGCCCAGGATGGGATATACCAAAGCTTGCATGTCCACAGGCAGGTCCTCATCCAGCTAATCACTCTGATGGTGGAACCACTCGCTGAAGAACCCATCTGCCAAAGGCCGCCGTCGCCAAGGCAAAGGAATCCAAACGGTGTCTGGTGAAGGGAGATGGGGATGTCCACGTGGCCACTCTGCAAATCTCTTCCAAGGATGCCTGGGTGGTCCAAGCGGCTGAAGTGGCTGCACTTCTGGTAGAGTGCGCCATTAGACCATGGGGTACCAGAAGAGCCATCGCTTTATAGGCTTGTGCGATGCATGTCCTGACCCACGTGCTAATAGTAGGGGAGGAAGCCTTTCTCCCCAAGTGAGAAGGTGAAAAGGAGACAAACATGGCTTCTGTCTTTCTAAAAGGGGAAGTGCACTTGATGTAAATTCTAAGAGCCCTTCTGACATCTAGAGTATGCCACTTGCGCTCAAAGTCATGGTGTGGAAGGGGACAGAAATCAGGTAACACAATGTCTTGGGACTGGTGGAACCAAGTGTTAACCTTTGGGATAAAGGAGGGGTCCAGTGCGGTATCTGCTATCCCGCATTAGATGGGCGTCTCATGATAGGGAGCGAAGGAGAAAGAAACGACAGGAGACGAAGTTCCTCGGGATGAGTGCGCCCAGAATGTCTTGGCACACGCTCTTTTATTATGCTCATTCAAAAGGGGGTGATTGTTTATTCAGAGCCTAGGTCAAGCCCAGGTCAGACAGGATACAAAGGATTTACGATAGCTCAAACAAGGTAAGATATCAGGTCAGACAGGATGGCAAGATTTATAATTTGATCAGGATATTCCTTCTTCACAAAGCTGCATGCCAGACAATGTAATCTCAAATGTAAATAGGCTATTTCTACAGAGGTTTAGCTCCTTGTCTCTGTACGTGCCCTGTAAAAGGTCACTGAGGAGACAGAAGCTCAATGATTACACGTGAATGATACAATGTTGCAAATGCCTGAATGATACATAGTTGCAATGATACACAGTTGCAAACACATAAATGATACATAGTTACAACAGTCCAGATGGAGAACAACCCTATCATTGTGAAAGAGGCAAAGATCTTGCCTGATAGAAAGGGTGGCCAGTTCTGACACCTTTCTGGCCAAAGTGATAGAAACAAGGAAAACTACCTTTAGAGTTAGGAATTGGAGAGACTGTTCTAAGGGACTCAAAGGGAGGCTTCATAAAGGGCATTAAGAACCAAGTGAAGGGCATTAAGAACCAAGTGAAGGTCCCATGAAGGATACCTGTGCAACACAGGAGAGTGTAGGTTGGAAGCCCCTTTCAAAAATCTCCAAGGGGTGATGGGACAAGGAAGGAAGCAAATCCCATGAAAGAACTGAGGAGAGAACTGCTACCTGGCGATGTAAGGTATTGGGGGATAAACCTTTCTCCAAGCCATCCTGAAGGAATCTAAGAACCTCTGCCAACTGGGCTGAGGACGGAGAGAGACCCTCCTTGAGGCGCCTTTGGGAGAAAGCCCTCCAGGTGGCATCATAGAAGCACCTCATAGAAGGTTTGCAAGATGCCTGGATGATGAGGATAACCCCCTCTGGGAGATTAGCCTCCCTTAGCTGCTGCCGCTCAAATGCCACACAGTCAGCTTCAGCCACTGGGGCTCCGGATGGATTAGGGCCCCTTGATGCAGGGAGATGAGATGGGCTGGGATCCTCCAAGGGGAACCACAGACAGGTTGACCAGGTCTGTAAACCAGGGTCTCCTTGGCCAATAGGGTGCCAGAAGAATTAGCTCCGCTTGTTCCGCCAATAGCTTCTGTATGACTACTGGAATGATGGGAAGAGGGGGAAAGGCGTAGAGGAGACCCACGGGCCATTTGCAATGAAGAGCATTAGTCCCCTCCGCTCCCTGGCAAGGAAACCTGATGAAGAATCTTGTGACTTGGGCATTTTGAGGAGTGTAGAAGAGATCCACTTCCAGTGTCCCGAATCTGAGGAAAGATCCCTGAATAGGGTCAGAGGAATGGACCATTCTGCCTGGTTGACTAAACTCCTGCTCAGCCAGTCGGCTTGGGAATTGTCGACTCCAGAAATGTGATCCACTGAGATCAACAGCAGGTATTTCTCTGTCCACAACCCCAAACATTCTGCCTCCCTCATAGTGCCTTGGATCTCGTTCCCCCCATCTGTTGACGTGTGCCTTTGGAGCCATATTGTCTGTCAACACAAGAACATGGGAGCCGGTCACCGTGGCTCTGAAATGCTTGAGAGCCAGAGAGATAGCTCTGAGCTCTAACCAGATTTATGGGATGGGTGCTGTCTAATTTATGGGATGGGTGCTTTCTGATCTGGACCAAACCCCTTGAGCTATCTGACCCTACATATGGGAGCCCCAATCCAGAAGGCTGGCATCTGTGGTGATTACTAGCCTGTCTGATTCCTTGAATTGGAGCCCTTTCCAGAGGGACAGGGAGAGCCACCAATTGAGGGACTGCCGGGCCTATTGAGAGAGCAGGACCTTGATTGACAAGTGGCTGGTTCCTGCTCGTTGAAAGGGGAGCAGGAATCATTGGAGCGATTGGGAGTGATGCCATGCCCACGGGACGATGCCAATACAGGAGACCATTTTCCCCAGTAGTTTGGACAGCAGTGACAGTGGAACAGTCTGTTGTTGTTGAATCTGGCTGATGATTTCTGCAAGGCTTTCCCCACAATCTGGAGATAGGAAAACCTGGCACAAAGTCGTGTCACTGACTGCTCCCAAGTGTAGCAGTTTGGTCGTGGGTGAGAGATGGCTCTTCTTGGTGTTGATGGAAAACCTGTGGCTTTGGAGGCAAGACAGGGTAATATGTAAGTCCTGATGGGCCAAGTGGATGGAGGAGGACAGTATCAACATGTTGTCCAAGTAGCATTGGATCCTCACTGGAACAGAATGGAGTGAAGCCACCAATGCTGCTAGAATCTTTGTGAAGACCCTTGGAGCCAATGAGAGGCTGAAGGGAAGGGCTCAATACTGGAAGTGAGCATTCTGGTAACAGAAACAGAGAAACTGGCATTGTTGAGGCCAGATGGGGATGTGGAGGTAAGCATCTATGAGCTCAATGGAAGAGAGGAGGTCACCCTCCTAAATGCTAAGATAGAATGCAGTGTCTGCATTTTAAATCGCCTGTATTTTACAAATTGATTGAGAAATTTTAGGTCAAGGATGGCTCACCACTCCCCCCCACCGAGGCTTTGGAAACAACAAAAAGACAAGAGTAAAATCCACATCCCCGTTGTAAGGTGGGAACTGGTTGAATAGCCCTTATGTTGAGTATGTGTTGGATGGCCAAATTCATAAGGGCTCTCTTTGAAGTGTCCTGTGAAATGGGACAAATCAAATTTTTTTCTGGGGGTGACGATAGAAATTCCAATTGTAGCCCTGACCTAATAGTGTTGAGCAACCAGCATCCATCGTTGACTCCTCCTATTTGGAGGCAAAGAAGGCTAAGTGACCTCCGATGGGTGGGGAGAACAAAGTATTACTTAGAGTGACAGAAGGCGCAACCCCCTCCTCCCTAAAAGGGCCATTTACCAGCAGAAGGTTGTTGTCTGCCAGATTGTTCTTGACGTTGGTCTTGGTTCTGAGAATATACCATCTATGGCTGAGGAAAGCAGGAGGTGGACTCCACCCAAAAGGCAGGTGGCCGATAAGGAGCTGGGCAATAGTCAGCTTTTTTCTCTGAGAAGGAAATAATTTTATGTTTATCTCTGGTCTCGATGAGATATGGCTTTAGAGCCTCGCTGAAAAGCTTGTATCCTGCGCAGGGGGCAGAGGCCAGCTTCCATTTGTGGCGTGACTCCACCTGCCAATTTCGGAGCCACAGAAGCCTTGCCGCCATTGAAGATGCCCTGGCCCTTGATGCAAATTTGGTGGAATTGAGGGTGGCAATGAATTCCGCCGCTGCTATAATTTTGTTAAGGTCCTGATGAGACCTGAGGTCAGAGGCAGGCAATCAATCCTGCAGTTGGTGCAGCCATCGTAGAGATGCCCTCGTGAAAAACGATGTAGCAGTTGAAGCCTGAACAACCCACACAGCTGCTTGGAGGTTGCACTTGAGGGTCTGTTCGGAACGTTTGTCCTCTAGTTTAAGGACATCCTCTGGCTTGGTGGGAGTGCTGGAAGAGGAGAATGATGCTACAACCAGAGTGTCTACTGAGGGCACTGCAAGGGCGTTGGCTAGGGATGTGCTAACATTGTAAAACCACTTGTCCAAAGATGATGGATGAGTACCTGCCAAAGTGGAAGCTCAGTGCTCCTTGACCATGTAGAGAAACAAAAGGGGAGAAGACAAAACCTCCTTGGAGAAGAGCGAGTCTCCTTGCCTGGAGGGTTCCCTTGTGGTTCAGGTGCTGCTTCCTCAGGTGACAGCTTGGCAGTGACCAGGCCCTTGCTAGTAGGGGTTTAAACAGGGCTGGTTTAAAGACTAATGCAGCGGAGGGCTGATCTGGACGAGAGTCTTCTTCCTCTGAAAGATTGCGATCACAGATTTTGCCCTCTTCGCACTCTGAACGAGAGGAGCAACTGTGTTCAGATAGGGAGGCGCCCTCTTCCCCTTCATACTCCTCCCATTCTGCCTGTGAAGAATGGATCCTGAGGTCTTGGGGTCTGTGGAAATCTCATTGTGTAGGTAAGGAAGCCATAGACTGAGAAGAGAGAAGGGCCTGAACCCTTTCCAGAGGCCAAAGAATCTGTTGAAAGCCTTCAGCCAATCCCTGCCTCATGGCTAAGGAAACAACATCTTGGATCTCCCTGAGCCTGTTATCAAAGGTAGTGGAGGGCCAAAGGCCAGCTGCAGTGGGCGTGAAGGTGGCTTCCTGCCTGATCTGGGAGGCCTGAACTCTGAAGAGAAGAGGGGGGGCATAGGACCAAGACGTTTGCTGGAAATATGACCCAGATCTTCTGAAATCTTGAGATTGTTCCTCAAATGCCTCAGGGGACCAGATGGGGGGTCCAAAGGCTCCATGAACAATTTCCCCTCCCCTAGGGGTAGCTTTTCTGGAAACCCTGATGTTCGGCTGGCTGGGAAACCTGTTGCAGTTGCTCTCTCATTTGTTGAAATCTTCTTAAATTGTCTCTCTAGAGCTGCATGTCTGCGTTTCTCTGCCTTCAACTCAGCCTGAGTTGTCTTCTTAGGGACTAGAGCCTTAGCTCTGAATTTTGCAGCCACTTCCCTCTGAGCAGTACGTTGTCTGCATCTTTTCCTTTTAGTAGGTTGGAGGGCCTGTTCCACTGGGGGGGGGGGGGAAACTCTGCACGAGCACTGTCCTGATCCATTTTAAACAAGCAAGACTCAAGCGTTGAGAGAATGGCTCTCAGAAGTGCTAAAGGATGGCAGAGGGTGGAATTGGGTCTTTGGAGCCCTGAAAATGGCCGCCAGGCCACTTAAAATGGCCACTTACCTTGTGTCTGAAGAGACTGAACTCAAAGATGGCCACTGCTCGTTGATGGCTCCAAGAAGTGAATTTCGCTCCTTAGGCTATTGCAAGCCCCGAGCGATCAGGTCAGCCAGAGAAGGAAGAGGTGCCTCCCGCGTGATCAGCTGGCTGGCTCTGTTATCAGTTTGCTGATCAGTTTTATGATGGGACAAACTGCGGCTATGGGGAAGGTCTCAGATGTTTCCCTGCTTACCTAGCAACGCTTAGGAAAATGTTTATCCCAATGTTGCAGGAGAACAGGGCCCCGCTCTCCTGAAGTTGCAGCTGCCCAGATCCCCGGGAGCTGATTGAAGCAAGGGTAGCTTCTGTAGAAAATCACTGAATAATGCTAACGCTTTCAGAGACACAGCTTGTGACTTAAAGAAGCTGAGTCAAAGCTGGAGATTTTCCGGGGGGCTGGCTTTTTATATACACAAGTACAGACCCAGCTTAATGATGTCATAAGAAGGAGTCTACCCATCTTGGTTTCTCACTGCAGCATGGAGAACAGGCATATTAGAAATGTGCAGGTGTGCAATAATACTCTTGCAGTTGTATTTGTTTTCTGATACATTCTAAAGGCCCGGTCCCACTGCACTTACGGATGCAAAGAGGATGTTAAACGTTAAAAAAAGCTTGCCATCCGTTGGAAAACACAATGTGTACTAATTGTGTACTCACTGCATACGTGTTTCATACACTCTATCCATCGAGCATCCGTCCACTGCAATTTCATCCATGCAAGAAGTTTTGAGCTGCACAAAACTTTGTGAACGGATGAACTTTCCTCCGCGTACGATGTATATCCACGACATACACGGGCAACAAACGTTCTATGTCTGTTATCATCCGTTAAACGTCCGCTGTATCGTCTCTGCATCCTCTGGCCATCACCTCAACTCACATCCGCTGCAGCTGAAAACGGAAAGAGGGAGGAAGCAAAAGGTACACGGAACGTCCACACAGCATTAGTAGCACGGAAATAGACGGACAAAATGTTTGTATCTGGGATGTATCTCGTATATTTAGGATGTCTGCAGTATGTCTAGAGTATGTAGAAGGACACCTCGCGGACAATCAATATTTTCTATAAAAAGGGGGAGAAAATCATCTGGATCGCTGGGATGGTGGACCATATAGTCCCACTATGCTTGCACTGGAGGTTTATCTATCTCACAACTATCCTTGTCTATCCCACAAGCATGCAAAGGCTTAACCATTTTTTCAAAGTTTTCACCAACACTTTATTAAGTAAAAAAAAATGAACCAAGTAAGCTCAGTGTCTTAAGCAAAGATAACCTTTATTAACTTTCTAAGGTAAACGTTATGACTTTATTAAATAAGCAAAATGAACCAAGTAAAGTGTCATAAGTGTCTTAAACAAAGATAACCTTTATTAACTTTCTTAGGTAGACTTTATGATTTTGTTAAATAAGCAAAATGAACCAAGTAAAGTGTCTTAAGCAAGATAAACTTAACAAGTAAACAACTCAGTCTCTGACACAATTCTCAGTCACTCTGAGTCATGACCATGGTCTCAGCTGTTAAGCGGGCAGGGACTGTGGAGGTGGCTGTGGCTTGAGTGCTGGTCTGAGGCACCATTGGGGTGCTTGGCCCCAGGGGTACAAAAGGGGATGGTGTGTTCAGGAAGCTATCAGAGAGCTGACTCAGTCCCGTGAGGTTGAGAGGCCCTTCATCAAGGACTTGAGATGTCAGGCCCAATACTGATGACAGATTGTCTGTTGACGGGCTTGGCTGTGGGGTGGAGGAAGGAGGAGTGTAGTGGGGCTGTCTGGTCTGCAGCTGAGTGAGGACTGGTGTCTGTGGCGTCCGATGAACCTGGGCCTGGACTGGGAAGTTCTGCTTCTGCTGTGGGAAGTCCTGGTCGTCATAGCCTTGGTAGGTGAGGGGCTGTTTAAAGCCGTGGAAGGGCTGTGACATCACCTGGGGTGGAGGAGCAGACCTGGACTGGGTAGGAGCAGCTTCAGCTGGGCCTTGAGGGTTGTGCAGAAGTGCTGTGATCTTCTGCTTCAATACCTGGTACTGGGCCTCGGGCAGGTCCCTCAGGGTCTGGCTCACGTAGGTGATGAAGATGTTCCGGCCCGAGAATGCTCTGTCCAAGTGGACCAGCTGAGAGATAAGTTCTGTGCTTGTCTTCATTGTGTCCCTGGTATCCAACAGCACACTGTGGTCCTGGCCCTCCAGTCTGCCTCTCTGCCTGCGTCCTGTGGAGCTGGGGGTGGGGGTGGGGATGGGTTGGCCTCTGGTGGCTGCTGCTTCTTCCTCAATTTGTGACAGCAGGGTGTCATCCTCCACGGGATCCTCCAAGTCCGCCGGCATGGGGAATGCAGCTGTCGGGAGGGTCTCTGCTGTGGGGCCCTCTGAAGACACCTGCCTGGACAGGGTAGCTGGCTCCTGGCTAGAAGAGGACTGGCTATCTGTGGGCTGTCTGAGGGAGAGGGGTCTCAGAGGGGCTGCTCCTCGGTGGCGGATCTCACCCTCCAGGAAACTGCACTTGTCCATGACATACATCTCCCGGTCAGTGAGCTTGACAGTGGCCTGCCCGGATTTCTTGAGATGTAGCTTGCCATACCAGGTGTGCATGTGCTTCCACCATCCTAGGAGTACTTCTGCAGTGTACCCCAGGCTCTCTGCCTTGTCTCTCCAAGCTGCCTGCTTCTTCTTGGTGTCCCGATACAGTCTGTGGCCCTTTCTCCACAGGCTCGTTCTCCCTCAGCCATTCAAGCACCTCATCCTCATGCTCCTCAGAAACGGTGTACTGTTTCCTCTCTCCCTTCTCCTTCCCTTGCCTCTTTCTCCCTCTGGCAGGGGCTTCAGCAGGGCCTTCAGGGGCTTGAGCAGCAGGGCCTTCAAGGGCTTGAGCAGCAGGGCCTTCAGCAGCAGGGCTTTGAGGGCCTTGGGGTTGGTCCACCACAGCAGCAGCAGAAGAAGCAGTAGCTTCAGAGTCAGTGCCAGGGGGTGGGATGCTGGTTCTGGAATTCTTCACCTTGCCAGGGCTTGAACAAGTAGGCACGAGCTTCCTCTTCTTGCCTGGCTGACAAACCATGGTGTTCCTGCAAGATGTATGTGGCAGCACATCTTTCCCCTGTATGCTGACTGCGTGCGTGCTGCATCCTTTTATATCCGCGGAGCTGATGCAATTCATACTCCCCGCATGCTCAGTGAACGCTTTGCATCCAATATACATCCGCGCGACATCCCCTTTGTTTCCTATAGGCATCCGTGTTGCATCCGCTTCATCCGCTATGCATCCGCCTCTTCTGCTATGTGTCCACTTCGAAATTCTCCCCCGGAACCCCTTCGGAGGTGTCATCTGCTTTCATCTGCTAGGCTTCCTATGAACATCCATTTAACATCCCCGCTACATACTACCCACGTCCGTTCTTTTCTGTTCTTTTCCATAAATTTTCGCCACTTTTTGGAGCAGATGACAATGGATGGAGCCACCCCCGAAATTTTGCTCATCCGCTGTGTCCCTTATGCATACGTTTTGTGACCGTCAGCCAGTGGGACCGGGCATTTACATACATTCCACACATTTATATTGGCACATACATGGTGGGATTCAACTGGTTCGCACCACTTTGGCTGAACCGGTCGTTAAATTGCTGACTGACCCTGCCCCGCCCACCTTGACCGATTCCTGCAGTCACACCTGTGGCATAGCTGCTGCTGCTCTCTGGCTCCCTTGCTTGCCTTAACCACAGCCCCCGCAGCCCAGATTATCTCTGCCTTGTGAGTCTTCCTCCCTTAGCTGCCTCCTACACATCCCAGCCAGCTTGTTTGCCTTTGCCACAGCCTACCTGATTTTTACATGGGCTACTGGGCATGGAGCTGACACTTAACTTCCAGTGCCAGAGAGGGTGGAGAAGGGAAGCAGCCAGCCTGCTGCTGCCTTTCATTGGGCCACTTGGAGCGAGATGGACATCCTCTTCCCACCTCTTCTTTCCTCCCTCCCTCGCCAGGCATAGTAGGGCTTCTTGCCTCTCACTTTCACTATAATGTGGGAGTGTGGCAGGTGGGGAAAGGTGGGGCAAGGGAAGAAGGGTATTCCAGACTCCCAGGTCTACTGTCTTATTCCTGGCAGCTCTTGCTCTGCCTTTTGGTGTCAGCAATCAAAGACGAAGTTTTTGTGGGCAGAAGAGTTTGCTGGCACCAGCCAAATGACCTTGCTTCCACCAAGCATTATTTTTCCAAAAATTTCCACCTCCATTACATTTCTCCATTGAGTTTCTCGCCATCATGTGCAGGGAAACAAAACTTTGTGGGACTAAAAATAAAACGCAATTAATCAATTTCAACTTCTCGTGAAAGAAAAGAAATCTCATGAAGTTGGAATCAATTGAATTTTTTTTTAGTCCCACATGATAGCAAAAAATGCGACAGAGTGGGAAATCAGGTAGACAAAGCAATGATTAATCTGTTTACTGCATTACTAACAATATGAAAAACCAGACTTAATTACACAAAGGTGATTAAACACACAGATTTTATTATAGGGGCCGAACTACAGGAAAATCTAAGCAGCTTTAAGTCTCTAATAAGTGGACAACAAAAGGCAAAATAATTAATCCTAACCACAAGTAGCCTCTCTAAAACATCACTTGGATCATATTAGAAATTCCTGTTGGTATTATGAAAACTCCTCTCACTCTCATCTGTCTATCATTTCCAAATGCTTCCTACATAATAGAGATATACAATTTATGTTGTCTCAAGGGCCACGTCAGTTTGATATTGCATGGAAAGGATGAAAAGTTGGTGAGACTAGTATATATTTGGAAACTATTTCAGAATTTTAATGGATATACTGTACTGTTGCCTTAAACATCTGTGTGCATAATTTATTGTTGTGCTTCCCTTTATGTGGTTTGCTGCTTTTACTTTTCAGTGCTTTATGAACAGCTTTGAGTCAAGTAAAATAAGGCAATATAGAAAAGTTTATAAAAATAAGTAAATCACGCTGCAACTTACCAAAAGACAAACAAATTAATACGTGACATATGTTTTCACTCACTCTGTGAATATAAAAACAATGTTGATGAACATCTTGGCCACATACTTTACCAAGAAGTCTTACATGAATAAAGTGGTTTTAGAAAAACGTACAATAACCAGAAAGGTAATACTATAATCAATTAATTTTTTCACACAGTTTGTTCCTTATGGCCAGGTCACATCACCCGACAGATGCAAAACGTATGTAAAAATGACACAGCGGATGAGCAAATTTTCCATCCATTGTTATCCGCTCTCAAAAGTGCCCCAAATTTGCACAAACATAGCGGACAACGGATGGGGGGAGGACGTATCACGGATGTAAAACGGATGCTCAACGGAAGCCTAGCGGATGAAAATGGATGGAAGCAGATGGCACATCCGAAGAGCTTCCGGGGGAGCATAGCAAAGCGGACACATTGCGGAAAGAGCGGGTGCATAGCGGATAAAGCGGATGCTGAACGGATGCGTAGCGGATGTGTAGTGGATGCAAAGCGGATGCCGTGGATGCGTAGCGGATGCAGAGTGGATGCGTAGCGGATACCTAGCGGATCACTGTGCATGCAGGGAGGATGCATTGTGTCAGCCCCATGGATATAAAAGGAGGCAGCTCGCAAGCAGGTCACCATTCAGAGGAAAGACCTGCTGTCACAGACATCTTCATCAGAGACCATGGGGAAGAAGAGGAAGCCTGTGCCATCTTCTGCAGGCCCTGGCAAAAGGGATAGATCCACCATCCCACCCCCTGGTGCTGATTCTGCTGCTGCTGCTGCTGCTGATTCTGCTGCTGGTGCTGCTTCTTCTGCTGCTGGTGCTTCTCCTGGTGCTGGTGCTGGTGTTGCTTCTCCTGCTGCTGCTGTGGTGGACCAGCCCCAAAGCCGTGAAAGCCCTGATGCTGAAGGCCCTGCCAGAGGAAAGAAGAGGCAAGGCAAGGAGAAGGAGAAGGGAGAGAGGAAGCAGTATTCCATTGCAGAGGAGCATGAGGAGGAGGTGCTGGAGTGGCTGAGGGAGAACGAGTATATGTGGAGGAAGGGCCACAGGCTCTACCGAGACACCAAGAGAAAGCAGGCGGCTTGGAGACAGAAGGCGGAGAGCCTGGGCTACACTGCTGATGTCCTTCTCAGGTGGTGGAAGCATATGCACACCTGGAATGGGAAGCTGCACCTGAAGAAGTCTGGCCAGGCCGCAGTCAAGCTCACCAACCGGGAGACCTATGTCATGGCAAAGTGCAGCTTCCTGGAGAGTGAGGTCTGCCACCGAGGAGCAGCCCCTTTGTCTACCCTCACTCTCAGGCAGCCCACAGATAGCCAGTCCTCTTCTGGCCAGGAGACAGCGACCGTGTCCGGACAGGTGTCCACAGAGCATCCCGCGACAGAGACCCCCCGACAGCTGCACACCCTATGCCGGAGGACGTGGAGGATTCTCTCACACACATGGAGCAAGAAGAAGCAGCGACCACCAGGGACCAACCCACATCCACCCTCAGCTCCACCTCCACAGAAAGCAGGCAGAGAGGCAGACCGGAGGGACAGAGCCACACTGTCCTGCTGAAGATCAGGGACACCATCAAGATCAGCGCAGATCTCCTCTCTCAGCTGGTACACTTTGAGATTCTATCCTCAAACCGCAAGCCCTTCCTCACCTACGTGACCCAGACCTTCATGGACATGCCCGAGGCCCAGTACCAGGTGATGAAGGAGAGGATCACGGCATTGCTACACCACCCTCTAGGCCCAGCTGAACCTGCTCCCACCCACTCCAGGTCTGCTCCTCCACCCACAGCCCTTCCAAGGCTTTCAACAGCCCCTCTCCTACCAAGGCTCCAGCTACCAGGACTTCCCTCAACAGAGGCAGCCCTTCCCAGTCCAGGCACAGGTTCCTCACATGCCACAGGTGCCACCGATGCCACCGATGCCACCAATGCCACCAATGCCAGATGCCACAGATGCCACTGATGCCACTGATGCCAGATGCCACAGATGCCACTGACGCCACAGATGTTTCCTCACATGCCACAGATGCCTCACCTCGCACACCAGACATCCCCACTACACTCCTCCTTCCTCCACCCCACAGCCAAGCCCGGCCTCAGAACATCTGTCATCGGTCCTGTGCCTGACATCTCAGGTCCTGGATGAAGGGCCTCTCAACCTTACTGGGCTGAGCCAGCTTTCTGAGAGCTTCCTGAACACACCATCTCCTGTTGTCCTCTCGGGGCCAGGCACCCCAATGGCGCCTGAGACCAGCACTCCAGCCACTGCCACCTCCACAGTCCCTGTCCCCTTTACACCTGAGACCATGGACATGCCTCAGAGTGACTGAGAACATTGTCAGAGACTGAGTTGTTACCTGTTGACTTTATCATTGCTTGGGACACTTTTCTTGGTTCCTTTTGCTTTTTAAATAAAGTCCTACATTTACTTAACTGTTATTAATAAAGGTTATCTTTGCTTCACACACTTGAGTCATTTCTTTTACTTAATAAAGTCTTGGTGGAAAGTTTTAGAAAATGGTTAAACCTTTGCATGGTTATGGGATGGGCAGGGATACCTGTGGGATGGGTAATAGCTGTGGGATGGGCAGGGATACCTGTGGGATGGGTAATAGCTGTGGGATGGGCAGGGATACCTGTGGGATGGGTAATAGCTGTGAGATGGGTAATAGCTGTGGGATAGATAAGCCTCCAGTGCAAACATAGTGGGACTGTATGGTCCACCCTCCCAGGTGCCACACCTATGGCCCTTTATTATCAATAACAATTTAATCATTGATCCACACATTTCAACATAAACAAAACTCTTTATTAATGCCCTATTCATTGTAGGGCCACTCAACATACATGGCACAACCTCATCAGTGTGATGAGACAGGCTGAAGAAAGCATCCATTAAGCATCTACCATCCTGTCTTGCCACTCCACTGCTCCAGCTGGGGAGTTGCACCAGTGTTTCAGGAGGTTGTGCTGCTTCTTTCCTTCACGTGAAGCTCTGTTGGAGCCTGGTACAACAGGGCTGCTGTACTGAAAGTGAGATCCAGGTGATTTCCTCCCCCTTTTTATAGGAAATGTCGGTTTTCCGCTCGGTGTCCTTCCACATCCTCCAGGCATCCTCCAGACATCCTAAATATATGAGATACATCCCCTATATGAACGTTTTTCCATTTTAATGCTTTATATCCGAGCTGCATCCGCTTTCATCCTTTCTACGTCTGTGCTACTAACGCTGTGTGTCCGTTCCACGTCCATTTTGCTTCCTCCCTGTGTCCGCTTTCCGCTGGAGTGGATTTGAGTTGCACAAATGCGCAGCGGATGCCTAGCGGATATAGCGGATGTGTAACAGAAGATGATGGATGTATAATGGATGTTCCCCGTATGCGTAGTGGATGTAGAACGGACGCGTTGGATACTTCATCCGCTCAAAAAGTTTTGTGCAGCTCAAAACTTTTTGAGTGGATGAAATCACAGTAGACGGATGCTGGACGGATAGAGAGTATGAAAAATGTATGCAGTGAGTACACAATGGATGCATCGCTTTTTCCAACTGATGGGAAGGTTTTTTGTCCATTTTACATCCTCTTTGCATCCATTGGTGCAGTGTGACATGGGCTTTAAATTTGGTACTAGTCAGTGTATTATTGGTTTCTGATATCTTTACATGTTGAGGTAAGTATGACTGAGGAAGCAGTAAAATCCAAAGAAAAGTTGTATACTGAGGTTCTCACAGAAAGAGTTTTGCAACTTGGAAATAAGCAGAACAACCTATCTCCATGGTCATGGCTGTATACTTTAAACAAGTATCTAACAGTAGCTAATAGGAACTATTTATTTGTTTGTTAAATTTGCATGCTATCTTAATCACAAAACATTTAGTAGCTAACAAGATACAAAAATACAAATATAAAAAAACTTAAGATAGATCCATCCCAAAACAAATCACTGACATCAGGCCTAAAAACACTGGAAAAAAATTACTTTTAGCCTTTTCTGAAATGCTGCCCATGTTGGATACAAATGGATATCCAATAGAATTCATTTCAGAAAAGCATCATCATCACAGAAAAACAGGTCTTCAAGAATTTGGCTCTCCTAACATGAGTAGAAAACTGGCTGTTTTCCTGTCACGAATGCAATGGTTGAGCTGACACTGGTGAGAATATGTAGGTCTACAGATACTAGGTACCAGTCATAAAGGCTTTATAGATTCATACCAGCTTTAAATTTAATTTGGAAGCCAATAGAAAGCTGCTGCAGGATCTATAAATTAGGTATAAAATGAACTAAACTATCAACTCCTTGAATACTATGGCTGCATTTTCCACCAGCTAAAGCTTCTAAGGAGTCTTGCCATGTGTTGCACTAATCTAAGTGAGTGGCATTTAGGGTGTCAGCTGCTTAAAGAGTGGATCAGATCAAGCTTGCTATCCTTGGCTCTTGACAAAAGTCATCAACCAAAGCGACTAATGGCATCTCTGTTCTCCATTCAAACCTGAACTCTGACTAATATGAGTGCAGATAAACTGCATCATTTAAGGCAGGAGTGTCAAACTTGTGGCCCGTGGCCCAGATGTATCATGTACTGGCCACCCCCACCCCCAGTTTAGTGAAGGGGGAAAAAGTTGTGATATGTCACATAATGACAACATTTTGTTGCGAGTTTGACATTCCTGATCCAAGGTGTTCATTCATTGGCCCTGCACCACCATCACCTTACAACAAAGAGTAAATTGAGGATCAGCAGTAGCTGTTTAATCCCTATGGATCCAGAGACAGCTTTAATTTTTCCTTAAGACTGCCAGCATCAACCCTTCCTGCAATGAGGCATATAAATAATAACTAGAAAACTCAATCCACTCTATTAGTGAATTGAAACCCCGACTCTTCCATACATCTTTTATTTAGTGAGGATTATTCAGATTAATTGGAAGGTGGATTGTCTCTTTTTTATGAATTCCTGCTCATTTTCTCATCTTTTCCTGCTTAATTTACCCTTGAACTATTTTCAATTGTCTACTTTGTATATGTAACTTTTCCTCCTTTTTATCCTTCACTGTTCAAATTCAGAATAATGGAAAGAGAAGCATCTAATTATTTCAAACATGGAGGCACTCATCCATAACTCACAATATTTTCTCTGTCTTCAGGAAGCAGTTTTAATAAACCATTCTAAAGGGATTCATATTTACTCATCAGCACAGCTTGAAGCTGATCTTATGATATGTCCTCCAGGCTTTTCCTACTTCTTGGAGAGATTTCAACCATGTTAGCTTCATATAATTTAGAAAATCAATTTGGACATAACTTGTCAAGTATATATGTGGCTACAAGTGTCCACAGGAGAAAACTTTACCAAGGATATAAAATGGACTTAAATATTGCATCACACCATTTGGGGTGCATGTCTACTTTGTTTAAAGGCTGCTAAACTATTTTTGGTAGAAGTATTATGATCAAAGGATAGAGATGTAAATACAAGAATTAAACAAATAGAATAATTTTACATCTTGATTTTTTTTATCTTCCCTTCCTAGACATTACTAAAGCCCATGTCACACTGAACCAACAGATGCAAAGAGGAAGTAAAACGGACAAAAAAACCTTGCCATCCATTGCTTAACGCGATGTATCCGTTCTGTACTCACTGCCTCCGTTTTGCTTCCTCTCTATCTGTCCAGAATCCGTTTATGGACGTTTCATCCGCTCAGAAAGTTTTGGGTTGCCTAAAACTTTTGCACAGAAAATATATCCAGTTCGTCCATTCTGCATCCGCTACGCATCCGCTACGCATCCGCTACGCATCCCTTACGCATCTGCTATATCCGCTATGCATCCGCTACGCATCCACGCAACTCCATCCGCTCCATCGGTAAACGGACACAGGGAGGAAGTGGAACGGATGCAGAATGGATGCAGAACGGATGCCTAGCGGATGCAGCACGGAAACAAAGCATTTAAAATGGAAAAAACGTTCGCAGAGGGGACCTATCTCGGATATTAAGGATGCCCAGAGGATGCCTAGAGGATGCCTAGCGGAAAACCTATACTGCCTATAAAAAGGGGGAGCAACTCGCCTGCATCGCACTTTCAGAACAGCAGCCCAGTGGTGCAGACCTCTGCAGCCTTCATCTGCCTCTTCCTCTTCCACAGCATCCAGTCATGTCCACTGTGGATTGTAACAAAGTCCTTTCGGCAGCCACCATCATTCTGCAACAGTGCGAAGCCATCTGCAGGCTCTGTGAACACTACTGCGAGAAGAAAAGGAGCCACCCAAAAAGAGTCTGGGTCCAAAGATGGTTCACCAGTAGAGCGGAGGACGGACTGTACAACAAGCTGATGGTGGAGCTCAGGAGCGAAGATACTCAGGCGTTCCAGAACTTCATGAGGATGCCTCCAGCCATGTTTGATGAAGTTGTGCAGGCCTGACACCCAGGTTGACCAAGGCAAACACCAGCTTCCGGCCCAGCCTGGAACCTGGGCTCAAGGTGGCACTCACTCTGCGCCACCTGGCCTCAGGGACCTCCTACAGGAGCATGCAGAACGGCTGGAGGGTGCCATCCAACACCATCAGCATTGTGGTCAGAGAAGTGGTGCAGGCCATCATCGAAGAATACAAGGAGGAGCTCCTCCAGTACCCCTCCACTGAAGAAGGATGGAAGAAAGTTGCAGAGCAGTGGTATCAGAAGTGGAACTTCCCCCACACCGTTGGAGCCATAGATGGCAAGCACGTGGCCTGCAAATCTCCAGCCAACTCAGGGTCCACTTATTTCAACACCAAAGGCTTCTTCAGCATCATCCTCTTCGCCATGGTCGATGCTGACTACAAGTTCATGTACATCGATGCTTCAGGAAACGGCTCATCTTCAGATGCCCAGGTGTACAACGCCAGTCACCTCAAGGAGGGGCTGGAACGCAACCTCATCGTGGGCTTCCCAGATCCAGAACCCCTGCCCAACGACACATAAGATGTGCCCTACTTCATCGTGGGGGATGACGACTTCTCCCTCACAACCTACCTCATGAAGCCCTACACTTCCAGACTCCTCACCCGTGAAGAGAGGATCTTCAACTACAGGCTGTCCAGAGCAAGGCAGGTGGTGGAGAACGCCTTTGGCATC
The DNA here is from genome assembly GCA_015471245.1 of Laticauda colubrina. NCBI lineage: Eukaryota > Metazoa > Chordata > Lepidosauria > Squamata > Elapidae > Laticauda > Laticauda colubrina. The sequence continues at coordinate 2,086,541 of BLBF01000026.1, read as the reverse complement.
CTGGCCAACAGGTTCCAGGTACTTCTCACCATGCAGCATTGCCCAGAGACCGTGAGGAGGATCATGGAAACTTGCTGCATCCTGCACAATCTCATGCGCACCCGCTACCCAGTCTTACAGAACAGGTTCGTGGATCTCCAACAAGCCAATGGGGTCATGGAGCCTGGGGAATGGAGGCAAGGGCAAAACCTGATCGACACTGAGGATGTGCAAGGCCCCAACAGAGCCTCACATGAAGCGAAGAAGCAGCGCAACCTCCTGAGACACTGGTGCAACTCCCCAGCTGGAGCAGTGGAGTGGCAAGACAGGATGGTAGATGCTTAATGGATGCTTCCTTCAGCCTGTCTCATCACACAGATGAGATTGGGCCATGTATGTTTGGTTGGCCTAAAATGAATAGGGCGTTTAATGAAGAGTTGTGTTTTTGTTGACATGTGTGCTTAATTATTACATTATTATTGATAATAAAGGGCCGTAGGTGTGGCACCTGGGAGGGTGGACCATACAGTCCCACTATGCTTGCACTGGAGGTTTATCTATCACACAGCTAACCTAACCCATCCCACAGCTATTACCCATCCCACAGGTATCCTAACCCATTCCAAAGCTATCCTTTCCCATCCCACAAGCATGCAAAGGCTTAAACCATTTCTAACAGTTTCCAGCAAGACTTTATTAAAAAAAAGAAATGAAGCAAGTGTGTGAATCATAAATAGACTTTATTAACAACAAGCTATAAGACAAAAATGAGTCTCTGGCACTCCTCTTGGTCGCTCAGTCCCAGGGGTGAAGGGTGCAGGTGCTGTGGAGGTGGCTGGTGCTGGAGTGCTTGTCAACAGCTCCTCCAGAAGCAGAAGCAGCAGAAGCACCAGCCCCAGAAGAGCGAGCCCGTGCTGCAGAAGCCCTAGCAGAACCAGAGTGAGGGCCAGGGGGCGGGATGGTAGCCCTGTCCCTCTTGCCAGGGCTGGCAGCAGATGGCTGAGGCTTGCTGTGCTTCCGCATGGTTGTGGGGTTGCTGGCTGGCAGGGAGGCTGGCAGGAACCAAGACTGGCAGAAAGGCTGGCAGGGAGGCTGGCAGGCAGGCAGGCACCAAGGCTGGCAGGCAGACATGAACCAAGGCTGGCAGGAAGGCTGGCAGGCAGACATGAACCAAGGCTGGCAGGAAGGCTGGCAGGCAGACATGAACCAAGGCTGGCAGGAAGGCAGGCAGCAAGGCTGGCAGGGAGGCTGGCAGGGAGGCTGGCAGCAAGGCTGGCAGCAAGGCTGGTAGCAAGGCTGGCAGCAAGGCTGGCAGGCAGACATGCAGGCAGACATGCAGGCAGGGCAGGCAAGGCAGTCAATGTGTCCGGCAGCAGGTCTTTCCTCTGAATGGCGTCCTGCTTCTGAGCTGCTTCCGTTATATCCACGGGGCTGACGCAATGCATCCTCCCCGCATGCACAGTGAATGCCAGGCATCCGTTAGGCTTCCGCTGTGCATCCGCTAGGCTTCCGCTCTGCATCCGCTTCACCCGTTCGGCGTCCGCTCTGCATCCGCTCTTTCCGTTCCGCGTCTGCTTCGCTGAGGCCCCCTGGAAGCCCTGCGGATGTGCCACCCACTCCCATCCGCTCCCATCTGCTTCCATCCACTGGGCTTCCGTTCCGCATCCGCCCTGCATCCTCCCCGCGTCCGTGTTATCCGCTCTGGTTATGCAAATTTTCACCCCTTTTGAGTGCGGATAACAACGGATGGAACATTTTGCTCGTCTGCTGTGTCCTTTTTGCATCCGTTGGCCAGTGTGACATGGGCTTAACTTTTAGTTTTTCTTCATTTTGATTTTTTGCTCACTGATAATGAACATTCTATTTTGCAACATCTCTTTTGTAAATTGTCTGTGACAAATATCTATAAAGCCTGGAGAATTATAAAATAGCCATTGCCATTTGTTACATTGGCTTTACAGAAAAAGAGCATCAAATATATGCTATGAATTTTAAGAAAAAGCCAAATATACAAGAAACAGTGAAAGCATAGTTCTTACATTCCTGACACAAGATGAGATGAAACAAGTGAAAGCATTATTTTAGACACATTTTACTGAAATACCAACCTGTTCTGATATTATTTGGGAAGGCCAAGTACTTAGATAAGTGAACTGAACCAACTACTTACTTTCTAAACAACATTTTGGATTAATATTGGAGGAATTATATATCCAATTTTTCCTATTAACTCCCCATTCATTGGCTGGAAACATAGCTTATTAAATAAGTGTTGTATATTCTTCTGCTGAACTTTAATATAGCCAACAACACACATGCATATGACAGTAATGGTGATTAACTTTATGATTGCTAAGTTACAAGTACAAATACATATCTTAATAAAAATTATCCTAAGAAATTAAAGGGTGGTTAATGAGTCATAAAGCACTTCCAGCTGTAGTAAAGCACCTCATTCCTCCCATGGTCATGTGATTGTAATTTGGATGCTGGCACACTTATGCCCAGTGGTCAAGCAAGCTAAACATGTGATCACTATTTGCAATTTTCTCTGCCAGCTTCTCCGGAAAGTCAATGGGGAAACCGGCAGGAAAGATTGCAAGCCATTGCTATTTGCTAGGAAGATTCCTTCTCATCTCTAGGGACTGACTGAAAGATGAGATTTCCAGCCCAACAAAGTATTTCCCCTCTCCTCTGTTTGTTGGGGGTGGGGGAATCTTTCATTGGGCTGTAGGAATGGAGTTAAAATCCTGAAGGTTTCCCCCCAGTGGCTAGAGGGGACAGGAAATTTCACTGGGCTGCAGGAATAGAGCTATAAAATCTTCAGATTTTTAAATTCTTTTCTGTAGCCAGCAAACGATTTCCCTTCAGTGGATAGAAGGGAAAGACAATCTTTTGTTGAACTGCAGGAATGAAGATTTTAGCTTATAGAGTCTAAAACCCTGAAGAAATTCTGTGGATCTTCCCAGCCCCCCCCCCCATTCTATTCCCCCAAGGCACCCCTTACCTGGCACTCCACTCACTTAACAACCTGGAAGGTTGCTTAATGACCGCAAACAGGAGTCCTGGGATTCCAATCATTGAGCAAAGTGGTCATGTGGACATCTTACTTAAGGCCCTGTCACAACTGCCCAACGGATACAAAACGGACACAACGGCTGAGAAAAATGTTCCATCCGTTGTTATCCGCTCTCACAAGGGGCAAAAATTTGCATAACCGGAGCGGATAACACGAACGGGGGGAGGACGCAGGGCGGATGGAAAGCGGATGCGGAACGGAAGCCCAGTGGATGGAAGCGGGTGGGAGTGGATGGCACATTCGCTAGGCTTCCGGGGGACCTCAGCAAAGTGGATGTGGAACGGATACAGCGGATGCAGAGCGGATACACAGCGGATGAAGCGGATGCACAGCGGATGCACAGCGGATGCACAGCGGAAGCCTAGCGGATGCCAAGCGTTAGTTGCGCATGCGGGGAGGATGCATTGCATCAGCCCCACGGATATAACGGAAGCAGCTCGGAAGCAGGGCGACATTCAGAGGAAAGACCTGCTTCCAGACACATCGACTGCCTTGCCTGTCCTGCCTGTATGTCTGCCTGCAAGCCTTGCTGCCAGCCTTGCTGCCAGCCTCCCTGCCAGCCTTGCTGTCTGCCTGCCTGCCAGCCTTGCTGCCAGCCAGTCTGCCTGTCAGCCTTGCTGCCTGCCTGCCTGCCTGCCAGCCTTGGTGCCTGCCAGCCTGCCTGCCAGCCTTCCTGCCAGCCTTGGTGCCTGCTTTCCTGCCAGCCTTGGTGCCTGCCAGCCTGCAAGCCTGCCTGCCAGCCTTGATGCCTGCCTCCCTGCCAGCCTTGCTGCCAGCCTTGGTTCCTGCCAGCCTCCCTGCCAGCCAGCAACCCCACAACCATGCTGAAGCACAGCAAGCCTCAGCCATCTGCTGCCAGCCCTTGCAAGAGGGACAGGGCTACCATCCCGGCCCCTGGCCCTCACTCTGGTTCTGCTGGGGCTTCTGCAGCATGGGCTCGCTCTTCTGGGGCTGGGGCTTCTGCTGCTTCTGCTTTTGGAGGAGCTGATGACAAGCACTCCAGCACCAGCCACCTCCACAGCACCTGGACCCTTCACCCCTGAGACTGAGCGACCAAGAGGAGTGCCAGAGACTCATTTTTGTTTTATAGCTTCTTGTTAGTAAAGTCTATTTTTGATTCATACACTTGCTTCGTTTCTTTTTTTTAATAAAGTCTTGGTGGAAACTTTTAGAAATGGTTTAAGCCTTTGCATGCTTGTGGAACGGGTTAAGATAGTAGTGGGATGGGTTGAGATAGCTGTGGAATGGGCAGGGATACCTTTGGGATGGGTAATAGCTATGGGATAGATAAACCTCCAGTGCAAGCATAGTGGGACTGTATGGTCCACCCTCCCAGGTGCCACACCTATGGCCCTTTATTATCAATAACAATGTAATCATTGATCCACACATTTCAACATAAACACAACTCTTTATTAAATGCCCTGTTCATTGTCGGGCCACTCAACATACATGGCCCAATCTCATCAGTGTGATGAGACAGGCTGAAGGAAGCATCCATTAAGCATCTATCAACCTGTCCTGCCACTCCACCACTCCAGCTGGGAAGTTGCACCAGTGTTTCAGGAGGTTGCGCTGCTTCTTCCCTTCACGTGAGGCTCTGTTGGGGCCTTGCACATCCTCAGTGTCTATCAGGTTTCGCCCTTGCCTCCATTCCCCAGGCTCCATGTCCCCATTGCCTTGTTGGAGGTCCACGAGCCTGTTCTGCAAGACGGGGTAGCGGGTGCGCATGAGATTGTGCAGGATACAGCAAGCTTCCATGATCCTCCTCACGGTCTCTGGGTGATGCTGCATGGTGGTGAGAAGTACCTGGAACCTGTTGGCCCGGATGCCAAAGGCGTTCTCCACCACCCGCCTTGCCCTGGACAGCCTGTAGTTGAAGATCCTCTCTTCACGGGTGAGGAGTCTGGAAGTGTAGGGCTTCATGAGGTAGGTTGTGAGGGAGAAGTCGTCATCCCCCACGATGAAGTAGGGCACATCTTATGTGTCGTTGGGCAGGGGTTCTGGATCTGGGAAGCCCACGATGAGGTTGCATTCCAGCTCCTCCTTGAGGTGACTGGTGTTGTATACCTGGGCATCTGAAGATGAGCCATTTCCTGAAGCATTGATGTACATGAACTTGTAGTCAGCATCGATCATGGCGAAGAGGATGATGCTGAAGAAGCCCTTGTAATTGAAATAAGTGGACCCCAACTTGGCTGGAGCTTTGCAGGCCACGTGCTTGCCATCTATGGCTTCAACGGTGTGGGGGAAGTTCCACTTCTGATGCCACTGCTCTGCAACTTTCTTCCATCCTTGTTCAGTGGAGGGGCACTGGAGGAGCTCCTCATTGTATTCTTCGATGATGGCCTGCACCACTTCTCTGACCACAATGCTGATGGTGGTGGGTGGCAACCTCCAGCCGTACTGCATGCTCCTGTAGGTGGTCCCTGAGGCCAGGTGGCGCAGAGTGAGTGCCACCTTGAGCCCAGGGTCCAGGCTGGGCCGGAAGTTGGTGCTTGCCTTGGTCAACCTGGGTGTCAGCCGCTGCACAACTTCGTCAAACATGGCTGGAGGCATCCTCATGAAGTTCTGGAATGCACGAGTGTCTTTGTTCCTGAGCTCCACCATCAACTTGTTGTACAGTCTGTCCTCTGCTCTTCTGGTGAACCATCTTCGTACCCAGACGCTTCTTGGCCTCCCCTTTATCTTCTCGTAGTAGAGTTCACAGAGCCTGTAGATGGCTTTGCACTGTTGCAGAAGGATGGTGGCTGCCAAAAGGACTGTGTTACGATCCACGGTGGACATGACTAGATGCTGTGGAAGTGGAAGAGTCAGATGAAGGCTGCAGAGGTTTGCACCAGGGCTGCTGGTCTAAAAGTGAGATCCAGATTTGTTGCTCCCCCTTTTTATAAGCAGTATAGGTGTCCCTTTGCATCCTCTAGGCATCCTCTAGGCATCCTGTAGACATCCTTAATATCTGAGATAGGTCCCCTCTGCGGACGTTTTTTCCGTTTTACATGCTTTGTTTCCATGCTGCATCCGCTAGGCATCCGTTCTGCATCCATTCCGCATTCGTTCCACTTCCTCCCTGCTTCCGAGAGGATGCGAGTTGCGCGGATGTGGAACGGATGCCTAGCGGATATAGCGGATGCGTAACAGATGCAGAACGGATTCATCGCGGATGCAGAATGGACGAATTGGATACATTTTCTGCGCAAAAGTTTTGAGCAGCTCAAAACTTTCTGAGCAGATGAAACGTCCATAAACAGATGCTGGACGGATAGAGAGGAAGCAAAACGGAGGCAGTGAGTACATCGCGTTAACCAATGGATGGCAAGCTTTTTTGTCTGTTTTACATCCTCTTTGCATCCGTTGGTGCAGTGTGAGAGGGGCTTTAATAATTTCTTCACTCAATGACTGAGATTCCAGCTGTAATTGTGACCATAAGTTAAATACTTCTATTCACCTATGATACTAAAACACATATGGACAGTAGTATGCCTTGACTAGAAGTTGAAAAATGGCAACTTAGTTTGAATAAGTTACTTGAGTAAGCAGTGAAATGTTTCAAAGCAAACAAGAAAAGAAGTCCAGTTGCAATGACTCAACTTCCAAACAATACCTGAATGACTGAGAACTTTCAACAACAGTATGCCTTGAGTATAATTCCTCAAGATAAGATTCCAAAATCCAAGTAATGAAAGAGTCAAGCTCTGAATCATAAAGAGATGCTAATGGATAGTTGATTCAAAATAAATCATCGAATAGCACATGTCTACAGAATCTATATTAATAAAGACATGTCTGAGTTGTAGCTTTCTTCCTTTTGGTATGGATATTCAATGGCAATAATTGTGACATACACTGCTCAAAAAAATGAAGGGAACACAAAAATAAGACATCCTAGATCTTAATGAATGAAATATTCTTATTAAATACTTTGTTCATTACATAGTTGAATGTGCTGACAACAAAATCACACAAAAATTATCAATGGAAATCAAATTTAGTAACCCATGGAGGTCTGGATTTGGAGTTACACTCAAAATTAAAGGGGAAAAAAACACTACAGGCTGATCCAAGTTTGATGTAATTTCCTTAAAACAAGTCAAAATGAGACTCAGTAGTGTGTGTGGCCTCCACGTGCCTGTATGACCTCCCTACAATGCCTGGGCATGCTCTCGATGAGGTGGTGGATGGTCTCCTAAAAGATATCCTCCCACACCTGGACTAAGCATTCCCCAACTCCTGGACAGTCTGTGGTGCAACATGATATTGGTGGATGGAGCGAGACATGATGTCCCAGATGTGCTCAATTGGATTCAGGTCTGGGGAATGGGTGGACCAGTCTGTAACATCAATGCCTTCGTCTTGCAGGAACTGCTGACACACTCCAGCCACATGAGGTCTAGCACTGTCTTGCATTAGAAGGAACCCAGGGCCAACCACACCAGCATATGGTCTCACAAGGGGTCTGAGGATCTCATCTCGGTACCTAATGGCAGTCAGGCTACCTCTGGAGGGCACATGGATGGCTGCGCGGTCCCCTAATAAAATGCCAACCCACACCATAACTGACTCACTGCCAAACTGGTCATGCTGGAGGATGTTGCAGGCAGAACGCTCTCCACAGCATCTCCAGACCCTGTAACATCGGTCACATGTGCTCAGTATGAACCTGCTTTCATCTGTGAAGAGCACACGGCGCCAGTGGAGAATTTGCCAATCTTGGTGTTCTCTGGCAAATGCCAAACATCCTGCACAACCCCCACCTGTGGATGTTGGGCCCTCATACCACCCTCATGGAGTCTGTTTCTGACCATTTGAGCAGCCACATGCACATTTGTGGCCCACTGGAGGTTATTTTGCAGGGCTCTGGCAGTGCTTCTCCTGTCCTTCCTTGCACAAAGGTGGAGGTAGCGGTCCTGATGCTGGGTTGTTGCCCTCTTATGGCCTCCTCCACGTCTCCTGATCTACTGGCCTGTCTCCTGGTAGCACCTCCATGATCTGGACATTACGCTAACAGACACAGCAAACTTTGCCACAGCTCGCATTGATGTGCCATCCTGGATGAGCTGTACTACCTGAGCCACTTGTGTGGGTTGTAGACTCCGTCTCATGCTACCACTAGAGTGACAGCACCATCAGCATTCAAAAGTGACCAAACCATAAGCCAGAAAGCATAGGAACTGAGAAGTGGTATGTGGTCACCACCTGCAGAACCACTCCTTTATTGGGGGTGTCTTGCTAACTGCTTATGCTTTCCACCTGTTGTCAATTCCATTTGCACAACAGCATGTAAAATTGATTGTCAGTCAGTGTTGCTACCTAAGTGGACAGTTTGATTTCACAGAAGTGTGATTGACTTGGAGTTACATTGTGTTGTTTAAGTGTTCCCTTTATTTTTTTGAGCAGTGTATTAAAATTGTTATGATTAACGCTGAACAGTCAAAAGAAAATAATCAATGAATACTGAGAGGTTCCATTTTTTCATCTAAATAACATTTTCCCACATAACATTTTACAATAGGCATAATTCCAAAAGCATAAATTAATACAAAATATTAATAAAGAAGCAGATGAGATACTTAATAAAATTAAAAGCAAAAACAGAAATACCTAAAGCTGGATAAAATACAACCAAATAAGTGAAGAGTGAGATAAGACTATGTACTAAGTTTTAGAGCCTGAGGCTTGAAGGTGACTTTTTGTATTCAGTTAGTCTATATAATCACCATCCTCTTTCAATGAGAGGCAATACAGTAGGATTAGGTTGGGGAGACTCAGATGAATTTTTTTGCCGGTCAATGTTGACTCCAGGTCCACAGTCACTCTTGTGGGGTTCCCTGGTTTTCAGAAGTTCTGGAGGCAAAATGACAGATTAGATGTGTAGACCACTGTGGCCAATCCAATCAAACATATAAAAAGTAGGTGTTAAGATTACGTTATGGAGATAAGTGAAAGAATGGAATATTTTTCTGCTCTTGTTGCATTTGCAATTAGCCAACAAATGCCCTTTCTTATTCACTCCCTATTGGGAAGGAAAGGAACAAAATAAACACCAACAGAGTCAATTTAAGGAATTTTCTGATCAGTAAAATTATTCAGCTTAGCTTGAGTTGGATTTCAAAAGGGAAGGCCCAGATGAGATGCCTGAGGTAATTTGAATAATATATAAAACTAATCCCATTATTAAGAAAACTCCCATTAAAAAAAGACTAGCCTAGTTTAGTCAACACTCACTTTTAAGTAGCCAATAAAATTATATCCAGGAAAGCCCTTGGAATCATGTTGCTAGATAATGGTTTTGGGTTGTTGCACGGGGAGAAAAGAGTACAGTAAATGATGGCATGTATGTCTTAGCTTCATCATTCAAATGATGTGAATAATGTGATTTCCATCTTTTGTGCAATGACACAAAGGTATCATGGGTGTATACAACTTCATCAATGTCTATCAGACACTAGTGATAGTAGTTGTATTCACACTTTCTGTATGCTGAGACATGTTACTTGTTAGGTTAGACTTAGTTTTCAACATTGTGCTGTCATGCTATATTTAATTAGGATTTGTAAATTCAACCAGAATACTTTATTTCACATGATATAAAAAGTCAGGAACCATGATGTGCAGTTCCATTATAGCTGAATGCTTTCCAGCAAGAACATGTCTCTCACCTGCAAATAGCAAGGAATCCTAACCCTAAATCTATGGCTTTTAGATAATGCTAAAAAGCTTTTAGCTCTAGCTACAGCTATGTCAGGAGCGCAAGTAACTGAAACAATGGAAGCAAAAAAACATTCAGCAATTACAGTCCAGCTTCCAAGGCTTTTGCCATCAGTTACTTAGAGATGTACAAACACCTTTCTCTTTCCCTCCCTCACTCTTTCTTTCACTGGCAAGAATGTAAGATCTGAAGAAAAATATGCAGTACATTAAGAGTATGTGATTTAGGAATTAAGCAAAGATTAAAGTTTATGCATGCTAGTATTTTAAATGTAGTATTAATGCAGATTTAAGATCATTCTTAAAAATCAAGTAATTTTATGACACTGGACTCTGCTCCAGTTGGAGGCTATAAACACTAAAAGCCAAATTTTTTAGAATAGAAAATAAGTTTCAAAATCTTTGCAATGCTTAGTGCTGCCACCTTTTGGTCATTTTTAGAAACTTCTTCCTCAGAAGAATATTCCAAATGTCATCTTACAGTAATAACCCACAGAGTTATTTTGTTGTAGATATTATTTTACACCTCTGATTTTGTTAGACCGTAGATTTTTAAAGACAGGGGTTCTTTTTGCATTACATGCTTGCCTATGTTAATCTTGAACATGAAGTATTCAAATTACCAGATTATTTGAATTTGCATGATGAGCTGAATCATAAAGTGATCACATGAACTCCAGTCACATGGAATACTTAAATTAAAATGCAGTTGGTTAACTTGTGATTCAATGGGTCATGCTGATAGAGGCACAGTTAATATTAGTAAAGAAGTGAAAAGACTTTGCATAATAAGGGGTCATATGAACAAAAACCAAGAACAAAATATAACTATTGAATGATAAAGAAATGGGGAAAATTTACTCAGCATACTACCAAAACCCTCATTCCCATAACTTTAACCTGGGAAACAGTGCATCGTAGAGCAACAATTGCATCAAATGGGTTAATTTTCAAAATGCATCCAAAATCTGGGACCCATGACTCCTAAGGGAATGACATTTGGGAAAGTTCTGACTGCTCCAGGGCTGCCAAGCTGTTGCTACTTCAGCTCTCCTGTGTTACTGCCATGATTATGTTAAATGACCACATCATCTTGAGGTTCAAGATACTACAGTAAAAGAAATTGGAGCACAGTCCTAAATGTATAAATTTCAACAAACTTAGAGATTCCATGGATAGAAATTCTCATACCAAAGGAACACAAGTGGATGGGAACTGCTCAAAAATAAAATACCGGCAATTGTACATGATTCCTACAGAAAAAAGATTAAGAAGATTTGTTTTTTTTTTAAAGTTTTTAACTGATCTAGGGACTGAAAGGATCTAGGGACTGATATGAATAGGAAATAGAAAACGGATGCAATTACCAAGGAGATCTATAACCAAGTGATTAATATATAAAAATTCATGAAGGAAATTGAAAGCAACCAAGACTTTTTCAGCTATGTCGCTAATTAATTTTTTGAAAAAAGAACAAAGGGCTTGAGCCACTGCTAGGAGATAGCAGGATAGCAACAGGTAATGTGTGACAGAGTAAGGATAGAACCCCTCAATACCTATTTTGTTTCAGTATTCTCCCTGAAGAGCTTCTGGGCATGGCACAAATGCAACAGTCAAATAAGCAAGGAATGTCCCTTTAATACATCCAACTTTGCCCCCAATGTCCAAGCTACCTTCAGTTGGAGAAAAAAACTCTTCCAAGAACAGTCTTTTAAGTGGAGGAAATTCAGTCCAAAACAAAGTACAAACAAACTGTAAATAAAAATCCACACAAACCACACTGCAGTAATTAACTTGACAGGGCAGGAGAAGGAATTGCAGACTTTAAAGCCCAGCAGAACACAGTTGGGAGGACACCAGGAACCCAGATAAGCCTCAGTGATACCAGATAATTCACAATTTGCTCCCAATAACTTTGCTGTGTGCAGCTTCCCTTTTTAAACAGTGTTCCCAGCTCCAGTTAATGAAGGGAATCAGGGCCCTTTTCTTCCCTATAAGCCACACAACTCATGTTGCTCCTTTCTCCATTCCTCCCTGTGTGCCCCAAGATGAAGAAGGGGTGGGCAAAGGTCTTCCTCCAAATTCCCTCTCCCTTGCTCTACCTCACCCCTGCTCTGCCCAGCTGGCCTTGCCCTTCCCCCCAGTTTCTTCCACAGCCAATGGAACCACACTCCCACTCCCTGTCAGCTACTCGGTCTCCTCCAAATCAGATTCTGATAAGGGCATGACAGGTTCTATGTTCAAATATGTGTTGAATAAATAACTGATAAAAAAAAGTATACCAACCTACGATAAGTAAAAAATAGTTCGGGAGAATCTGCTAAATGAACAGGTTTAAGCTACCAGAACCAAACCAATTAAAGCTAAGGATTTTGAAGACTTATGAATATAAAACTTATGAATATAAGTTTTCTGATATTTTTGAAAAAAACATGGAGTGTGGGCATATTGCCAGAAGATTCAAGAAGAGCAAAATATTTCTCTCTCATAAAGGGGGAAGAGAGAGAAGCCAGGTAACTGCAAACTTGCCAGCTTTATGTTGTCATTGGAATAAATTATTAAAAAGTCAGGAATAAATTATTTAAAAGTTAGTTTAAGGGTCTTAAAATAATACATTGCTTGGAAAGAACCAGCTGAATGTAATAAAAATAAGTTGTGTTAAATCAATCTTCCTTTTTTGTTAGAATACCACAGTTGACCATAGGAATATGATGGACATGGTGTTACCTTCAGCAAAACATTCAACACAATCTCCTGTGAAGTTTGTTATCGACATTGACAAATGAGGGTTGGACTAGGTTACCGTTAGATAAATATAGAACCAACTGAATGTTTGAACCCAATGAATGGGTACATTAATGGGTTGGCAACTATCTGAAACACCAAGTGACCTATTTCAGGGCTTTCTTTTTGACTGACTGATTTCTACTGACATGGTTACATGCTGAAAACTACATTTTTCCAAGTGCAGACAATAATTAGATTTTTAAGCCCATGTCACACTGAACCAATGGATGCAAAGAGGATGTAAAACGGACAAAAAAGCTTGCCATCCGTTGGAAAATGCGATGTACTCACTGCCTCCGTTTGGCTTCCTCTCCATCCGTCCAGCATCCGTTTATTGACGTTTCATCCGCTCCGAAAGTTTTGGGCTGCCCAAAAACTTTTTGCGCGGAAAATGTATCCAGTTCATCTGTTCTGCATCCGCTACGCATCCGCTACGCATCCGCTACGCATCCGCTAGGCATCTGCTACGCATCCGCGCAACTCCATCCGCCCGGACGTAGGGAAGAAGCGGAACGGATGCAGAACGGATGCAGAACGGATACCTAGCGGATGCAGCAGGGAAACAAAGCGTAAACGGAAAAAAAGTTCGCAGAGGGGACCTATCTCGGATATTAAGGATGCCCAGAGGATGCCTAGAGGATGCCTAGTGGAAAACCTATACTGCCTATAAAAAGGGGGAGCAACTCATCTGCATCTCACTTTCAGAACAGCAGCCCAGCGGTGCAGACCTCTGAAGCCTTCATCTGGCTCTTCCTCTTCCACAGCATCCAGTCATGTCCACCGTGGATTGTAACAAAGTCCTTTCGGCAGCCACCATCATTCTGCAACAGTGCAAAGCCATCTGCAGGCTCTGTGAACTCTACTGCGAGAAGAAAAAGAGGCAGCCAAAAAGAGTCTGGGTCCAAAGATGGTTTGCCAGAAGAGCAGAGGACGGACTGTACAACAAGCTGATGGTGGAACTCAGGAACGAAGACACTCGGGCGTTCCAGAACTTCATGAGGATGCCTCCAGCCATGTTTGATGAAGTTGTGCAGAGGCTGACACCCAGGTTGACCAAGGTAAACACCAGCTTCCGGCCCAGCCTGGGCTCAAGGTGGCATTCACTCTGCACCACCTGGCCTCAGGGACCACCTACAGGAGCATGCAGTACGGCTGGAGGGTGCCATCCAACACCATCAGCATTGTGGTCAGAGAAGTGGTGCAGGCCATCATCGAAGAATACAAGGAGGAGCTCCTCCAGTACTCCTCCACTGAAGAAGGATGGAAGAAAGTTGCAAAGCAGTGGTATCAGAAGTGGAACTTCCCCCACATCGTTGGAGCCATAGATGGCAGCACGTGGCCTGCAAAGCTCCAGCCAAGTCGGGGTCCACTTATTTCAATTACAAGGGCTTCTTCAGCATCATCCTCTTCACCATGGTCGATGCTGACTACAAGTTCATGTACATCGATGTTTCAGGCAACGGCTCATCTTCAGATGCCCAGGTATACAACGCCAGTCACCTCAAGGAGGAGCTGGAACGCAACCTAATCGTGGGCTTCCCAGATCCAGAACCCCTGCCCAACGACACGCAAAATGTGCCCTACTTCATCGTGGGGGATGACGCCTTCTCCCTCACAACCTACCTCATGAAGCCCTACACCTCCAGATGCTTCACCCGTGAAGAGAGGATCTTCAACTACAGGCTGTCCAGGGCAAGGCGGGTGGTGGAGAACGCCTTTGGCATCCTGGCCAAAAGGTTCCAGGTACTTCTCACCACCATGCAGCATTGCCCAGAGACCATGAGGAGGATCATGGAAGCTTGCTGCATCCTGCACAATCTCATGCGCACCCACTACCCAGTCTTGCAGAACAGGCTTGTGGACCTCCAACAAGCCAATGGGGACATGGAGCCTGGGGAATGGAGGCAAGGGCAAAACCTGATCGACACTGAGGATGTGCAAGGCCCCAACAGAGCCTCACATGAAGCGAAGAAGCAGCGCAACTTCCTGAGACACTGGTGCAACTTCCCAGCTGGAGCAGTGGAGTGGCAAGACAGGATGGTAGATGCTTAATGGGTGCTTCCTTCAGCCTGTCTCATCACACGGATGAGATTGGGCCATGTATGTTTGATTGGCCTACAATAAACAGGGCGTTTAATAAAGAGTTGTGTTTATGTTGAAATGTGTGGATAATTATTACATTAGTATTGATAATAAAGGGCCATAGGTGTGGCACCTGGGAGGGTGGACCATACAGTCCCACTATGCTTGCACTGGAGGTTTATCTATCCCACTGCTATCCTAACCCATCCCACAGCTATTACCCTTCCCACAGATATCCTAACCCATCCCAAAGCTATCCTTACCCATCCCACAAGCATGCAAAGGCTTAAACCATTTCTAAAAGTTTTCAGCAAGACTTTATTAAAAAAAAGAAATGAAGCAAGTGTGTGAATCAAAACTAGACTTTATTAACAACAAGCTACAAAACAAAAATGAGTCTCTGGCACTCCTCTTGGTAGCTCAGTCTCAGGGGTGAAGGGTCCAGGTGCTGTGGAGGTGGCTGGTGCTGGAGTGCTTTTCATCAGCTCCTCCAGAAGCCCCAGCCCCAGAAGAGCGAGCCCGTGCTGCAGAAGCCCTAGCAGAACCAGAGTGAGGGCCAGGGGGCGGGATGGTAGCTCTGTCCCTCTTGCAAGGGCTGGCAGCAGATGGCTGAGGCTTGCTGTGCTTCCGCATGGTTGTGGGGTTGCTGGCTGGCAGGGAGGCTGGCAGGAACCAAGGCTGGCAACAAGGCTGGCACCAAGGCTGGCAGGAAGGCTGGCAGGCAGGCACCAAGGCTGGAAGGCAGGCAGACAGCAAGGCTGGCAAGAAGGCTGGCAGGAAAGCAGGCACCAAGGCTGGCAGGAAGGTTGGCAGGCAGGCACCAAGGCTGGGAGGCCGATATGAACCAAGGCTGGCAGGAAGGCATGTAGCAAGGCTGGCAGGCAGACCGGCTGGCAACAAGGCTTGCAGGCAGGCTGGCACCAAGGCTGGCACCAAGGCTTGCAGGCAGACATGCAGGCAGGGCAGGCAAGGCAGCCAATCCGTCCGGCAGCAGGTCTTTCCTCTAAATGGCGACCTGCTTCCGAGCTGCTTCCATTATATCCGCGGGGCTGACGCAATGTATCCCCCCTACACGCACAATTAACACCAGGCATCCGTTCGGCTTTCGCTGTGCATCCGCTAGGCTTCTGCTGTGCATCCGCTTCATCCGTTCAGCGTCCGCTCTGAATCCGCTGTATCTGTTCTGCGTCCACTTTGCTGAGGTCCCCCGGAAGCCTAGCAGATGCGCCATCCGTTCCGCATCCGCTTTCCATCCGCCCTGCGTCCTCCCCGCGTCCGTGTTATCCACTCCGGTTATGCAAATTTTTGCCCCTTTTGAGAGCGGATAACAATGGATGGAACATTTTGCTCGTCCATTGTGTCCTTTTTGCATCCGTTGGGCAGTGTGACATGGGCTTTAGTTAGATTTATTAGATTTTTAAGTGCTTATTTTTATGTTGTATTTACATCCCCATTAACTTACTTCCCCATCAACACATGAAGTGTCAAACTAATAAAGAACAAAATCCTGTAAAAAACTATTTCTGCAGAAGAGACAAAGCCTGAGGGCTGAGTCAAGAGAAGAATCAGCCTGGAGTCATTAAGTTCTCATAAGCAATCCAAATCCAGTCCCCTTTGAATTCCATTAATTCTTATTTAGCATCAATTTAGTGCTGACCATTAATTGACTAGATTCTGGTATACACACAAGCAATAAATCAAATTAACTGGAATTTAACATGTTCCTGATTCTTTGCACCTGACAATTTCATAGCATTATGTTGTTTGCCACATAAAGTGTATCCCTAAGAATTCTTAGTAATTTTATATTTGTGTTTTTTTTCAAGGAAAATCTTTTTTAGTTTGTCTCCTGCTTTATTTTGTATACATGAAATTTTTCCTGTTCTTCCAAATGCTATTTTATTTCCAACTTCAGCATTTCTGTCTAGATGATTAGTATAGTTTATTTAGTATTGAACTGATAGGTGCTACAAATTTCCAAGATACTGTTCAACTTCTGCTTCTCCTATGTAAGGTTTGGTTATATTCTAGACATATCTGGGTGATTTTCAACCAGCAAATGTAACTTTGTGAATATTCATTTGCATTTTTTATATGACAGTCAAATTTATCGATGTCCCAAGTTGTTCTAATCATATGTTGCATAATGAACACTAGATAATAAAAAAGTTCTACAGCCTGACTGAATAAGATAGGAATGAGCATAAAGGTTGGACTACTAAATCCGACTAACCAAGAGATGGCACCAAAGAGTTTCAACATTTGAATTTCTCTAATGTGAAGAAGAAAAAGGAGAGGGAGAAGAATCAAGAATTAATATAATATGTCAACTCAAAAATATTTCTCTGGTTTTTTAGAGTTGTCAGCAGAAAGGGAGGGGGGAGTAATGTATACCTCAAATATTTTCATAAATAATTGCAAGATGATTCTGGTGTGCAAGATTATTACTGGAGAGCATGATTGATGACTCTTAGTTATGGATGTGTCCCATTGAAGAATACACATCCAGGAGGTGGGGGAAGACCAGTGTCAAGGGTGAAATGAATGATATGACTCAGTGTCAGCTGTACCCCGGTAATGCCCAACATGTTCACTCCTAATAAATTGTTTTTTGAAACTCTGAGAGATGTGGCTAGAGACTCATGATTCAAATGGGGATGGATTGTCAGAGCTCTGATAGCCAGCTGACACTCACAATAAATCAACCAGTGTCCTGGGCCCGAACTCTCTGATTGCTCCCCGACCTCTGGGGTGCGTGGAGAGAAACTCAGGCAGCCATGGCAGAGATCAGATTATCAGGAAAAGAAACAGACTTGGCCTCCAGCCAGGAGCAAACAGAAGCTGATAACATAATTAAAGCTGGAGATCAGCCCTCCTTGAATTCTGAAGTGAAGATACCGATTCCAGGGAAGAAAGAAACCCATATAAGTACTGGTGGGAAAATTCCTAAAGCCTCTGAGGCTGAGTTTCCCCATCCCCAGGCCCAAAAAGGAAGAAGGCTCTTGAATGAACTGGGAAGAGTAGATTGGATGTGGGATTGGGCACAGGCCAGGGCCCCAAAGTCCCTGATGGAATCCCAGGGGAGACCCATGGAGCAACTGGGGGAGGAATTTGACCAGGATGATGGCCCATCATGCTGCTCAAACCAAAGGAGAGTTTTTACAGAGTCCTTTGAAGTGAGGAGAAGCAGGCGAGGCCACAGCCCTTTCTCCCACCAGAAGGAAAAGGAGTCTGAAGCTACAGACAGTGCCTCCTCCAAACAACAGGCAGCCCGTTCTCCTGTGCGAATTAGAGCCAGGGAAGAAGGCCGGCCACCTCAAGTGCAGGCTTACAGAGGGCAACAGGAAGAGGGAGGAGAGTGCTCAACAAACTGCCCCAATTCAAGAGGAAATTTGATGGAGACCCAGACCAGCTAGCTCTTCCTTGACTCAGCTGAGATTCACCTAGAATGCTAGGGACACCTCCATCCCTCCCCTAGAGCCATGGTGAATACCATTTCTGAGGGATTGGAGGGAGAAGCAAGAGGATGGCTAGCAACCCTCCACAAGATAAGGTCCCCCCAGCTGCAGGACGTAGATGACTCTCTACAACTACTAGGCCAGATTTGAGGAGGCAGAAGAGGACCTCTATGTGAAAGATGAGCTCAGCAACCTAAAGCAGGGAGGGCGACCCATCAAGGAACACATCCAAGAATTCAGGAGGATCAGTGGGAGGCTTGGATAAAGAGTAGGAATGTCCAAGTGGATCACCTTGTGATGAGATTCCATGCAGAAAACCCAACCAAGCCAAGCGGGGGGGTTTGCAACCCTAAGTTCTAAACCTGCAATAAATTTGTTTTCTTTTTGTGTTGTACATGTCACCTTCAAGAAGTGAGGGGAGCTGAATGTCAACTCAAAAATATTTCTCTGGTTTTTTAGAGTTGTCAGCAGAAAGGGAGTGGGGAGGGGAGTAATGCATACCTCAAATATTTTCATAGATACTTGCTAGTTGGTTGAAGCTTCTGGTGTGCAAGATTATTACTGGAGAGCACAATTGATGACTCTTGGCTATGAATGTATCCCATTTGAGAATTCACATCCAAGGGGTGGGGAAAACCCAAGGTCAAGGGTGAAATGAATAATGTGACTCAGTGTCAGCTGCACCTAGGTAACGCTGACATATTCACTCCTAATCATTTTTTTTTTACATCTGAGAGATGCAGCTAGATACTCATGATTTGAATGGGGGTGGATTGTTAGAGCCCTGACAAATGCATAAAAAGCTTCATTTTTAGATATTATACTAAATCTTGATGGTAAGATGAATATTGATTACACTGCTAAAGAGACAACCATGACCTGGATGACTGAGAATCTCCATAGACTTTTTGCAAAAGAGACAGTTTCTAACATCACCACTTTAAATCGATAAATTCAGGATGGTGCTTATTTTTTTGCTGCATCCCAATTCACAGTTTTTCACATATAAAAACATTGAAATTATTGGTATCTAAATAAAAAGCACATTCTTGTATTTGATTCATTTTATTCAAAAAAATATTAACAGTTTCTAGGTATTAAAACAATATAGAACGATTGAGCAAATCAAATATCATATGGATAAGATCTTCCTCCCTCAATTTGCACTTCCAGCATAATGAAATTGATGACCAACCATTTTTAGATGGATCAATGTTTCGTTTTCATTTCCTAATTTATCCTTTATTACATCTCTTAAAACAACAGGGAGAAAATGTGACTTTTAAAACCATAGTCTATCTGCACATTTATCTGCAGCATGCATATAATTTTAAGAATCTCACATATTTACCATAGTGGAAAATAATATTATGAATTGTTTTTAAAATATAGGCATCTAGGACACATTACTATTTGTAAATTTGGGCTTTTATTGACATTATGAGAAGTTCACTGATATAGAGACCAAATAAAAGTTAACTCTAAAGTAATTATCGAGAATAAAAAGGGTGACCTTGTCAAAGAGAGGAGAGATTTGTTACCAAAGCAACAAATATCAAAATATGGCTTGAGTCCAAAACTCAAGAAAGAGTAAATTCCTCCCCCCCTCACAAGCTCACAGGCAAAACAAAAACAAGCAAAAATAGAGAATTTATTATAAGTAATCGAAACAATTAACTTTGTTGACATTTGCTTTCCATCTTATATTTCAGTCAATATACCAGATGATCATATAGCTATAGATAAAAGTTTCTTCTCTGAAATCATGGAACAAGAGTAATGAAGTTTGGATATGTTACATATGAAATATACTATCAAGCCACGGTATTAACCTGGATGAAAGAATGGATAACATTGAGGAATAAAAGGTTGTTAACGTTGGAAGGATATTATTTGCAATGGGTTGGCATGCATTTTTGTGGTATGGGAGAAGTAAAAGGCATGGAAATTTTCAGAGACACATGGTCAGGAATGCATTGTTGTTAACATGGGAAAAAACTAGAGAACAACACTATATGAAGATACCAGTCTTGCTAACAACAGAAGCACTTATATATCAAATGTTTGTAAAATGGGAACTATTGCTCGATACAAAGATATTTTAAATGAAAAGGGTGAGCTCAAAACTAAACAAAAATTAAATGAACAAGGGCTGGAAATGCATTGGTATTCATACACACAAAGACAATCAAGATATGAAAAAGATATTAAAACTGAAGGGATTTATAAGGAGTTGTCAGAATTGGATAAAATATTAACAGGAATGGAAGATAAGCTGATTAAAAGACTATATTGCTATTTATTAGGTGTTAACTAGAAGAAGAACAAGTTAAAGATACAATAGTGTGGGCAAAATTTTTTGGATATGCCATAGAATTAGATAAATGGCAGAAGCTATGGGATAGGAATTATAAATTAACAATATCAAAAATATATAAAGAAAACTTGTACAAGATGTTTTATAGATGGTACTTTGCACCAGTAAAACTAGCTAAGATGTTTAAAGATAAATAGAAATTTAGCAGGCAAGGGTAAGGACTGAGTGAGCGGGGAGGGTTCCCGTGGGCCATGTGGGTTGCGCAGCCTTGTGTTTCTGCGCAACCTGGATTAATTGCTTTGGAGGAGGTGCTCTGGGGGTGAGATTTCTCTGTGGCCCACCAAAAATTTTTTGCGGCCCACCAGTGGGCCGCTGCCCACCGGTTGGCAACCGCTACTGTAGACATGCAAAATAGATCTTATCAGTATATAATCATATAGGTTGCACTAAGTGCTATTCCAAACCTTGTTTGGAGACAGATAAAAATGTGTTAGATAGTAATATACTGCATTGATTCTACAGAATGCACAATCAGGCTGTGGAAATCAAAATGGTGTCTTGCATATACATTGTGAACGTTTGTTTTCAAATATATACCAACAGGCTTTTGTTAGTACTGTGGAAAAAAGACTTCTATAGGTAGTCTTTGATTTATGACCACAACTGAGCCCAAACTTTCTATTGCTAAGTGAGACAGTTAAGTGAATTTGCTGTTTTACAACCTTTCTTGCCACAATTTTAAAGTGAATTACTGCAGTTAAGTTAATGACACAACTGTTAAATGAATCTGACTTCCACATTGACTTTGCTTGTCAGTTCACAAAAAGCGATCACATAACATAGGATATTGAAACCATCTGTTGAATCAACCAAGGGTCTTAATTTTGATCATATGACCATGGGGATACTACAAATGTTGTAGCCATAAGTCACTTTTTCAGTGCTGTTGTAACTGTGAATGATCACTAAACACAGTCATAAGTCAAGGACCACCTGTATAACATTTCCAAATGATTTCTTGAGAATCTGGAAAAGATCATATAACTATTTAGAAGGCTTCAAAAATGAGAATGGCAGGAAAAAATTATATTATCATCTGATAAAGCATTTTGGTGTACACGTTTATATAACAAATGATACTAGTAATTTTCTTTTGCACTTTTTTTCCCCATATATTTTAGTTGTCACTACAGGAATGAATGGAAAATCCTCAACAGCAAATAATTTTTTCATTAGTAAATCTTACTAATACCTTATGTGCTTCGTTGTTTTTTATTTCCCCAACATAGATAGTTAAAGAAAGTTCAAAAGAAAGGATTTACTGAACTGCCGATCAGGAACTTATTATCTTTTAACTTCTTAATGAAGAAACATTACAGCTAGAGTCAATTCTTCCCAAAAGGAAAACCAACTTCCATACTGCAGCTCTACTGCATCATTTGTTATGTATATTTTATTTTTTACTTTTCAGTAAACTTTTTTTTCATTTAAAAAAGACATTTCTGATTGTTTTACTTTAAGCTACAGTTGAATTATATTGATAATGAACCATCAAGTTGATGTCAGTTCTTAGCAACCACATAGATTTTTCCAAGATTATTTATCCTCAAATTAGTCCTTCAGATTTTCCAATAGTGTACCCTTCAGAAATATCATTAACATGCACTCTGATGCTCATCATCGTTTTTTCTCTTCCCCACTCCCACCTTTCACAGTATTACAGACTTCTCCAGAGAGCTAGGTACTATATGAAATGCTTTAATGGATTGTATGATTGATTGACCTGAGATTTGACAGAGCTACTTTAATACTGGATTTCTGAAGGAGGTTAGATTAGAAGATAGATAGATTAGAGATATCTCCAGGATATCTTGCATTTTTTGTTACTATGATTTTATGTTGCAGATTAATTATTCCTTTCCATATTAATGTCATCCTGCTGTTAATTTACTGATATATCAATTATGAAAAAACAGCTTCATATTAGTTAACATTATTTAGATGTTTTTAATGCTACTATGAAACTGAATTTAAACTAGTTTGTAACATATAAATGTACGTTTTAATCACCAAATTATATGAAAAGTTATTATCAGTAGAATATATAGCTTTATCCATCAAAATCAATTCTAATAGAAAACTAACGGGTGGGCTTTAAAAACTGAATTAGTCAAGACATGAAGAGTAAGAAATAAATTAGATTGAGGGAGATAATTCTCTTCAAATGCAGGATGGAAAGCAGAATATATCTCTGCTTCATCCAGGTATTGATGATGAGAAGAATTTATTTTTAAAACATCCGAATGTCATGAGCACTCAGAACTGGGAATATTTATAGACTGAAAACTGGACAAAAAAAATGAACAAATACAGGGACAACAGAAGCCCACATCTACTGTAAAGCTATTGGTTCTTAACAAGCAGTGTTGCTTTTTCTTTTTCCAACAGTTATGATATGCATACAATATCATATTGTAAACATAAATATTATGCCACAATGTTATTTATATGTTTGGTGAGTTATGGTTGCTCTTTGGAATTATGTTGTATTGCTATTCTAATGCTTGCATGCAGAAGAGCAGGGTGAGATTCTACCAGTTTGCACCTATTCGCTAGAACCGGTCGTTAACATTCTAAGCAGTTCGGAGAACTGGTTGTTCGAAGAAATTACTGGCCTAATCCTGTAAGGAAGGCAGGAAGGAAGCATTATGGTGTTGCTTACAAAAACTGCCTCTCCGTTAATCCTTATTGCATTCGTGGCAGGACTAGACTTCCTGTCTCTCTTTTGCTGGTACTTTTCTTGTGTGGAGTGACCATTCAAAGTTACAATGGCACTGAATAAAGTGACTTTATGACCATTTTTCATACTTATGACTGTTGCAGCATCCCCACAGTCATGAGAGATCAGGTGAGGAGATGCATGCCTCGATGTGAGTGATATTGAGTTGGCCACGCCCAGCCAATAATAGGACCATCAAGCCACACCCACCCAGTCACATGACCACCAAGCCACACCCACCGCCTAAGCCACGCCCACAGAACCGGTTGTTAAAAATTTTGAATCCCACCCCTGCAGAAGAGCCTATGCTTGAGATACTATATTTGCATGCAGTATTCTGATCCAGTTCTCCAGATAGCAAAGTCTTTCCATTTCTCATTGTTCTGTTACCAATAGTGTATAAGCTGGTCTAATAACGTGCTTGGGTTTTGCAGCAAATGATTGCAAACATGTGAATAATATTAAGAGAGCCAATTAGTTTAAATATAACTGTGCACTATTTGAATAGATTTGAACATAACTTGTGCACCATGTGCATTAGATTTGTACGATGTGCATTAAATATTTAGATATTAGATATTCACAATAATATCTGTTTGAGGTAAGAATTTTAGGATCATGAACAATATCTGCTTGGTGACTCATTGTTTCTCCCAGTAATTGGGAATAGCAGGGAATGTTTGATGAGAATCAGGTACATCTATTAGTGCAGCAGTAAAACACTCAGCAATATTAAATAAGACAAGTGTGTCCTGATATATGTTGTTTGGTTGTTTGAACCATTAACTTGGAAAGAGCTATTACTATTAGAGTAAGAAGGCTGACCCTAAAAAAAGTAAATCTCTAAGACTTCTTGTAATGTAAAGGGACAATTTAATGAAATCCCTGAAACTTTTTTGTACGTCTATCATCTGGATGTTAAACAAATGTTTGAGAATGTCTAAATAGACTTTCAAAGTGAAGGTGTTAGTTCATATAGGAAGCATCCTTTGTTTGAGCTACATCCTAATTTACAAAATGCATTAATGCCATGCATTGGCATTTATGGAAGAAATTCCAGATTTCCACACCCAGATAATTAACATGTTTTACAACAATTGAAAAACTAGTTCCTAAATGAAATGCAACGCAGTCTTACCAAGTTTTATGCTTCCATGTCTTCAGCCAATTCTCCATTGGAAATTGTTGAACATATACTAAGTTTCTTTACCTGATTTAATAGTGGTCAAGGTTTTGTCTGCATTTTTACAAAACAAAACAATTCTTTAACACATTTCCTTCATTTTTTAAATGATACATTCATAACAGTTACTGGAAGCCACTAAAATAATGCCAAACATTTCATAAATTATTGCCTATAATGATGCTGCAGCAATACTACAATAGTTCTTGATTCTACATGACAGTTGTAATTCTAAACAACAAATAATAGTTGCAACATTATTATTGTGTTAACGATGATATCCAAATCCTGATTTGTACTACTGACAGACTACCCAATCTCAGTTTGCACTCATGAGACTAAGCCAAGAGCAAGTAGTTTTCAACAGAAAAATCATTTATGTCAAGAACCATCAAATGGGGTAGGGCCTTCAAGGACATAAAGCAAAGAACCAAGAATTCACTGAAACCTGGAGTGTGAAGAAAGAAAAAGTAAGCAGGCATAAAAAGGGAGCTGCTCTATCTTACGTAAAGTGGCTTCAGTCTAAATTGTAATAAATATTCTTATCTAACTGCAATGTCTGAGAGATTTCTGCTAGGTTCAAGCATAGTTAAGGCATTACAGTTGTGGGGATTCAGTTTTCCACCTAGATTTCCACCTAGTTTGAAGAGCCTAGCAGTATTCTTTATTTACCTAATTTTTATAACACATGTCATTAACAGCATGAGAAATATTAATTTATGGTCAACTCACCTTATAGGACTTTGTCTATAAACTTAAAAATCATGTCTCAGGCTCTTATTTCATCTTCATCTTTCCCAACCAAGCAGTGTCTCTGATTCAGATCAGACTACTGGTCAAAACAGTAAACCACTACAAAGTGGTTGAGATATAGCTAGTCACATGTGCAATCAATAAATTATGCCTTTTATGGTTTGCTATATCACTTAATGAAATAGTCATGCAGTACCTGCATCTTGAATTGCTAACCTTCCAGCAGACAAGCCCAGTGTCTTAACCACTTGGCCACTGCACTCCTAGCATCATCCTGTTCTTATGCTAATAAGAGTTATTAATTTTATGGCTTCCTATCTTACACATAATTATATATAATTATCCTAGGTGGCTCACAACAACATGCAATCAAACCCAAAAAATAATCCACAAAACCCTTACTCCAAAACATAATTATGGTACACAATGAGGACAGGCTTACATCACCTGATTGATTATTGTCAATCTAGAAAACTCTCATAGTTACCAGTAGAAAAATCAGCGCAATCCCAATTCAATTTAGGTATTTGTAATGCCTAAATCTAACATATTTTTTTCACATCAAAAGTTTTTGTGTACACATAACTTGCTATTTATTTTTATCTTCTGGTATTTCGGACTATTGATTAGAAATCATACTACTTTTAAATTATAAAGTATCACTGTATTTTTATTGATTATATTTAGAGTTTTATGAACAACTTTCATTGAAACTAGTCCTCGACTCATGACTATAGTGGAAACCATCACATACAATTGAAAGTCATGATATCTGTGAAGTGAAGCACTGTAACTGCCTCACTTTTGTACCTCTATCCCTGCTCTTTCCAATGTGGCCATTAAACAAACTCATGGATTGTTAAGTGGATCACAGGGCCCAACATTCTCTTCCTCACCTGCACAACCATTTATCTTTTGAAGATCTTTGGAGCTCAGATTAGGCATGCTGTGATGACCTGGGGAGTGGCACAAAGGCTATAGAATCACATAAGAAAGAAAATACTTCCAAATTTGCCACCAATGTCCAGTTATCTTTGGCTGGAGAAAAAACCCTCTCAAAAACAGTCTTTAAGTGGAGGAAATTCACTTAAATTTCCAAAAACAAAGTACATATAAACTGTAAATAAAAATCCACACAAACCACACCGCAGCAATTAACTGTATCGGGTAGATTAAGGAATTGCAGACTTCAAAGGCCAACAAAACACACACAGTTGGGAAGACGCCAGGAACCCAGACAAGCCTGAACAATAAAAGATAACTCATGATTTGCTTCCAGCAAGTTGCTGTATCAATCTCCTTTTTTAAACAGTGTTCCCAGCTGCAGCTAATAAAGGGAATCAGGACCTTAAGCCACGCAACTCACGTTGCTCCCTTATCTGTTTCTTCCTGCATGTTCTAAGATGAAGAGGGGGGTGGGCCTGGATCTTCCTCTGAATTCCCTCTGCCTTACTCTACCTCACCCCTGCTCTGCCCAGCCGGGCTTTGCCCTTCCCCAGCTTCTTCCACAGCCACTGGAGCCACACTGCTACTCCCTGTCAGTTGCTCGGCCTCCCCCTAGAAATCAGATTCTGACAGGGGCTTGACACATGACTTTTTGTTTCTGAGCTGCATCGTGCAATCAAGGAAGAAGCCACTATTTTCTGGATAGCTGCACTGAATTGTGGACACGCTGAAATTGGCAGCCTCTTCTAAGATCATGCTAGATGGCTCTGGAATGGAATGGCTTGTTCTGCTTTCTTAACATGAGTTCCAGACAATTGCAGATCACTGTGGAGCCTTCTGGAGCTTGTATTAGGGAAGCAGAGCATTGCTCTGTCTGTGTTCCTGGGCTGCATGACACGATCCTAGAAGCAGCTGCCATTTTCTGGTGGCCACTTCCAGGATCACATCACATGGACCAGGAATGGAACATCATACCTCCCCTTCCCTAAGCCCCAGAGATCTTTGAAAGATAAAGAGGAGGGTGTGGGGCCTGGTGGAATGGGAAGAAGGCTTCTTTTGAAGTCTTATGAAGTCCCATGAGGGGAATGGGGAAAGATAGACAGGGAGGTACTGCAGCATACCAGCAGTCTGTCATAAAGGCAAACAACCACAGGAGTACTGTAGCAGCCATAACTGGTCATAAGTAGCTTTTGAGGAGCTGGTCATAACTTATTGTGATGCTAAGTGACTGGTCTTAAGTCAAGGACCTGTTAAAAAATTACAATAAATAAACAAAATACAATAATAATAATCCATCACTATTCATTGAAGGAAATAATTTACCTGCCATCTGAGCTTGAAATATCTGAAGCCAAGCTGTATAAACTAATCCATGTCCAAAACAATGTGAAACCATTTGAAATTGCCAGGTCAGCAGATAACATCTGCTAATTCCACATTACATCTTCTAAAAGCTAGGAAGCACACAAGATGCTGTTGATTTGTAGAACCTGGTCTCATCCTTGGTGTCTATACATATTGTGTATATGACATGAATTTTGTATCTCAAGTTGTAGTTTTCTTGAAATCTGGCAGCAACTTGTACAATATGAAATTAGCCATCTATTCCTTCATTGAAAATTGTATGAGTCTAACAGCTATAACTCTTTTCCTGTAAATTACACTAAATTTTTAAATATAGTTTTGTTTTAAAGCAAATTTATTTGTGAAAAGATGCTTTCACAAAAAAGCACTATAAAATTATTTTGATCAAACTAATTAAAGCATACACAGCTTTTATGTACAGATACGTTATTCATTTAGCATGAGATCAAGTGTGAGGTAATCCTCTAACATTACTGGGAAAAATCTTTGAATTCTCTTCAAGAGTTGCTTTTATGCAGGAGCAGATGTATCTATTAGCAAGTGTTTATTAAATATCTCTGGATATTGTGGCTGAGTGAATTCAGGATATTAAGTATTATTAGTGCTTTGTGTGTTCTGTGGCTGATGCAGACAAGACCTGCTAATCGTAATTTATGTCATGCAGCAATTGTAGCTCATTTATTAATAAATGAGATCACCAGTCACAACCCCTAGTCAATTCCATGGAAAATTATAGGCGTTGAGGTCCAAAACAACCCAATCTAGTTGAATAAAGCTGAGACTCAGGAAATCGTACATCTTCTCCATTGGAGAAAGGACATTGAAACTCCGCTCCGAAAATCCTTTTCCAAATAAGCAACGACGGTATGACCGTCTGCTTTATACTGCAGGGCGGGACCCTGAAGCGTATTTATAGTAATGATGATTAAAAAAAAACATTCGGGGAATACGAGCTCAGCCCGCAACAACGTCAGAATCCATCAAGCACGCCTACATTCCAGCAGCTCCAACCACCCGCCAAACTCCAAACCGACAGCGAGAGAAGAGCGAATGTTTTTGTGAATATGAGGGGTAGGCGGGGCGGGGAAGGGGAGGACGGACGCAGGCGCGTTTTTCTGCTTCATGATTTCTCCCGCCCTCTTCAACGAAGCTTTTCATAAGGTGGAATTCAACCGTTGGGTAGCCGCGTGCACCTGTTTATTCGTTTCTGCTGGGCGCGAGCTAGTTATGCGTGACGTGTTCTTAACCGCAACCAATCGAAGCGAGGAATGAAAAAACACATAAGGTGCTCCGCCTCTGCCTTTCCCCCTCCTCCCCGACTGGGGCGGAGCGGTTCCTTTCAGGCAGGCGCTGGCTGGGCAGTGATGGCGGACGATGGGATTGGGAAGCTAAGGACGAAACAAGGCGACGGCGGCGACGCTCCGCCGGAGACGGCGGCTACTGCCTCGTCCGGAAGTTGGCTGTGGGGAAGCTGGTTCGACATGCTGTTTATCTTGACGCTGGTGATCGTGACGCTTTTGGCCTATCAGGTCTACAAGCGCTGGGGCAAACGGATCGGAGCGGGGGGCGCGGCGCAACAGAGTCAGGCCCGCTCCTTGCCCCGCATGAAGCGGCGG
The DNA here is from genome assembly GCA_015471245.1 of Laticauda colubrina. Classification (NCBI taxonomy): domain Eukaryota; kingdom Metazoa; phylum Chordata; class Lepidosauria; order Squamata; family Elapidae; genus Laticauda; species Laticauda colubrina. The sequence goes on along the minus strand of BLBF01000026.1, from coordinate 2,057,490 downwards.
GACTTCACTCTGGAGCAGCTGCGCGAGTACGACGGCGCGCGGTTGCCGCGCATCCTTCTGGCCGTCAACGGCAAAGTCTTCGATGTAACCAAAGGCAGCAAGTTCTACGGGCCCGGTGAGGGGAGAAAAGAGGGTTGTCGCTTTTCTCCCTGACTCAACGCAGTTTGGGGGCAAAAGGTGTCTTGAGTAGTACTGCTGTGGTTAGAAAGGCCTTTGGGAGAGAAGGTTGGACGGTTTTTTCCAACTAGCTGACACAGTAGTCTGTGGTTAACTGAACCAGGATTTATTACATTGTTTGGGTTACTTAAATCATTACTAATTTCAGGCTGGTCTTGTGTGAGACCAATAGCAGATACTTATTAGAGAAAAGAAGCATCTTTTATTGGATAAAAGAGGTACCGACATTCTTTTCGCCTTCAGTGTGAGTAGAGGTTAACACCTTCTTTCAGACAGAATCTGGTCAAAGTTCTGGGTAGTGTCATTAATTTAAGGCTGCCATGTCATCTTAATTGAAGATATTTCAACAGTTGGAATTGAATATGGCCATAGTCCAGTTTATTAGATTGTGTTGAATATGAGTAGGCAGTTTTGATCTTACCGGGTTTTTTTTAGTAATGTTCCATAGTGAATTTGGAAAAATTGCTCGCTTTCAAATGAACAATGTATTTTTAACATAGTATGGAATTGTAGTGATATTTTTCATTACAATTTGTAACAAGTATGAAAATTAGTCTCTTGTGTGAGACTTCTTCAATGAACTTAATAGTTGAAATCTGTTTTACTGTGAATGAACAATACAGAAATGTAATAAAAAAAATCTGTAAAGAAGCATGCAGTGTATAGTAAAACTTGGCATAAGTAAAGCCATTTCTAATTAAGATAAGTGTTGTAGTTGAAAGGGAAATAAGCAGGTTTCACTAATTCTACTTTTAAATACTTAGGATCATACAGAACTTATGTTATTTTTAAAAATATATTTATATAGCATGCATAAGGGCACCATTGAAATTTCTATATTGTTAAATGATGGAAAATGTGGCTGCTACATTAAAAAACTTTGTGAAAAAAATTCTGAATGCTGTTTAAAAATTGGCTGCTTCTAATAGCTATTTACTTAAATTGTAGATAAAGTCCAAAGGCCAGCAAAGTTGTTGAGATATCAGTTTAACCTATCAGTTTTCTTTTAAATATATGTCATACAGCTTATGTGTAACTTGTACTACAGGATTCAGGTAGCTGATATACTTGGACCATTACATTTTGCTAATCTAGATATTTGAGTTAATTTAGGAAGACATAATAGTTTGTATCAAGGTAAATGTTTATACAACCACAGAAGTTAGTTTATCAGTATTGTAAATATTGAGTATATAACAATACTTTTACAACTGAAAACAATCTAAATAATTAATGAAATTTCTATATCCTTACACTTAAAACAATTATTCAAAAGTATAAACATTACATTTTTTTATTATCATTAGACCCTTGCTATATAGCATATTGGGCAGCAAGGAATCTCCTGCATTTTTGGTCTTGGGCAATTACTTCAGTGTCTTTCTATGTGATGTGTAGAGTCTTTAAATCTTCCATGAATGTTCTTCCCCATGTATTTAGACAGAATTCAAAATAGCCGTAAACATATTGCCTGTCTTAAAAGCTTTTTCAAAATAAAATATTTCTAGTTCTTTGGGAATATAAACAGAGTTGCAAAGATTCTGGCTGGGAGAGATGGTCCTGCAAATACATAGGTGACAAGCTATATAAGGCTTTAAAGGTTAAAACCAGCACTTTGAATTAGAATTGAAAGCCTACTGGCAATCAGTGTAGTGACCTCAACATAATTGCTGTTCCTGAATTATCATCAAGAGCAGTGCCATGAAAAAGGCAATATACTAGCCTAGAAGTGATGAGGATATGAATCACTATTTCAAGGGATCCATATTAGAAAAAGTTCTGCACATCAACCCAACTGGAAAAAAGCGGCCTTGGCCACAGCTTCCAACTATTGTTTAAGCAGTACCCATAATTCCAGGACTCCCAAGATGTAGTCCTGCTCTTTTAGAAAGAATGCAGCAATCTTAGAGCCAAAATAGTGATTGAGTAAAATAGATTGATTACATAGAGATAATTCTATCCTGTATGAACACATCTGATCTTGTTTTGGCCATCTAAATTCTTACAGTTTCCAAACACCTCGTTAGAATTTCTGCAACATCTGGCTCAGTTGGGATTGCAATGTGTAGTAATCAGCAATATATTGATGGTGTGTCATGCTCCCTGCAGTTTTGTGTAGTTAGTGGAAAGCTTGGGAAAGAACGTTAAGTCCTGTGACATCCTTCAGTGGAGAAGCCACTCTTCTTCCAGGCATTTGGAACAATCCATTCAGGTAGGAGAAACATTATAAATACTGCTCATTCCTCATAGAATGTCCAGCAGGATACCATGTTGCAGAGAGATCCAATAGGTTCAGGAGTGCACTCTCACATCCAAGTCCTAGTAGAGGTTATCAACCAGGACAGCCAATGCTGTTCCTGTCCCATGCTTGCATTGAACTTTGAACAGAAAGGGTCTATATACTATATTTCCTGTAGGATCTTCTGAAGCTGAATTCTCACCACCACCTTTAAAATCTTCTCCAAGGAGGAAATTACATAAAGTTATCCAGTATGGTTTATTAAATGTATATGTTAACTTGTTAGGCAAATACAGATGGCTATAGGTTTGAAAACTTCAATACAGGAAAATAAAGGTGAAACAAAATGTAAAATATATTGTGTTGGGAGCCAAATGCCCCCTATAATTCCAATAAAGTTATGTAAGTCCCTGGCCTAACATCCGAGGGAGGAACCAGGGCATAGGACTTTCTTAAAGCCTGCCAAATTTGGAGATGGATGCTGTGAAATAGAATGCACATCTGGGTTCCAATAGGTACCAATATTTAGTAGATAGATTAGGTTGAAAACAGTCCCTTCAAGAGGGAGTTGTACTACTGCCTCTTTCAAGATTGGCTGCTCCTTTCTTGATTCAAAGTTATTTATCTCCCAAATCCAGCTTCATTTTTCCAGCCACCTGAAAAAGCCAAGTCGGCATGGATTTAATGAACAGTTTAATATCTGCATAAATGAGATTTGGTCAGAAACAATATGTGGTAATTATCAATAGCTCATTAAGAAAAGACATGAATTCTGGGCTATGAATTCTGTTAAAAATAACATCTGTTGTGCTTCAGAATGCACTGCAGAAGGCACTTTAGAATATACCATAAACAGAGTGTCTTTATTGACTGCCCCAGACAACAACCAAAATTTGCAATTATGACATTGATGAAAAAGTAACTTTTTAACAAATGCTTGCATTTATGATCTTTGCAGTGTCCCTCTCTGTAACATGTATACTATTACTATCAGGTAGTATGCATTGTCTTGAGTCTGATTTTTTTTTTCTCCTCACAGAGCAGAGATTACTTAAACAAGGTTTCTCTTCTTCAGCTACTTTTTGGGCAGTGTACTGTATCCCTAAAATGCCAACTCAAGTTAATAAATTCATCTCTGTGATCTTAATTAGGAGGTTAGAACCCTGGACTGACAATTGCTGCATGTAACTGACTAGACCATAATCAGTTTCAGTTTGAAAGCTTCCTTTTGCCTCCTAAGTTAGTGCTAGGCAAACTGCTGGTTTTAGTGCATTTATATCAATGTTCCCATTGTGTGTTTGCTTACTCTTGCAATTCCTTCCTCTCCAATGAATGTAAATAGGAACATTCTCTTATTAATAATCTCACTGCTAGAGTGAGCATTTTAAAGGGAAATAAAAAATAAGATTTTTGCCCTTTTACCTGGCTTCCTTGTGACAAAGTTCCAGAAGCTTTTCCTGTTGCTTGGGCTAACCCTGCTGTTTGGGATCATTTCCTTCTGACATTGTAAAGCAAAGGAAATGAAATCCCAAACACAGTTCATTTAATGACTACATTGCTGGTCTCAGTTTTGGTTAAATGAGGATTATCTATACCTATTCAAGGTTGTCATATATCATTGATGGGAAACTACTTGTAAGATATTCTGTGGGCTTCAAACAAAATTACCATGTCAAAATATAAGTACTATGATATAAGTATCTACAAAATATAAGTATCTATGATCCTTCTTTGGACATGGCATGAATTTAACAATATGCTTTTTGATCTGAGATTGAAATAAATGCTCGAAATGTATATTCTAAACTACTAAAACCAAGTGAAAAATAACATTGGCAAACACAATGTCATTAATTCCATATTGGACATGGAATGTCTAGATGGGTACGGTTTCTAGTTCTATTGATTTCAGCAATATAGTGGAACTTTGTTACTTGACTGTTTCAAAACATATTGAATTTTGCATTTTGATGCAGAAATGTTCCAATACTCTTTTGTTTGGTACTCAACCTGCTGTGATAGGAAAAGGGGGACAGCCATGGAGAAAAGACAAGAAGTTGGTCATACTGGAAAGGCTGATGAAAAGGAAAAGGGGTATGGCCACAGAGGGAAGACAGGAAATTGGCCATGCTGGGAAGGTCACTGACATAGTAAAAGAGGCAGACAGAAAGTCCTTCCCAGTGGAACAAAGGGTCACGTAAGTTATGTGGTTTGTTTGGTACTTGTAGCACCTCCCAGAACCAATTAACAACAAGTACGGAAGTACCACTATATTCACATTCATACCTTGGGGTCCTACTGAATTCCTAGGGACTGAAAAATATTTAGGTATGGCTGGATTGGAATGCTTCCTGATCTAACAAAACTAGATAACCCATTCTTTCAGAGATACTTCCTAAACAGAAAAACCAAATGATTAAGCACTGGCAAAAAAGCAGTGGGAGCAGGAGTGACTAATGATTTCCTGCCAGCTTCCCCATTGTTTTTGTTGGAAACTGGCAGGGTGCATCAGAAATCACAATCATGACCACAACTTTTTGAAAACAACTGATATGATCCTTGAAATACCAGCTACATGGTGTAATGTGTCTTGGTTTTTATATACATTCTTATAAATTGATGGATTTGAGGCACCTTGATTCAAAAATGTTTTTCTATAAATGCACTGTTTGGACTAATTGAAGGAGACAAACAGGAGAAATTTAGTAGTATAATAGATAGGACAAGAAAAGTTATTAAATGGGAAAAAATTAAAATTTGAGCAGATATCAGGTTGCCAGGTGGTTTTCTTAAATCTTTTGATACACCAGAATTTGCTTGTAAACAATCTGCTGAGATACAAATATAGATGAATGAAGGGGAAAAGGAGGACTAATTTGATGTTTAACATTTCATGTTAGTTTTATTCATATATTTTTTCAATAATAGAAATTACTATATAATTAGGTGTATGACGAGAAGAAAAATAAAAGACCTGACTGAGAAATATGCGCAAAAAAGTGTAAGTAAGCATATCTAGCATTATATTTGTAAACTGTATGTACATATGAGAGATTCATCAAGAGAGCATTTCCTGCTTACCTATGAAGTTTTTCTGTAGATTGTTTGGGATTATAGCCGAGTTGTATTTGAGATGTTCATCAAATGATCTGATGAATCACAAAAAGTATCCACCCAATCCAGTATAGTGTAGAGCAGGGGTCCCCAACCACCAGGCCCCGGACCAGTACCAGTCTGGATCATTTTGTACCAGGCCGCAAAGAATGAATAATCGTGATTAAAATATATATAAAAATAAGTTTTTGTTTCCGGGTGTCTTTATTTTGAAAGACAACCACTTCCGCCCTTGCCTAACTTCCGTGCCTAACTTTGCGGACCGCATTGCTAAAGCTAAGATGCCCTTTACTATTGGGGAAGAATTGATTTTGCCGGTCCTTGAAAAAGTGTTTCTGCGTGAAACTGGTCCCTGGTACAAAAAAGGTTGGGGACCACTGGTGTAGAGCATGCAATACTGGGATAAATAGGCACATTTTTAATTTTGAGAGTGCATGCCATGGAGTTAGTTGACAATCACAAAATTTTTCTAAGAAGGCATGATGGTAAACAGCTGCTTTTACTTTGCAGGATTTCATAATTTTACTTTGTTTTGTCTTTTTCTCTTTGAATGTGCCTACACCATCCTCCCAAAGCACCAGATAGCAACACCTAAAGCAGCGGTCGCCAATCGGTGGGCCGCGAGAAAATTTTGGTGGGCTGCAGAGAAATCTCACTCCCAGAGCACCCTTCCCAAAGCAATTAATCCAGGCTGTGCAGAAACACAAGGCTGCTCAGCCCACATGGCCCACGGGAACCCTCCCTGCCCATTCCTTACCCGGCAAACTTGTCTGCTAAGTTGCTATTTTTCCTTTTTCCGACCATCATCTGTTTTGCTGTGCTGGGAGATTTAGATTAGCTAGGAAGCAGGAAATGGTTGGATTTCTTGCTTTCTAGCTAAGCACAGCTGAACCTCCGTTAGGACTGAAGGTTTGCTTGCAAGCAAATTCAGTGCAGACTCACAGCAAGCAAACTTGAGAGGCTAAGCTAGCCAATGACAGATAGATCACTGAATGATTCTGTGAGCAACTCAATCTGCCTGCTTTGCCTGATTTTGGATAAAGGTTGCTTTTTTATATAAAAAAATCAATAGTTACATACATGGTGTGTTGTGAGTTAATTTTGTGAGTTTGCTTTCTAGCAAATTTTATGTGACAGACTGAGCTAGCCAATGGCAGACAGATATATTTCTGAATGAATCTGTGATTCTGTGAGCAACTCAATCTGCCTGTCTGCTTTGCCTGATTTTGGGTAAAGGTTGCTCTTTTTTTATAAAAAAAAATCAATATTTAAATATTTATAATATTTACATACAAACCATGCCCAGCCAGTCACATGACCACCAAGCCACACCCACAGAATAGGTCACACCCACAGAACCAATTAGTGGTACCTGGGATCTAAAATTAAGAGTTTGGTGGTTCCTGAGGTCCAAAAGGATGGCGACCTCTGATCTAAAGAATACCAATTGAGAGATATTTTAGACAAGTGTTTTACAGCATATCAGATTCCATTTAATTTTGTTTAATTAAAATTCTAAAAATTAATATAAGGAATCTAGCAGATATGATAAAGCTATTTGTGAGTAGTAGTATATATTAACTTAATATTTGTCTTTTAAGTACTGGTTGGGCCATATAAAAAACTACTGTTTTATACTTGCAGAAAGTGCTTAATGTCAGACAATGTGATAATTAATAATCTTCCTTTCAGTATGTTAGATTTTTTGAAATGATTCCCTTAACATGTTTGAAATTGTTGTTTGGTTTGATACCTTCAGGTTAGGTTATTTATAACAGTAGAGATTTTGTATGTTTCTTTTCCTCAGCATTTTAATAGACACATTCTTTTTCCTACTTTTTGTAATAGGTGCAGAAAAAAGTTTAAAAAGGGAAAGTTTTTTTCTGTTGTCACATTAGAATTTGCAAAAAAATTACATACTAATTCTAACTTTCTTAAAAATCAGTTGTATATTAGTAGCAAGCATTTGTTTTTCCAAATCCTCTGTGAACAGTGGAAAAATTAGGAAGTAGTGATTATGATGTATAATATTATTAACTAATTAAGGTTCAGTTCAGCGGTGGGATTCAAAAAAATTTTTGTTACTGGTTCTGTGGGCGTCGCTTGGTGAGCAGGGTGTGGCTTGATGGGTATGGCAGGGGAAGGTTACTGCAAAATCCCATTTCCTCCCCACCCACTAACCTGCTTTCCAGCTCCGTTCTCCTGCGCAGGACAACAAAAGAAGACCTAGCCGATCAGCTGGGATTTGGTAGGCAGATATGGGAGCGGGGCCAGTCAGAGGTGGTATTTGCCGCTTCTCCAAACTATTCAAAATTTCTGCTTCCGGTTCTTCAGAACTAGTTAGAACCTGCTGAATACCACCTCTGGTTCAGTCTTATATGGGAGACAGGTCTAAAGAATAAAATTTCTGAGAAAAGATTGAAGATGCACCTTTAAAATCTCTTAAGGCCTATGAGCTGCACATATAACAGCATTCATGTTATGGTCTTCAGAAAATTTATCTATTATACTGATTTTTCATTGTTTTCAACTGCAGTAAGGGTCAAAATAACCATATCAAGTCTCTGAGTATTAATGCATTGATTCTTGTTTCTTGAAGTGTCGTGAGATGGCAACTCTGATTGTTTTATTGTATTATTGTATTGGTTTGCTTGTTATAAATTCCCTCAGAAGCCTATTTTGAAGAAAATAGACGGTTTTTGTTAGAGGTTGCCTATTTCTTTTGTAAGTGGAATTGTAAAGGGATTAAAATATTCAAAGTTAGTTTTCTGAAGAATTTATTACTACCGTGGTGCCCGTCTATATTTAATCTAAACTTGTTTTTACTTAATGTTCTAGAATATAACACAGATAGCATTTCCTTCAAAATCTTGTGAACTTTGCCAGGACAATTTCAAGGCCAGGAGTTATGTTTGTTTCTGCAATGATGTGTGCAGATTTCAGTTGAAAATACTAAAACCTATGGGATTTAGCTTTTATAAATGGGCTAAATTTATTGTGCCAATATATTCTGATACTTTTATTGAAAAATGGTTTATATTCTTATTTTTTGTAAATGCATTCTAAAACTTGTTAAATTATAAATCCTTATGAGTTATAATCAGATTTTGATCTTCTCCAGCTTTACATCAGAATAATAAATCACTGAAAATAACATAATTGGAGACTGTTAAATTCATTGCAAAGAGACATATGGTTCAGTCAAAGGTAGTTTTTTTCTGTTACATTGATAGTGGGAAAGAATCTCTCACATCGACTGAGCTGAAAGACATTTTAAGAAATTTATATCTTTTCTGAATAACATTTAACATACCTTAACATTATTTTTTTTTACAATAAACTAATCACTTGGGAAGTTTTTCATGTTCCTTTTATTTTTTTGTGAGTTCATTTAAAATGAGGTCTCAAATGTTGAGGAAAGTGCAAAATGTAGATTTCATCCTGGGAAAAGAGTTATTTCACAAATACTGAACTTCTAAGATGGTTTTTTTCCTAATCTATGATGCAAGATTTTTTTTTAAATCAGAGTGACAGATTTGTTATGAATTTTAGAATGCTTCATTACCTTCTGATGCTAATGGGTAGTTTTGGTTTTCTGTATATCTCAAAAGCAAAGGAAGTATGGATAATCTGGCAGTTTGGGGAATTTCTCCTCCACCTGCGATTATTTTCTTAATGAGGGGCTTTGTAGTTATGAGAAGAGGTTTTGCAGGGAAAAAGTAGAAAAGAAACTTCTTAGCTCAACTAAATTGGGGCAATTTAAGATTACTATTGACCTACAATTAAAGAAATAGGGTTTGTTATATTACCTGGGAGGAGCCACCCACAGTAGGCAGAGCTAGGCTAATCAGCCTTTTTGACAGACTCAGTCCAATCAATTAGAACAAGAGCAATTCCATGCCTGACCAATCACAGCCTAACAAGGGAGAATATGCAAAACTAAAACTAACATTGCTATGTTGTATTCTTAAAAAATATCACTCTAGTACTTGGTCATAATTCAAAAGCTATACCAGAGGGAAAAAATAACCAGTTATATCTCAAGATACACATTTCTCTGAAGTCCTAGCATTTTAATATGGGCAAATGTTTCAGAGATTCATTTTTCAAAACTTGGTTATGTGTTGCAAATATATATTTACAGGTTGGATATGGTTCTACTTTCTGTACATGAGTGAACTTATAATTTCCGAAGCAATTGCTCGATAAGATTATCTCAATCTTTATGCTTGTGTAAAAATCATTGGGAATTGCAAGAGATTTCTTATTTGCCTTACCAACTGAGAACATCTATTGAAAAGTTTTATGATCTATATGTGCAACGTTGAACATCTTACACCTGGGGTCTGTATCTTAATTTTATATTTGTCCAAATTTTATATTTGTCCAAAGTTATGCTTTTTTTTAGACGAAGAGTTAAATGTTAGCTCCCTTATTATTACAGAAATCCTAACATTTGTTCTATAATTGTTTAGCATACGATTAGCATTAAATACCATTAAGCCTCTTCACTGTAAAATAAAATTTGTACAATATTAGAAACAAGTGGTTTTGGAAAAGTTATACATTTTTACATTTCACATTTTAGCACAAATAATTTGTGTGCATTTGTGTATACACCCTAACATACAATGTCCCAATTTGGTTTGGTGATTAAGGAACTAGCTTAGAAGTTGTGGAACCATTTTAGTTGTGAAGCCAATAGGGGCACCTGCCAATCATTCTCTAGGAAGAAGGCAATGGCAAACCACTTCCAAAAAACTTGCCAAGAAAAAACTACAGAGACGAGTCGACAGAGTGAACACTTCTTGAATCTGCAAATAAATACACATTTATATATGCACATATTATTTATTCAGCCCAATATCAAGTGTGTTCCATACTACTGAAATACTAAAATCCAGTGCTGCATTAATAATTCTATGCAGCCTGCTTAATATAAGCACAAAATACAGGTAGTCCTTGACTTACAACCCCAATTGAGCTAAAAATTTCCACTGCTAAATGAGACCATTGTTAAGTTGTACCCCATTTTACAACTTGTTAAGATGTTAAGTGAATCACTGCAGTGAAGTTAGTAATAGTGAATCTGACTTCTCCACTGACTTTGTTAGAAGGCTGCAAAAGATGATCATATGACCCTATGATGCAACTGTTATATGAGCCAGTTGCCAAGTATCTAAATTTTGACCATGTGACCAAAGATATGCCGAAAGAGTTATAAATGTGAAAAATAAGTCACTTTTGTCAGTGCTGTTGTAACTTTGGTCACTAAACAAACAATTATAAGTTGTAGACTATCTGTAAACACAGTTTGTGCAATAAAAACAAAGTTTGTTTCCAATATGAAATTCTTTATATTATTTTTAATAGCAGTTAGAGATTTCATATTATAACCTGCAAATTGCAGATAAGCCATTTCCAAAGATTCCAAAGATAATTTGATAAATATTGGTTAGACTATTAAATTCCATTAGTTTCTTTAAAAACACTGAAATACCTCAATTTTTCAAGGAACATGACTCTCTTTTGAATTTTGTACCGAAATGAAAATGTTCAATTCCTTTATATACTTTTCAACATAGTATGGTTTAGGTGTAAAATCTGTAGGATATTGCTTTCTATAATCAGTGTAATAACTACTTTATTTGTGTGGATACTGTATTTTGACAGTTTTGTAGAGGAAAGACTATGTTCATTGGGCATAATACCCCTTGTGGTATTAGATCCAGGTAAAACAGATTAAATTTATATTTAGAAGTCTGAAATAGAAATGGAGAGCTGACAGTACTTCATTGCAATAAATGATTTTTGTTTAGTATTTGTCAATCTTTCTCAAAATATTTTCTGGGCTTAAAAGAAAGTAGGTAATTGAAAATATGAATATTCAAGTACTTTATATTTTCGATGTAATGGATTGATTTTTCAAATTTAATTATTTTAAAGAAAGCTTTAGTCATTATGTATAGACAAGAATGAATAGTACCATTAAATACATGTAGTTTTCTAAATATTTTTTTCTGTTTTCAGAAGGTCCTTATGGAATATTTGCTGGCAGAGATGCTTCGAGGGGACTAGCAACTTTCTGTCTAGATAAAGATGCACTCAGAGATGAATATGATGATTTATCGGACTTAAATGCTGTGCAAATGGAAAGTGTTAGAGAATGGGAAATGCAGTTTAAAGGTAATTATTTTAATTGAAAGATTTTTCCATCAAATGGAATACAAGTCATAGAAATACAGCTCAGCATTTTTCAAATAATGTGTACACATCTTGTTACAATAGTTGTGACTTCTCTTTTACAATAGAGTAGTTAAAAATTGTGTGTGTATGCATATATATTTATATATAAAGAAATAATAGGAAGACAACTTTACTAGATTTCTGTAACTTCTAGAGCTACATTTAAGAGAGGGTTTCTTTTTGTTGTCATTTTTTTACTGGTCAGAGCTTTCCCCATTCTCATGATGGAGGTTTCTACAGTGGGGCTCAAAAGTGATCTTTTGAGAACGATACTAAAGAAGTGGGATATGTCCTATATTTTAATTCCATTACCTTTAATCACAAATATGTACTTTCAAAGCTTTCAGATAGCAGTATGTTCTTATTCTTGTATTTGAATCAATCAACTTAGAGGTCTGCGGAATCTCAATAGAGAAGATGGAAGCTTCTGAAAGCTTCTGAGTTAATATGAACCCGCTAGCTCATCTGTACTGCTTCTGATGTGGAGTTACTAAAGGAGAACATGTAATATTTTTTTACAGTGAAAAAAAGTTATGTTATCTTTGGAACATATAGTACCTTTTCATTTTTAAAGTAATTTTTGCAATACAAAAAGAGATGCATTACTTCAAGAAAATAGACTATAACAAGACAGCCATGAAATTAATTTATATATTTATGATGGTTTTGTAACAACAAATATAATAAATGTGATATCAACTGGATTTAAACATATGTATTATCATATTCTTTATATCTTTTCCAGAAAAATATGACTATGTAGGGAGACTCCTAAAGCCAGGAGAGGAACCATCAGAATATACAGATGAAGAAGATACCAAGGATCACACTAAACAAGAATGAACTTTGTAAATCACCAAAGTCAGGGGCCTTTGGAACTGTAACCTTTTATTCCCTATCAAAGAATGCCCTACAACTTGGGTACACTTCATCTACTACAGAAAATTTGTTTTATATATGATCCTTTCCTGATGAAGATTTGATTTAGTAGGCATTCTTTGTGCTGCCAAACATTTATTTGTTCTTTATTTTTTTGGGGGGGGGGGCACTATTATCTGTGTCTGGAAAGGCTTCATTAATGGGGGCCAGGGATATAAAATGCAAAGAAAGCAATTTCTTGCAGTATATTGAAGCCTTTGAACAGTTTATTATTTACAGGCTTATGTGTTCCATGTGTAATTTTACTTTTTGAGCTCTACATGGAAAACCTAGTTCTTTTAAGGAATCTATATAGTTAACGTAGCGGCTGAAACATAATAAATGAGACTGCTCAGACAAAACTACTTCAGAGCTCTGCAGATCATATAGTTTCAAATAAAATTCTCCTACAGGATAGAATTTATTTGCAGACATTATCATCTGAAATCTGCCTTCTATGCTTCTTTTTCCCTGAAATCAAAACAAAATATTTGTGCCTTATTTCACTTAGACTTGAATTGTTTTAGAGGAAAACCCAAAATATAACATGAGTCACTAAAAGCAGCACTGAAGATTGGCTACAACAGTCAGTTAACTGGAACAGTTGATGTCATTTTGTATATAGAATATAAAGTAATACACAGTATTTATATATATATATATATATATACACACACACACACATACACATACACACACACATATACACACACATATATATATATGCACATATATAAATAATGTGTGTGTACGTCTATATATACACATACAAACTTTAAAGAGTAATGGCCAAATGCATTCTCCCTTTGCTTTTTAAATAAGCTTAATTAGTACTTTTTCCATCCCCAGGGAGCTCCTTAAAGGTGAGGAGCCTAACCTCATTCCTCATATCATTGTGAAATGAGGGTATGCATGGATGTGGGTGTTTTGAGTGCAAAAACTGGGAGGATGGTTCCTACAGATACTGTAAATATGAATACAATTTTAATAAAGCATGTAAAATATCAAATGTGCTGTCAGACTTTATGTAGATGTTGAAAAGCTAGTATTGGTGGCTAGGTCTTTGTGTTTCAGGACAAAAAGAAAGAAAATGACTTAATATTTTTGCACTGTATTAAACTTGGCCAGATATTTTTTAATGATTTCATCATTAATTGTAATACATAAGATGCAACAGTTTCAGTGAATAAAAACTGGCATATATCTGCACAGAACATATATCTGAAAATGCTTTGGTGAATATGTCATTCTCCTTTCCTAGCCTATTAACTGCATCACTTATTTTTTGATGGAGCAAATATTTTCAGAAATGGAACTTAAATTATCTTCCATGTTTTGCAAACTAGTCAGAACACTAATCCAGTTGTGGCATCCAACATTAAAAAGAAAAAGTATGCAATAAAACATCAATGAGTCTGGTAAGAGGGAAATGTGATCTTCAGTATATCTGTTAAGAGTGTTTTCTACAAAAAAATGTGAAAAGTATCTGGTCCCAAATGACCAAATAGTTCTGGCCTTTGCTCAGGTTGGATTGTAAATGATTATTGATAGTGTCAATAGAAAAATACTGTTCCCCCCCTTTTTTGATGTGAGCCTTTTGTTGCATTTATTTTTAATGTCTAAGCCTCCATTGAGGAACTAGTTATAATTCTTCCTCTCCAAAATTTTATTCTATAATTGAAATTATGCGGTCTGTTTTGAGAAATGAACAATTTGTGTTCTTTTATAAAAAAAATAAAGTGTTCTGTAGATATATTGTTAGTGGTGTACTTCTCCTTTCCTTATAGGGAAACAATATTGTAAGGAAATCTTGGCTTCATTTGAGGTAGACATTGTCAGTATTTTTTTTGTTAATGATTTTTATTTCAGATGGTTTTGTCATTCTTCATTCTGTTTCACCCAATTTAATGTGTGCATTTGTGCATGCAAATCAGCAAGAAGAATGTTGTGCTTTTAAAATGGTCAGTAATTTTGTTAGCCTTCACTTTGCTGAACATCTCTGAAGACCCTTAAGGCTCCAGCCATTATACATATTTCTTCGCATATATCACATCCCCACGAGTTAAAAGGAGATGTTTGAAATATGTAAACATGCTGAATTTTCTTTCGATGGGAAGCTTTTCATATTACTTAGTTTTAAGAGCAAAGGGAGTCATAACTAGAAACCTGCAAGTTGAACTATTTCATATTTCTGAGCTGTCCAATTTCTCAATTCTTGGTGGTGTACAAATTTAAAACCAAAGAAATGCAACATCAAGCTAATGAAAAAGGAAGATGATCATCCTAGAAATAAAAATGCCCCCAGCCCATCTTAAGTCAAAAACTGATGAAAAAGCCAGGTTTCCAGGACTTATTTATACAGGAAAACAGGGTAAGGATCATTCAAATTTCCAAAGCAAAGCTGTGACAGAAAAGACGTGGATCATGGCTAAATTGTTCAAAAGATGGGATGTATAACATGCCAAGTCAAATCTTACAGGATGGGCAGATACAGCAAAACATGGTTTCTCAAAATAACTACTATGTGATATAAGAACCAAAGGTTTGTAGGCAATAATCAGCATTTTGAATTCCACTTGTAATCCTAATCAGTGTGGTTTGCAAAGTAGAATAATGCAGACATTTTGCTGAATTTAGTTGAATTTAGCAAACAATTTTATTGTTTCATGCTGCCTGTATAAAGTTGATACCAATTCTGAAGCCCCTCCCAATTTTAGTGCTATATGATCTTCATCTGGCATGGTCACCAGATGAAGAAATGTCACCATTTCTTGATAGCTTAATTTTCCAATTGGTCTTCGTAGACAGCCTTACATAGAGCATATTATAACCTCTAACTAAGGCATGAACGAACATGAGAAAGGTTCAGGAATGGGTGCAACTGACAGACAAGGTAAATTGAGCAAAGACTTCCCTAGCTACAGCTGTTATTTGAGCAGATGCTAAAGACTTCCACAATACATAGCAGTATAATGCAACATTCACAACTAGAGATGGAAAAACGTGTCCAGAATGGGTGGGCAATTTTTCCAAGGGGCCACATGAAAAACACTCTTGTGGAGGGCTGCTGCCACCCTCTCCCACTGCTGATGCTGCAGTGCAGTCCACCACTGCCCCACCCCTTGTGCCACAACACAGATGCTCTGCCCCATGGGCCAGATTGGCACCTCCCACAGGTCAGATGTTGCCTGTGGACCATAACATGTCCAGGTCTGATCCAGAAGGCCCATGCATCCCAGTCATGGTTACTTTTAGTAAATTTATATGATCCTCAGACCCCAATTTCTTAAAGAACTGCTGAGTTTATGTGCTGCCTTTTAAAGAAAAAAGGTCTAAACACATTGTATTTGTTATTACAAATAATGTTGAGTATGATTTACTTATAGTTTGTATGCTGTTTCAATCCTGGAAACTGAGTGGCTCAAAGATTATCAGATGTGTTGATTCTTGTGAGCAATATCTGAATTAGTTTTCTTATAATCATTAAAAAGACCTACCTAATATGATTGTATATGGCCCAATGCTTCCCATAATATTTCTTTCATTTAGGCAGTTCTTTTGTATAAAAGTTCTTTTCAACAGTGTAGATCCGAATGATTTAACAAGCTGGCTATTCCAATTTCCTAGGACAAATATGGCACTACAAACTGATTTTTCAGGAAGATACCACAGTCACTTCCAACAGAAGTTCACAAGAAGCATTTTTAGAATTTGCCTATGTGCAATTTTTCAGCTATTGTTCATTTTACAAAACCTTTGCGGATCAAAAGGTGTGAGGAAACTTAGGCTATTTGCTTCAGTACAATTGCCAAATGATTATTTTCAGCAACAAAAAATCCAAATACTTCTATGATCCTTTATTGCTAATCTTTTTTTTGTGGAGTAATTTTTTAGTTTGTATTTAGAACAACCTGTATTTAAGATAAATCTAATGCTCAGGGATATTAATTAAATATCTGTCAGATGAACATTTTGCTGGAAAATTTGAGTATTCAGATTCTTTGTGATTTGGGGGATGAGCTAAACTGCAAAATCAGTTAAGTCCTCCATGTACCTTTTTACCTTTTATAATCCTTTTATAACCAGGAAACTGGGAGGATCTTTTGGTTTCAAGTAATGTTAACATATCCATTTATACTTTAGAATCCCTAACCTGTTGATATCTATAAACTACAGTCTGATCTTTCTTGTAGGAGTTTTTTTTCGGGGGTGGGTGGGTGGGTGATGGATTACTCAGAGGCCATCCACATAAATATCAGTTTAAAAAGCAGGGTAAATCCCATTTTTTCAGGTTTTTTAATTTGCACTTTTTATCCTCAAGCACATAATTGGTAAGGAGCTAGACAGCTGTACAACTATAATCCACTCTAATGTTAGCTAACAAACTGCAAACTGCCAAAGGAAAGGAAGGAGATCAGGATCATCATCTTGTAATTGTTATACACTTTCTTGCTGACTATGAAGAAAATACTATAATAAATAATGGCAGAGGAAGTTAAAGTAAAAACGGTTGCTATATCATACTTTATGTAAAAAATAATTATGTGTAAAAATTGTCATATTGGCAGCATTCCATGTATAACATTTTTTCAATATTAGAATTTTAATTTCAATTAGATCTGTAGGCAATATATAGCAAAAAAGGAGAAAGTAGTGTTTTAGCTATGTGAACTTGAAAGGTAAGGGATTAGGAGTCTTTTTAAATATCTCCTGTTTATTGGCCTTAATTAGAGCCAATAAATTTCTGTTTTTCCCACACAAGATAAATAGCGACTTGTTCAACTTCAGAGTTTCATTTTTACAATTGAACATTTTGGAGGAACATGTATGAACAATCCTGCCAACAAGATATATAACTGACTTGAACAATGGGCAATGCATCTAGTGCAGTGATAAAAGAATTTAGCTTACAAGATGCTGCTGAATGATCAGTAGTCCTTAACTTGAATATCTAAGTATTGTAGCTTAAAAACATCTGGAAATTCATAAGTTCTCTTTCATAATTTTTCACAATCATGATCATGATAATCAACATTATTTTAATTTATTGTTATAAACAGTCCCAGGCATTTCAATTCAGAATAGTAAAAATTTAGCATACTGAGTTGAACAAAATTGCTTAAGAACACATACTACACCATAGCAAGGGTTTTTTTTTTTTGTATTTTTATAAAATCTGCAAATATACCACAAAGAATGCATACTAAAAGCTAATATTCACACATTTGATTTAAAGAAATGAATGTAAATATAATTCTTTTATATACAGCTTAAATCCAAATTTACAACTGCATCATTTTCATGGAGGAGGTGGCATAGATTGAACAGAGATTTGAGTTGTTGAACTTCAGCAAACTGAAAAGATGCTATATAAAACTGGAATCATGAATTTTTGAATAGTGTCTTCAAAAAATAAAGCAGTTCTTAAAGGCTAGTTTCCATTAGAAACAGCTGGGAAATCCACTTATTTTCATATTAAATATGCACATATATTCATAATTGTTAAACTCAGATTCTCAAGCAATATTTCAGGAACATATAATGGACTTCATAAAGTTTCCAGCACAGAAATCCAATCTACATGTTGGATCACTTAGGATATTTCCCAGCAATAAGGCATCAACAGTAGTAGGCTTTATTTGTGAAAGTAATCTGAAGTATCTGTTTTGCTGTTTCTAATAAAAATGCACCTATTTCTACCACTGTCTTCCATTTTATGGAAGAATGATTTCAATTCCCTTATTTTAACTATTTAAATCACAATAACTACATCTAGTTATTTCATGGATGCTTCTGGTTAATTTTTACCTCCTGACATAAATAATGTGTATCAATAAATCATTTATATTTTTAAAAAGTGACACTTTGGCCAATGACAGTACAGTTGGTCTTAGGTAAAACAAGGGATTTTAAACACATTTAAAGCGATTTTGACATTAATTATTTTAATCTAAGTACATTTTCTTCTAAATCCCTTTTAAATTAAAACTGTGTCAAATATTAAATTACAATTAAATTGTTTAAATAATCTCTTCTAGAAATGCAAATCACTTATACAATAAAGAAATTAAACAGAAAAATACAAGTATTTCTTCAAACTAGAGGATGATTATAGACCTATTTGTCATATATATATATATATGA